>JBAIZL010000010.1:45981972-46004472 GCA_036971475.1 Prosapia bicincta
TTATCATGTCATAATGGTATTACACAATTACAAGCTAGAATACAAATATTTACTAACTAGACTGCCTTCTATAACAATGGAAATGTATAAATAATTGCTTTTATATTCTATAAACAATTTTACTTTTATGTCATTGAAAATATAATACGATAAAACAATTTAGGCAGTATATTAAAATGCCACAACTTTTAATATTAACGGAAATACAATTATAAATGTTAACAAAATCCAGGGATACATTCTTTTTCCGCTTCTAATAAAACCAGATTGATTATTCTTCATAATATTTTTGTGTAACAACATTGAAATAATAAACAATTCTCATAATACGTTTATATGACGTAAGCAAGGCTGACTTTGGAGACTTCAATTAATACCGTTGCAAGGGTGTTAGAGTAGGTATGTGCTGTATGTCACAAGGTACGGCGAGTAATTAAAAACACATTCCTGGGGTTGACATGAACTGACGGGCTGAAAGGGTTAATGAAACAAACGTTACGTGTGCAAATGTTATTGGAAGTTAATTGCTTCTCTGTTTATTGCTCAAACTAGATTTAAGCTAAATATATGGTAGGTAAATAATAGTTATACATATTGTATGACCTTTATACAGCAGTGAAATTTTCAAATAAGAAAATATATGTACTTCGGATTTCTCAATAAAAATATTTAAAATTTAACAGCTCACTTTTAGCTCCTAAATAGACTCAATAATGTTTTTTTAATAAAATATACAACTAAACACAACTACACAATTTAATCACGTTTGTCTACCTTATTTGTATATTTTCTGAAAATTATTGAATAACGAGATATGTAACTACAAATATAATAAAGTTATAAAACTTGTTTCGCTACCACGGTAAACATCATTATGATGAGCCCTGGTTTGACGACGCTCTTTTCGCAAAATATGCATAGATATTTTTTAACCGTTTTATTTTCGCAAGAAAGGGTCTGTTATGGATAAAATATAATTTACACTAATATATACAATATTTATTCTCTATGCAATATTTTTATGTATAATACGGCACCTAACTTGAACAGTATCAAACCACTGTACCCCTTTGTCATATTAAATACTGTTTAACATCCACTCACATAAAACTTCAAAATATTTTCCAAAAGATATTTTTCCTCCTCCTATTGGCACCCATACAATCAATAATATTGTAGCTTCGATCAACGCTTACAGATTAATAAAATGTTAAGTAAATGAAGTTATCGATGATTATTCCATAATGTACAGAAGTAAGGGTATTTTAATTATTTCACTAAATTTCAATTAAACAGTTTGATAAACCTGATACAAAAATAAATAAAAAGAAATACTGAATACTTTAATTTTTAAAACAAGGAAAACAAACGTTGACCTATAAACATTCTATCCTTGTTCAGTGATTACTAAATTATTGAATTTTGTAAAAACAATATTTTTATGAGGTATGTTTTAACTCCATATATGCGCTCCATTGCATCAGATTGCAGTTATAATGACTTTAACTCCATAATGCGTTCCATTGCATCAGATTGCAGTTATAATGACTTTAACTCCATATATGCGTTGCAATGCATCAGATTGCAGTTAGAATGACTTTAACTCCATATATGCGCTCCATTGCATCAGATTGCAGTTAGAATGACTTTAACTCCATATATGCGTTCCATTGCATCAGATTGCAGTTAGAATGACTTTAACTCTATATATGCGCTCCATTGCATCAGATTGCAGTTAGAATGACTTTAACTCCATATATGCGTTCCATTGCATCAGATTGCAGTTATAATGACTTTAACTCCATATATGCGTTGCAATGCATCAGATTGCAGTTAGAATGACTTTAACTCCATATATGCGCTCCATTGCATCAGATTGCAGTTAGAATGACTTTAACTCCATATATGCGTTCCATTGCATCAGATTGCAGTTAGAATGAATTTAACTCTATATATGCGCTCCATTGCATCAGATTGCAGTTAGAATGACTTTAACTCCATATATGCGTTCCATTGCATCAGATTGCAGTTAGAATGACTTTAACTCTATATATGCGCTCCATTGCATCAGATTGCAGTTAGAATGACTTTAACTCCATATATGCGTTCCATTGCATCAGATTGCAGTTAGAATGACTTTAACTCTATATATGCGCTCCATTGCATCAGATTGCAGTTAGAATGACTTTAACTCCATATATGCGTTCCATTGCATCAGATTGCAGTTATAATGACTTTAACTCCATATATGCGTTCCATTGCATCAGATTGCAGTTAGAATGACTTTAACTCCATATATGCGTTCCATTGCATCAGATTGCAGTTAGAATGACTTTAACTCTATATATGCGCTCCATTGCATCAGATTGCAGTTAGAATGACTTTAACTCCATATATGCGTTCCATTGCATCAGATTGCAGTTATAATGACTTTAACTCCATATATGCGTTCCATTGCATCAGATTGCAGTTAGAATGACTTTAACTCTATATATGCGCTCCATTGCATCAGATTGCAGTTAGAATGACTTTAACTCCATATATGCGTTCCATTGCATCAGATTGCAGTTAGAATGACTTTAACTCCATATATGCGTTCCATTGCATCAGATTGCAGTTAGAATGACTTTAACTCCATATATGCGTTGCAATGCATCAGATTGCAGTTAGAATGACTTTAACTCTATATATGCGCTCCATTGCATCAGATTGCAGTTAGAATGACTTTAACTCCATATATGCGTTCCATTGCATCAGATTGCAGTTATAATGACTTTAACTCCATATATGCGTTCCATTGCATCAGATTGCAGTTAGAATGACTTTAACTCCATATATGCGTTCCATTGCATCAGATTGCAGTTAGAATGACTTTAACTCTATATATGCGCTCCATTGCATCAGATTGCAGTTAGAATGACTTTAACTCCATATATGCGTTCCATTGCATCAGATTGCAGTTAGAATGACTTTAACTCCATATATGCGTTCCATTGCATCAGATTGCAGTTATAATGACTTTAACTCCATATATGCGTTCCATTGCATCAGATTGCAGTTAGAATGACTTTAACTCCATATATGCGTTCCATTGCATCAGATTGCAGTTATAATGACTTTAACTCCATATATGCGTTCCATTGCATCAGATTGCAGTTATAATGACTTTAACTCCATATATGCGCTCCATTGCATCAGATTGCAGTTATAATGACTTTAACTCCATATATGCGTTCCATTGCATCAGATTGCAGTTAGAATGACTTTAACTCTATATATGCGCTCCATTGCATCAGATTGCAGTTAGAATGACTTTAACTCCATATATGCGTTCCATTGCATCAGATTGCAGTTATAATGACTTTAACTCCATATATGCGTTCCATTGCATCAGATTGCAGTTAGAATGACTTTAACTCCATATATGCGTTCCATTGCATCAGATTGCAGTTAGAATGACTTTAACTCCATATATGCGTTCCATTGCATCAGATTGCAGTTAGAATGACTTTAACTCTATATATGCGCTCCATTGCATCAGATTGCAGTTAGAATGACTTTAACTCCATATATGCGTTCCATTGCATCAGATTGCAGTTATAATGACTTTAACTCCATATATGCGTTGCAATGCATCAGATTGCAGTTAGAATGACTTTAACTCCATATATGCGTTCCATTGCATCAGATTGCAGTTAGAATGACTTTAACTCTATATATGCGCTCCATTGCATCAGATTGCAGTTAGAATGACTTTAACTCCATATATGCGTTCCATTGCATCAGATTGCAGTTAGAATGACTTTAACTCCATATATGCGTTGCAATGCATCAGATTGCAGTTAGAATGACTTTAACTCCATATATGCGTTCCATTGCATCAGATTGCAGTTAGAATGACTTTAACTCCATATATGCGTTCCATTGCATCAAATTGCAGTTATAATGACTTTAACTCCATATATGCGTTGCAATGCATCAGATTGCAGTTAGAATGACTTTAACTCCATAATGCGCTCCATTGCATCAGATTGCAGTTAGAATGACTTTAACTCCATATATGCGTTCCATTGCATCAGATTGCAGTTAGAATGACTTTAACTCTATATATGCGCTCCATTGCATCAGATTGCAGTTAGAATGACTTTAACTCCATATATGCGTTCCATTGCATCAGATTGCAGTTAGAATGACTTTAACACCATATATGCGTTCCATTGCATCAGATTACAGTTATAATGACTTTAACTCCATATATGCGTTCCATTGCATCAGATTGCAGTTAGAATGACATTAACTCCATATATGCGTTCCATTGCATCAGATTGCAGTTAGAATGACTTTAACTCTATATATGCGTTCCATTGCATCAGATTGCAGTTATAATGACTTTAACTCCATAATGCGTTCCATTGCATCAGATTGCAGTTAGAATGACTTTAACTCTATATATGCGTTCCATTGCATCAGATTGCAGTTATAATGACTTTAACTCCATATATGCGTTCCATTGCATCAGATTGCAGTTAGAATGACTTTAACTCTATATATGCGTTCCATTGCATCAGATTGCAGTTAGAATGACTTTAACTCCATATATGCGTTCCATTGCATCAGATTGCAGTTAGAATGACTTTAACTCTATATATGCGTTCCATTGCATCAGATTGCAGTTATAATGACTTTAACTCCATAATGCGTTCCATTGCATCAGATTGCAGTTATAATGACTTTAATTCCATATATGCGTTGCAATGCATCAGATTGCAGTTAGAATGACTTTAACTCCATATATGCGTTCCATTGCATCAGATTGCAGTTATAATGACTTTAACTCCATAATGCGTTCCATTGCATCAGATTGCAGTTAGAATGACTTTAACACCATAATGCGTTCCATTGCATCAGATTACAGTTATAATGACTTTAACTCCATATATGCGTTCCATTGCATCAGATTGCAGTTAGAATGACTTTAACACCATAATGCGTTCCATTGCATCAGATTGCAGTTTTAATGACTTTAACTCCATATATGCGTTGCAATGCATCAGATTGCAGTTAGAATGACTTTAACTCCATATATGCGTTCCATTGCATCAGATTGCAGTTATAATGACTTTAACTCCATAATGCGTTCCATTGCATCAGATTGCAGTTATAATGACTTTAACTCCATAATGCGTTCCATTGCATCAGATTGCAGTTATAATGACTTTCACACCATATATGCGTTCCATTGCATCAGATTGCAGTTAGAACGACTTTAACACCATATATGCGTTCCATTGCATCAGGTTACAGTTATAATGACTTTAACTCCATATATGCGTTGCAATGCATCAGATTGCAGTTATAATGACTTTAACTCCATATATGCGTTGCAATGCATCAGATTGCAGTTAGAATGACTTTAACTCCATATATGCGTTCCATTGCATCAGATTGCAGTTATAATGACTTTAACTCCATAATGCGTTCCATTGCATCAGATTGCAGTTATAATGACTTTCACACCATATATGCGTTCCATTGCATCAGATTGCAGTTAGAACGACTTTAACACCATAATGCGTTCCATTGCATCAGATTACAGTTATAATGACTTTAACTCCATATATGCGTTCCATTGCATCAGATTGCAGTTATAATGACTTTAACTCCATATATGCGTTCCATTGCATCAGATTGCAGTTATAATGACTTTAACTCCATATATGCGTTGCAATGCATCAGATTGCAGTTAGAATGACTTTAACTCCATATATGCGTTCCATTGCATCAGATTGCAGTTATAATGACTTTAACTCCATAATGCGTTCCATTGCATCAGATTGCAGTTATAATGACTTTCACACCATATATGCGTTCCATTGCATCAGATTGCAGTTAGAACGACTTTAACACCATAATGCGTTCCATTGCATCAGATTACAGTTATAATGACTTTAACTCCATATATGCGTTCCATTGCATCAGATTGCAGTTATAATGACTTTCACACCATATATGCGTTCCATTGCATCAGATTGCAGTTAGAACGACTTTAACACCATAATGCGTTCCATTGCATCAGATTACAGTTATAATGACTTTAACTCCATATATGCGTTCCATTGCATCAGATTGCAGTTATAATGACTTTCAGACCATATATGCGTTCCATTGCATCAGATTGCAGTTAGAACGACTTTCACACCATATATGCGTCCCATTGCATCAGATTGCAGTTATAATGACTTTCACACCATATATGCGTTCCATTGCATCAGATTGCAGTTAGAACGACTTTAACACCATATATGCGTTCCATTGCATCAGATTGCAGTTAGAATGACTTTCACACCATATATGCGTTCCATTGCATCAGATTGCAGTTAGAACGACTTTAACACCATATATGCGTTCCATTGCATCAGATTGCAGTTAGAATGACTTTAACTCCATATATGCGTTCCATTGCATCAGATTGCAGTTATAATGACTTTCACACCATATATGCGTTCCATTGCATCAGATTGCAGTTAGAACGACTTTCACACCATATATGCGTTCGATTGCATCAGATTGCAGTTATAATGACTTTCACACCATATATGCGTTCCATTGCATCAGATTGCAGTTAGAACGACTTTAACACCATATATGCGTTCCATTGCATCAGATTGCAGTTAGGACGACTTTAACACCATATATGCGTTCCATTGCATCAGATTGCAGTTAGAATGACTTTCACACCATATATGCGTTCCATTGCATCAGATTGCAGTTAGAACGACTTTAACACCATATATGCGTTCCATTGCATCATATTGCAGTTATAATGACTTTCACACCATATATGCGTTCCATTGCATCAGATTGCAGTTAGAACGACTTTCACACCATATATGCGTTCCATTGCATCAGATTGCAGTTATAATGACTTTCACACCATATATGCGTTCCATTGCATCAGATTGCAGTTAGAACGACTTTAACACCATAATGCGTTCCAATGCATCAGATTACAGTTATAATGACTTTAACTCCATATATGCGTTCCATTGCATCAGATTGCAGTTATAATGACTTTAACTCCATATATGCGTTCCATTGCATCAGATTGCAGTTATAATGACTTTAACTCCATATATGCGTTGCAATGCATCAGATTGCAGTTAGAACGACTTTAACACCATATATGCGTTCCATTGCATCAGATTGCAGTTATAATGACTTTAACACCATATATGCGTTCCATTGCATCAGATTGCAGTTAGAACGACTTTCACACCATATATGCGTTCCATTGCATCAGATTGCAGTTATAATGAGTTTCACACCATATATGCGTTCCATTGCATCAGATTTCAGTTAGAACGACTTTAACACCATAATGCGTTCCATTGCATCAGATTACAGTTATAATGACTTTAACTCCATATATGCGTTCCATTGCATCAGATTGCAGTTATAATGACTTTAACTCCATATATGCGTTGCAATGCATCAGATTGCAGTTATAATGACTTTAACTCCATATATGCGTTGCAATGCATCAGATTGCAGTTAGAATGACTTTAACTCCATATATGCGTTCCATTGCATCAGATTGCAGTTATAATGACTTTAACTCCATAATGCGTTCCATTGCATCAGATTGCAGTTATAATGACTTTCACACCATATATGCGTTCCATTGCATCAGATTGCAGTTAGAACGACTTTCACACCATATATGCGTTCCATTGCATCAGATTGCAGTTAGAACGACTTTAACACCATAATGCGTTCCATTGCATCAGATTACAGTTATAATGACTTTAACCCCATATATGCGTTCCATTGCATCAGATTGCAGTTATAATGACTTTCACACCATATATGCGTTCCATTGCATCAGATTGCAGTTAGAACGACTTTAACACCATATATGCGTTCCATTGCATCAGATTACAGTTATAATGACTTTAACTCCATATATGCGTTCCATTGCATCAGATTGCAGTTATAATGACTTTAACTCCATATATGCGTTGCAATGCATCAGATTGCAGTTAGAATGACTTTAACTCCATATATGCGTTCCATTGCATCAGATTGCAGTTAGAATGACTTTAACTCCATATATGCGTTCCATTGCATCAGATTGCAGTTATAATGACTTTAACTCCATAATGCGTTCCATTGCATCAGATTGCAGTTATAATGACTTTCACACCATATATGCGTTCCATTGCATCAGATTGCAGTTAGAACGACTTTAACACCATATATGCGTTCCATTGCATCAGATTGCAGTTATAATGACTTTCACACCATATATGCGTTCCATTGCATCAGATTGCAGTTAGAACGACTTTAACACCATATATGCGTTCCATTGCATCAGATTACAGTTATAATGACTTTAACTCCATAATGCGTTCCATTGCATCAGATTGCAGTTATAATGACTTTCACCCCATATATGCGTTCCATTGCATCAGATTGCAGTTAGAATGACTTTAACTCCATATATGCTTTGCATTGCATCAGATTGCAGCTAGAATGACTTTAACTCCATATATGCGTTCCATTGCATCAGATTGCAGTTAGAATGACTTTAACTCCATATATGCGTTCCATTGCATCAGATTGCAGTTAGAACGACTTTAACACCATATATGCGTTCCATTGCATCAGATTGCAGTTAGAACGACTTTAACTCCATAATGCGTTCCATTGCATCAGATTGCAGTTATAATGACTTTCACACCATATATGCGTTCCATTGCATCAGATTGCAGTTAGAATGACTTTAACACCATATATGCGTTCCATTGCATCATATTGCAGTTAGAATGACTTTAACACCATATATGCGTTCCATTGCATCAGATTGCAGTTAGAATGACTTTAACTCCATATATGCGTTCCATTGCATCAGATTGCAGTTAGAATGACTTTAACACCATATATGCGTTCCATTGCATCAGATTGCAGTTAGAATGACTTTAACTCCATATATGCGTTCCATTGCATCAGATTGCAGTTAGAATGACTTTCACACCATATATGCGTTCCATTGCATCAGATTGCAGTTAGAATGACTGTAACTCCATATATGCGTTCCATTGCATCAGATTGCAGTTAGAATGACTTTCACACCATATATGCGTTCCATTGCATCAGATTGCAGTTAGAATGACTTTAACACCATATATGCGTTCCATTGCATCATATTGCAGTTAGAATGACTTTAACACCATATATGCGTTCCATTGCATCAGATTGCAGTTATAATGACTTTAACTCCATATATGCGTTCCATTGCATCAGATTGCAGTTAGAATGACTTTCACACCATATATGCGTTCCATTGCATCAGATTGCAGTTAGAATGACTTTCACACCATATATGCGTTCCATTGCATCATATTGCAGTTAGAATGACTTTAACACCATATATGCGTTCCATTGCATCAGATTGCAGTTATAATGACTTTAACTCCATATATGCGTTCCATTGCATCAGATTGCAGTTAGAATGACTTTAACACCATATATGCGTTCCATTGCATCAGATTGCAGTTATAATGACTTTAACTCCATATATGCGTTGCAATGCATCAGATTGCAGTTATAATGACTTTAACACCATATATGCGTTTTATTGCATCAGATTGCAGTTAGAATGACTTTAACTCCATATATGCGTTCCATTGCATCAGATTGCAGTTATAATGACTTTAACTCCATATATGCGTTCCATTGCATCAGATTGCAGTTAGAATGACTTTAACACCATATATGCGTTCCATTGCATCAGATTGCAGTTATAATGACTTTAACTCCATATATGCGTTCCATTGCATCAGATTGCAGTTAGAATGACTTTAACACCATATATGCGTTCCATTGCATCAGATTGCAGTTAGAATGACTTTCACACCATATATGCGTTCCATTGCATCAGATTGCAGTTAGAATGACTGTAACTCCATATATGCGTTCCATTGCATCAGATTGCAGTTAGAATGACTTTCACACCATATATGCGTTCCATTGCATCAGATTGCAGTTAGAATGACTTTAACACCATATATGCGTTCCATTGCATCATATTGCAGTTAGAATGACTTTAACACCATATATGCGTTCCATTGCATCAGATTGCAGTTATAATGACTTTAACTCCATATATGCGTTCCATTGCATCAGATTGCAGTTAGAATGACTTTCACACCATATATGCGTTCCATTGCATCAGATTGCAGTTAGAATGACTTTAACACCATATATGCGTTCCATTGCATCATATTGCAGTTAGAATGACTTTAACACCATATATGCGTTCCATTGCATCAGATTGCAGTTATAATGACTTTAACTCCATATATGCGTTCCATTGCATCAGATTGCAGTTAGAATGACTTTAACACCATATATGCGTTCCATTGCATCAGATTGCAGTTATAATGACTTTAACTCCATATATGCGTCGCAATGCATCAGATTGCAGTTATAATGACTTTAACACCATATATGCGTTTTATTGCATCAGATTGCAGTTAGAATGACTTTAACTCCATATATGCGTTCCATTGCATCAGATTGCAGTTATAATGACTTTAACTCCATATATGCGTTCCATTGCATCAGATTGCAGTTAGAATGACTTTAACACCATATATGCGTTCCATTGCATCAGATTGCAGTTATAATGACTTTAACTCCATATATGCGTTCCATTGCATCAGATTGCAGTTAGAATGACTTTAACACCATATATGCGTTCCATTGCATCAGATTGCAGTTATAATGACTTTAACTCCATATATGCGTTCCATTGCATCAGATTGCAGTTAGAATGACTTTAACACCATATATGCGTTCCATTGCATCAGATTGCAGTTATAATGACTTTAACTCCATATATGCGTTCCATTGCATCAGATTGCAGTTAGAATGACTTTAACACCATATATGCGTTCCATTGCATCAGATTGCAGTTATAATGACTTTAACTCCATATATGCGTTCCATTGCATCAGATTGCAGTTAGAATGACTTTAACACCATATATGCGTTCCATTGCATCAGATTGCAGTTATAATGACTTTAACACCATATATGCGTTCCATTGCATCAGATTGCAGTTAGAATGACTTTAACTCCATATATGCGTTCCATTGCATCAGATTGCAGTTAGAATGACTTTAACACCATATATGCGTTCCATTGCATCAGATTGCAGTTATAATGACTTTAACTCCATATATGCGTTCCATTGCATCAGATTGCAGTTATAATGACTTTAACTCCATATATGCGTTCCATTGCATCAGACTGCAGTTATAATGACTTTAACACCATATATGCGTTCCATTGCATCAGATTGCAGTTATAATGACTTTAACTCCATATATGCGTTCCATTGCATCAGATTGCAGTTAGAATGACTTTAACACCATATATGCGTTCCATTGCATCAGATTGCAGTTATAATGACTTTAACACCATATATGCGTTCCATTGCATCAGATTGCAGTTATAATGACTTTCACACCATATATGCGTTCCATTGCATCAGATTGCAGTTAGAATGACTTTAACACCATATATGCGTTCCATTGCATCAGATTGCAGTTATAATGACTTTCACACCATATATGCGTTCCATTGCATCAGATTGCAGTTAGAATGACTTTAACACCATATATGCGTTCCATTGCATCAGATTGCAGTTATAATGACTTTAACACCATATATGCGTTCCATTGCATCAGATTGCAGTTATAATGACTTTAACTCCATATATGCGTTCCATTGCATCAGATTGCAGTTATAATGACTTTAACACCATATATGCGTTCCATTGCATCAGATTGCAGTTATAATGACTTTAACTCCATATATGCGTTCCATTGCATCAGATTGCAGTTATAATGACTTTAACTCCATATATGCGTTCCATTGCATCAGATTGCAGTTAGAATGACTTTAACACCATATATGCGTTCCATTGCATCAGATTGCAGTTATAATGACTTTCACACCATATATGCGTTCCATTGCATCAGATTGCAGTTAGAATGACTTTAACACCATATATGCGTTCCATTGCATCAGATTGCAGTTATAATGACTTTCACACCATATATGCGTTCCATTGCATCAGATTGCAGTTAGAATGACTTTAACTCCATATATGCGTTCCATTGCATCAGATTGCAGTTAGAATGACTTTCACACCATATATGCGTTCCATTGCATCAGATTGCAGTTAGAATGACTTTCACACCATATATGCGTTCCATTGCATCAGATTGCAGTTAGAATGACTTTAACACCATATATGCGTTCCATTGCATCATATTGCAGTTAGAATGACTTTAACACCATATATGCGTTCCATTGCATCAGATTGCAGTTATAATGACTTTAACTCCATATATGCGTTCCATTGCATCAGATTGCAGTTAGAATGACTTTAACACCATATATGCGTTCCATTGCATCAGATTGCAGTTATAATGACTTTAACTCCATATATGCGTTGCAATGCATCAGATTGCAGTTATAATGACTTTAACACCATATATGCGTTTTATTGCATCAGATTGCAGTTAGAATGACTTTAACTCCATATATGCGTTCCATTGCATCAGATTGCAGTTATAATGACTTTAACTCCATATATGCGTTCCATTGCATCAGATTGCAGTTAGAATGACTTTAACACCATATATGCGTTCCATTGCATCAGATTGCAGTTATAATGACTTTAACTCCATATATGCGTTCCATTGCATCAGATTGCAGTTAGAATGACTTTAACACCATATATGCGTTCCATTGCATCAGATTGCAGTTATAATGACTTTAACTCCATATATGCGTTCCATTGCATCAGATTGCAGTTAGAATGACTTTAACACCATATATGCGTTCCATTGCATCAGATTGCAGTTATAATGACTTTAACTCCATATATGCGTTCCATTGCATCAGATTGCAGTTAGAATGACTTTAACACCATATATGCGTTCCATTGCATCAGATTGCAGTTATAATGACTTTAACTCCATATATGCGTTCCATTGCATCAGATTGCAGTTAGAATGACTTTAACACCATATATGCGTTCCATTGCATCAGATTGCAGTTATAATGACTTTAACACCATATATGCGTTCCATTGCATCAGATTGCAGTTAGAATGACTTTAACTCCATATATGCGTTCCATTGCATCAGATTGCAGTTAGAATGACTTTAACACCATATATGCGTTCCATTGCATCAGATTGCAGTTATAATGACTTTAACTCCATATATGCGTTCCATTGCATCAGATTGCAGTTATAATGACTTTAACTCCATATATGCGTTCCATTGCATCAGACTGCAGTTATAATGACTTTAACACCATATATGCGTTCCATTGCATCAGATTGCAGTTATAATGACTTTAACTCCATATATGCGTTCCATTGCATCAGATTGCAGTTAGAATGACTTTAACACCATATATGCGTTCCATTGCATCAGATTGCAGTTATAATGACTTTAACACCATATATGCGTTCCATTGCATCAGATTGTAGTTATAATGACTTTCACACCATATATGCGTTCCATTGCATCAGATTGCAGTTAGAATGACTTTAACACCATATATGCGTTCCATTGCATCAGATTGCAGTTATAATGACTTTCACACCATATATGCGTTCCATTGCATCAGATTGCAGTTAGAATGACTTTAACACCATATATGCGTTCCATTGCATCAGATTGCAGTTATAATGACTTTAACACCATATATGCGTTCCATTGCATCAGATTGCAGTTATAATGACTTTAACTCCATATATGCGTTCCATTGCATCAGATTGCAGTTATAATGACTTTAACACCATATATGCGTTCCATTGCATCAGATTGCAGTTATAATGACTTTAACTCCATATATGCGTTCCATTGCATCAGATTGCAGTTATAATGACTTTAACTCCATATATGCGTTCCATTGCATCAGATTGCAGTTAGAATGACTTTAACACCATATATGCGTTCCATTGCATCAGATTGCAGTTATAATGACTTTCACACCATATATGCGTTCCATTGCATCAGATTGCAGTTAGAATGACTTTAACACCATATATGCGTTCCATTGCATCAGATTGCAGTTATAATGACTTTCACACCATATATGCGTTCCATTGCATCAGATTGCAGTTAGAATGACTTTAACTCCATATATGCGTTCCATTGCATCAGATTGCAGTTAGAATGACTTTCACACCATATATGCGTTCCATTGCATCAGATTGCAGTTATAATGACTTTCACACCATATATGCGTTCCATTGCATCAGATTGCAGTTAGAATGACTTTAACACCATATATGCGTTCCATTGCATCAGATTGCAGTTATAATGACTTTCACACCATATATGCGTTCCATTGCATCAGATTGCAGTTAGAATGACTTTAACACCATATATGCGTTCCATTGCATCAGATTGCAGTTATAATGACTTTAACTCCATATATGCGTTCCATTGCATCAGATTGCAGTTAGAATGACTTTAACTCCATATATGCGTTCCATTGCATCAGATTGCAGTTAGAATGACTTTAACTCCATATATGCGTTCCATTGCATCAGATTGCAGTTAGAATGACTTTAACTCCATATATGCGTTCCATTGCATCAGATTGCAGTTAGAATGACTTTAACTCCATATATGCGTTCCATTGCATCAGATTGCAGTTAGAATGACTTTAACTCCATATATGCGTTCCATTGCATCAGATTGCAGTTAGAATGACTTTAACACCATATATGCGTTCCATTGCATCAGATTGCAGTTATAATGACTTTAACACCATATATGCGTTCCATTGCATCAGATTGCAGTTATAATGACTTTAACTCCATATATGCGTTCCATTGCATCAGATTGCAGTTAGAATGACTTTAACACCATATATGCGTTCCATTGCATCAGATTGCAGTTATAATGACTTTCACACCATATATGCGTTCCATTGCATCAGATTGCAGTTAGAATGACTTTAACACCATATATGCGTTCCATTGCATCAGATTGCAGTTATAATGACTTTAACTCCATATATGCGTTCCATTGCATCAGATTGCAGTTAGAATGACTTTAACTCCATATATGCGTTCCATTGCATCAGATTGCAGTTAGAATGACTTTAACTCCATATATGCGTTCCATTGCATCAGATTGCAGTTAGAATGACTTTAACTCCATATATGCGTTCCATTGCATCAGATTGCAGTTAGAATGACTTTAACTCCATATATGCGTTCCATTGCATCAGATTGCAGTTAGAATGACTTTAACTCCATATATGCGTTCCATTGCATCAGATTGCAGTTAGAATGACTTTAACACCATATATGCGTTCCATTGCATCAGATTGCAGTTATAATGACTTTAACACCATATATGCGTTCCATTGCATCAGATTGCAGTTATAATGACTTTAACTCCATATATGCGTTCCATTGCATCAGATTGCAGTTAGAATGACTTTAACACCATATATGCGTTCCATTGCATCAGATTGCAGTTATAATGACTTTCACACCATATATGCGTTCCATTGCATCAGATTGCAGTTAGAATGACTTTAACACCATATATGCGTTCCATTGCATCAGATTGCAGTTATAATGACTTTCACACCATATATGCGTTCCATTGCATCAGATTGCAGTTAGAATGACTTTAACTCCATACATGCGTTCCATTGCATCAGATTGCAGTTAGAATGACTTTCACACCATATATGCGTTCCATTGCATCAGATTGCAGTTATAATGACTTTCACACCATATATGCGTTCCATTGCATCAGATTGCAGTTAGAATGACTTTAACACCATATATGCGTTCCATTGCATCAGATTGCAGTTATAATGACTTTCACACCATATATGCGTTCCATTGCATCAGATTGCAGTTAGAATGACTTTAACACCATATATGCGTTCCATTGCATCAGATTGCAGTTATAATGACTTTAACTCCATATATGCGTTCCATTGCATCAGATTGCAGTTAGAATGACTTTAACTCCATATATGCGTTCCATTGCATCAGATTGCAGTTAGAATGACTTTAACTCCATATATGCGTTCCATTGCATCAGATTGCAGTTAGAATGACTTTAACTCCATATATGCGTTCCATTGCATCAGATTGCAGTTAGAATGACTTTAACTCCATATATGCGTTCCATTGCATCAGATTGCAGTTAGAATGACTTTAACTCCATATATGCGTTCCATTGCATCAGATTGCAGTTAGAATGACTTTAACTCCATATATGCGTTCCATTGCATCAGATTGCAGTTAGAATGACTTTAACTCCATATATGCGTTCCATTGCATCAGATTGCAGTTAGAATGACTTTCACACCATATATGCGTTCCATTGCATCAGATTGCAGTTAGAATGACTTTCACACCATATATGCGTTCCATTGCATCAGATTGCAGTTAGAATGACTTTAACACCATATATGCGTTCCATTGCATCAGATTGCAGTTATAATGACTTTCACACCATATATGCGTTCCATTGCATCAGATTGCAGTTAGAATGACTTTAACACCATATATGCGTTCCATTGCATCAGATTGCAGTTATAATGACTTTAACTCCATATATGCGTTCCATTGCATCAGATTGCAGTTAGAATGACTTTCACACCATATATGCGTTCCATTGCATCAGATTGCAGTTAGAATGACTTTAACACCATATATGCGTTCCATTGCATCAGATTGCAGTTAGAATGACTTTCACACCATATATGCGTTCCATTGCATCAGATTGCAGTTAGAATGACTTTAACACCATATATGCGTTCCATTGCATCATATTGCAGTTAGAATGACTTTAACACCATATATGCGTTCCATTGCATCAGATTGCAGTTATAATGACTTTAACTCCATATATGCGTTCCATTGCATCAGATTGCAGTTAGAATGACTTTCACACCATATATGCGTTCCATTGCATCAGATTGCAGTTAGAATGACTTTCACACCATATATGCGTTCCATTGCATCAGATTGCAGTTAGAATGACTTTAACACCATATATGCGTTCCATTGCATCATATTGCAGTTAGAATGACTTTAACACCATATATGCGTTCCATTGCATCAGATTGCAGTTATAATGACTTTAACTCCATATATGCGTTCCATTGCATCAGATTGCAGTTAGAATGACTTTAACACCATATATGCGTTCCATTGCATCAGATTGCAGTTATAATGACTTTAACTCCATATATGCGTTGCAATGCATCAGATTGCAGTTATAATGACTTTAACACCATATATGCGTTTTATTGCATCAGATTGCAGTTAGAATGACTTTAACTCCATATATGCGTTCCATTGCATCAGATTGCAGTTATAATGACTTTAACTCCATATATGCGTTCCATTGCATCAGATTGCAGTTAGAATGACTTTAACACCATATATGCGTTCCATTGCATCAGATTGCAGTTATAATGACTTTAACTCCATATATGCGTTCCATTGCATCAGATTGCAGTTAGAATGACTTTAACACCATATATGCGTTCCATTGCATCAGATTGCAGTTATAATGACTTTAACTCCATATATGCGTTCCATTGCATCAGATTGCAGTTAGAATGACTTTAACACCATATATGCGTTCCATTGCATCAGATTGCAGTTATAATGACTTTAACTCCATATATGCGTTCCATTGCATCAGATTGCAGTTAGAATGACTTTAACACCATATATGCGTTCCATTGCATCAGATTGCAGTTATAATGACTTTAACTCCATATATGCGTTCCATTGCATCAGATTGCAGTTAGAATGACTTTAACACCATATATGCGTTCCATTGCATCGGATTGCAGTTATAATGACTTTAACACCATATATGCGTTCCATTGCATCAGATTGCAGTTATAATGACTTTAACTCCATATATGCGTTCCATTGCATCAGATTGCAGTTAGAATGACTTTAACACCATATATGCGTTCCATTGCATCAGATTGCAGTTATAATGACTTTAACTCCATATATGCGTTCCATTGCATCAGATTGCAGTTATAATGACTTTAACTCCATATATGCGTTCCATTGCATCAGATTGCAGTTATAATGACTTTAACACCATATATGCGTTCCATTGCATCAGATTGCAGTTATAATGACTTTAACTCCATATATGCGTTCCATTGCATCAGATTGCAGTTAGAATGACTTTAACACCATATATGCGTTCCATTGCATCAGATTGCAGTTATAATGACTTTAACACCATATATGCGTTCCATTGCATCAGATTGCAGTTATAATGACTTTCACACCATATATGCGTTCCATTGCATCAGATTGCAGTTAGAATGACTTTAACACCATATATGCGTTCCATTGCATCAGATTGCAGTTATAATGACTTTCACACCATATATGCGTTCCATTGCATCAGATTGCAGTTAGAATGACTTTAACACCATATATGCGTTCCATTGCATCAGATTGCAGTTATAATGACTTTAACACCATATATGCGTTCCATTGCATCAGATTGCAGTTATAATGACTTTAACTCCATATATGCGTTCCATTGCATCAGATTGCAGTTATAATGACTTTAACACCATATATGCGTTCCATTGCATCAGATTGCAGTTATAATGACTTTAACTCCATATATGCGTTCCATTGCATCAGATTGCAGTTATGACTTTAACTCCATATATGCGTTCCATTGCATCAGATTGCAGTTAGAATGACTTTAACACCATATATGCGTTCCATTGCATCAGATTGCAGTTATAATGACTTTCACACCATATATGCGTTCCATTGCATCAGATTGCAGTTAGAATGACTTTAACACCATATATGCGTTCCATTGCATCAGATTGCAGTTATAATGACTTTCACACCATATATGCGTTCCATTGCATCAGATTGCAGTTAGAATGACTTTAACTCCATATATGCGTTCCATTGCATCAGATTGCAGTTAGAATGACTTTCACACCATATATGCGTTCCATTGCATCAGATTGCAGTTATAATGACTTTCACACCATATATGCGTTCCATTGCATCAGATTGCAGTTAGAATGACTTTAACACCATATATGCGTTCCATTGCATCAGATTGCAGTTATAATGACTTTCACACCATATATGCGTTCCATTGCATCAGATTGCAGTTAGAATGACTTTAACACCATATATGCGTTCCATTGCATCAGATTGCAGTTATAATGACTTTAACTCCATATATGCGTTCCATTGCATCAGATTGCAGTTAGAATGACTTTAACTCCATATATGCGTTCCATTGCATCAGATTGCAGTTAGAATGACTTTAACTCCATATATGCGTTCCATTGCATCAGATTGCAGTTAGAATGACTTTAACTCCATATATGCGTTCCATTGCATCAGATTGCAGTTAGAATGACTTTAACTCCATATATGCGTTCCATTGCATCAGATTGCAGTTAGAATGACTTTAACTCCATATATGCGTTCCATTGCATCAGATTGCAGTTAGAATGACTTTAACACCATATATGCGTTCCATTGCATCAGATTGCAGTTATAATGACTTTAACACCATATATGCGTTCCATTGCATCAGATTGCAGTTATAATGACTTTAACTCCATATATGCGTTCCATTGCATCAGATTGCAGTTAGAATGACTTTAACACCATATATGCGTTCCATTGCATCAGATTGCAGTTATAATGACTTTCACACCATATATGCGTTCCATTGCATCAGATTGCAGTTAGAATGACTTTAACACCATATATGCGTTCCATTGCATCAGATTGCAGTTATAATGACTTTCACACCATATATGCGTTCCATTGCATCAGATTGCAGTTAGAATGACTTTAACTCCATACATGCGTTCCATTGCATCAGATTGCAGTTAGAATGACTTTCACACCATATATGCGTTCCATTGCATCAGATTGCAGTTATAATGACTTTCACACCATATATGCGTTCCATTGCATCAGATTGCAGTTAGAATGACTTTAACACCATATATGCGTTCCATTGCATCAGATTGCAGTTATAATGACTTTCACACCATATATGCGTTCCATTGCATCAGATTGCAGTTAGAATGACTTTAACACCATATATGCGTTCCATTGCATCAGATTGCAGTTATAATGACTTTAACTCCATATATGCGTTCCATTGCATCAGATTGCAGTTAGAATGACTTTAACTCCATATATGCGTTCCATTGCATCAGATTGCAGTTAGAATGACTTTAACTCCATATATGCGTTCCATTGCATCAGATTGCAGTTAGAATGACTTTAACTCCATATATGCGTTCCATTGCATCAGATTGCAGTTAGAATGACTTTAACTCCATATATGCGTTCCATTGCATCAGATTGCAGTTAGAATGACTTTAACTCCATATATGCGTTCCATTGCATCAGATTGCAGTTAGAATGACTTTAACTCCATATATGCGTTCCATTGCATCAGATTGCAGTTAGAATGACTTTAACTCCATATATGCGTTCCATTGCATCAGATTGCAGTTAGAATGACTTTCACACCATATATGCGTTCCATTGCATCAGATTGCAGTTAGAATGACTTTCACACCATATATGCGTTCCATTGCATCAGATTGCAGTTAGAATGACTTTAACACCATATATGCGTTCCATTGCATCAGATTGCAGTTATAATGACTTTCACACCATATATGCGTTCCATTGCATCAGATTGCAGTTAGAATGACTTTAACACCATATATGCGTTCCATTGCATCAGATTGCAGTTATAATGACTTTAACTCCATATATGCGTTCCATTGCATCAGATTGCAGTTAGAATGACTTTCACACCATATATGCGTTCCATTGCATCAGATTGCAGTTAGAATGACTTTAACTCCATATATGCGTTCCATTGCATCAGATTGCAGTTAGAATGACTTTAACTCCATATATGCGTTCCATTGCATCAGATTGCAGTTAGAATGACTTTAACTCCATATATGCGTTCCATTGCATCAGATTGCAGTTAGAATGACTTTAACTCCATATATGCGTTCCATTGCATCAGATTGCAGTTAGAATGACTTTAACTCCATATATGCGTTCCATTGCATCAGATTGCAGTTAGAATGACTTTCACACCATATATGCGTTCCATTGCATCAGATTGCAGTTAGAATGACTTTAACTCCATATATGCGTTCCATTGCATCAGATTGCAGTTAGAATGACTTTCACACCATATATGCGTTCCATTGCATCAGATTGCAGTTAGAATGACTTTAACTCCATATATGCGTTCCACTGCATCAGATTGCAGTTAGAATGACTTTAACTCCATATATGCGTTCCATTGCATCAGATTGCAGTTAGAATGACTTTAACTCCATATATGCGTTCCATTGCATCAGATTGCAGTTAGAATGACTTTAACTCCATATATGCGTTCCATTGCATCAGATTGCAGTTAGAATGACTTTAACACCATATATGCGTTCCATTGCATCAGATTGCAGTTAGAATGACTTTAACTCCATATATGCGTTCCATTGCATCAGATTGCAGTTAGAATGACTTTCACACCATATATGCGTTCCATTGCATCAGATTGCAGTTAGAATGACTTTCACACCATATATGCGTTCCATTGCATCAGATTGCAGTTAGAATGACTTTAACTCCATATATGCGTTCCATTGCATCAGATTGCAGTTAGAATGACTTTAACTCCATATATGCGTTCCATTGCATCAGATTGCAGTTAGAATGACTTTAACTCCATATATGCGTTCCATTGCATCAGATTGCAGTTAGAATGACTTTCACACCATATATGCGTTCCATTGCATCAGATTGCAGTTAGAATGACTTTAACTCCATATATGCGTTCCATTGCATCAGATTACAGTTAAAATGACATTTATTTAACCCTTCTCACTAGTTCATATATTCTCCTTAAATTTAACTTGTTCAAATCTTCAATCGCCAATTAAATACATTCTATTCATCTAATCGACTTTAATTGCATTTTTTAAACTTGTAGTGGATGACACTTGATCTCAATCAAGGTTTTTTCAAATTTGAATTCATTGATTGAATTTAACTATGAAAAGTTTTAGTTTCAGCTGTTTTACATAAATCTCATATATGTATGACATCACCTATAAAACTGCTGATTTAAAATAAACTGTCTGATATGTTTTCACTTATTTTAAGTCAAATGGAACGAAATAACTACATTGCATACCTTACCCCTTTCGTGAAATGTTTTTCTCCCATGTAACACTAACATTAATTCATTGTATGGAATTATTGAGTTCATATTTGAACAAAATTGTATTAACATCAAGTATCATCAACTACAAGTTTATAAAAATGTATTTCAACTGCAGTGGATGAATAATAAATTG
>JBAIZL010000010.1:46009472-46066972 GCA_036971475.1 Prosapia bicincta
CCGGGGGGGGGGGGGGTTAAGTTCATTAAAAGAAACAAACTCGTTTCGATGGCAAAGTGGCCTTCATCAGTGTTTGGCTATGCCTCCAAGCACTGATGAAGTAGCTAAGCACTGTATCCAAGCACTAAAGAAGGCGACATCGTCGTCAAAACAAGTCTTTTGGTTTTGACAATGTAGTGTGTTTGTTTTAATACAATAAAATCTAATGAGATTTAGAGTAAACTGTTTTAATTTTACTGTTTTTAATTGTTCTCACTAGCTAACCTGTAATAATTACTACATTATATCATTTAATCAAATATAAAACATTTATGAATTTGAATAAATTGATTTAAACATAACCTCGGATTAACCTCTACATAATGATGAAAACTGCTTTACTATTGGCTTTTGGAAATCTGCCGGACAGTGCGTTTTTTTTAAAAAGTATTATGCACAGCTCAGTGAACGTTTTATCACAAAATTGTCAGATGTAGGGTCTACCTAAGGTGGTCATCACTATAGCCATACTTTTCTTGCAGTTTGGCCAACCTCTAGTGTATTCTATTCGTTTATATATTAAAATATACGACAATATTTTAGATCACTTTTAATTATCTGGGCCTCGTTTGGCCTCTTTTCAATGCGCACGGTAGCTCTACTACGATCTTGCCGAATTGAGCTGTGATTTTTTCCGTCGCTCGTTCATAACGGACCCTTTTTTTTTATTGTGAATCAACATCCATTCCATATCAAGTAAACGTTATTCTAGACCACCAGTAGCCTCGGACAGGTTGACCAACCGAAAAAATGAAAAAAACTATTACAGAGTAGTAGCGTCCGAGTGCGACGTTTAATCAATATAAATTTACTCTCTAATTGGAAAAGGACATTGACAAAATTTTTAAAAATAAAAAACGAGCTCGTGATTCTAATTATTAAATCGACTGTCCAGCGTAATTTTCATTGCAAATATTTTATTTAAAATGAACTTAAACCTCATAGCCGAAATAATCCTACTTGAAAAGGAAGCAATCTTTTCTGAGTTTGTATGGGGGTTTGTTCTAAAGCGTTATTTAGAACGTAAATGCACATTAAAATATTTCTTTCTATTGCATATTCTTTACCCCCGGGAACCCTCACCTGGTACCCCGGAACCCTCAGTCGTTAATTTCGGACCCCTCATCCTTTACCCCCGGAACCCTCATCCGCTACCCCCGGAACCCTCACAAATTACCGCCAGAGCCCTCACATTTCACCCCAGAACTCTCAACTGATACCCTGGAACCATCACCCGTTGCCCCGGAGCCCTCATCCGTTACCCTCGGAACCCTCGCCCGTTATCCCCGGAACCCTCACCTCTTCATTGCATTATGCTAAAATTACCCATGTTTAAAATTAGAAAAATATTTTGCTAGGTGTCCGCTGTATTAATACTCTACGAGTATAAAATTATCACACTGACAGAAATGTTCAAGCATATTTTCTGTTTACTTCCAAATCGTAAACAATAACAGAAACAAAAGGGAAAATGTTCCGTAAATAAATTGAAAACAAACAAACCTGTCACAAAAATCAGAACCAACTGTTTGCTCATCTCTCCTTTGATAATGAAAACCCGTGTATCGCGAGAGATGTGTGTGACATTTAACCATTTAAAACGTTTCAAGCGGGCACAAGTACGAGAATCACTGGCGACACGAAACAATAGTAACCAGATTTCATCAAATACTGTCTTTTGTTCACGCAGACGGTTCCATTTAATTCTTTCAATTTGTTTACCTGTTTCTTAGTGTAATTCAATTTGCATTCATTTTTACTACAATTTCGGAGTTGAGTTGTTGGAAAATTTGAATATTGTCACTGATGACAATACCATAAGACATTGAAACGCGTAGTTACAGGTGCAACTTTGTGGTAGTGTCACTGATTAAGATGGAATAGGTGTGAATTATTTACGCACAAGTCATGTGCAGCTATTTATTTTTAACCTTAACTCACAAGTCAGCTCAATTATTACCTAAAGTTTCGGACTCACAAAATGCATCATTAGGACCGTTTGATGCTACATAAACAATATACAATTCACCACGAATATTTATATGCAAAACAGTTACCATATTCGTCTACAAATAACTAGATAAAATATACACTCTCGAATATTTACGGTGTGTTTTAGTTAAAATATCATCCATTGTGGTGTAACGTATCATCCACAACTGCTGTGATGCGTTTGTTATGTAATGAATCGAGTACGGCAATGTATAGTTGCTTAAAGTATGAAATGTTATGGCTGATGGTGGTAGTGAGTCCTCCATAGCTGTGAAAATCAAAAAAACACATGTGTATTTTATTACAAGAGAAAATTCATCAAATTTATTATAAGTTAGTTTTATGTGATTTTTGAATTCCTTTTATTAGTACAACCTCTTTATATATATATGCCTACCATAAAAAAAGCCAAATCAACTTACAACTTTACACAACCAATTTGGAAATAATGAAAACTTTTGATACTCTCACACCTATTAAACACGAAAAAACACAACAAATTATAATAAAACATAAAACAAACACAATAAACAGACAAAACAGAAAAATCGAAAATTTATCAAAACAACAACATAACCTAAAAAATAGCCTAGAACCAATCCACACATCAAAATAACAACATAACCTAAAAAATAGCCTAGAACCAATCCACACCTCTAACAACAATAAATTCATAAACTTAACTAAAACACAGTTTACTGAAAAAGAAAAAATAATAATAACAAATTCCTCCAAATATAATCTACCTAATTTCAAAAAAAAAACAAATAATAAAAAACCTAATAGTTGACACAGAATCTACTATCCACAAAATTACCCACCAAAATACTGAACACATAAGAAACAATATTAATAATAAAATTAACCTAATAAAAACGGGAAAAAACAAAAAAACGGAACAATATATAAACAAAAAAGAAATTATAAAACTCAGAGAAAAACTAGAAAACAACGACTACTTAATATTAAAATCCAATACAACAAATACACCAGTAATAATAGAAAATACCAAATACATCGATTCAATGACTAACTACATAAAAGAAAATAAATACGAACAAATCCCAGACCCAACTAACAAATACCTTATTACAATAAAAAACTTAATAGTCACTCACCGAAATACCCTAAACTATAACAATAAATTAAAATACCACACAAGACTATACCCATTCAAACCATGTGCACCAATATTATCAGGCATACCTAAAATCCACAAACCCGACACACCATTTAGACCACTAATAAATTTCACAACAGCACCATCTTACATAACCGCAAAAATACTAGACAAAATAATAAGATCTAAAATACATATCAACAACACATACAATATAAAAAATGGATACGAATTAATTAATAAAATTAAAACCATAAAAACAAACAGCAACACAAAAATAATAAGTTATGACATAACTAACAGGTACCCTAGCATCCCAATAGAAGAAACCATAGAAATAATAAAAAAACAAACTAATACACAATAACGAAAAAAGAAACACAATAGATAGTATCATTACGCTAACCAAATACATATGTAACCACAATTACTTCCAATTTAACAATAAATACTATAAACAAACAACTGGACTCCCCATGGGATCACCCATATCATCTGTCATGTCAGAAATATATTTACAACACTTTGAACAAATAATTATTAAACCTATATTAAACGCACACAATATTTCACTATGGACAAGGTACGTAGACGATATACTTGTAATATACCAACCTACCATTCACAACGAACACATCATAATATTAAACAAACTAAATACATACAACGAAAACATACAATTCACCGTTGAAACAGAAACAAATAGAACAATCAGCTATCTCGACATCACATTAAATATAAATGATAATAAAATAGAAACTACAGTATACAGGAAACCTACTTCCAACAACACCACAATACAATACAAATCTAACCACCCCTGGACACACAAAATTAACACTTACAATAACATGATAAATAAAGCAATAAAATACACACAGGATAACAAACAAGAATTAAATGAAAAATTAGATAACATTACAAAAATAGCAATAGAAAATGGATACAACAAACACCTTATAGAAAATATATACAATAAATTCACAAAAAAACCTAACCTCAACACAACACTAGATCCGGAACACAAACATATTAAAAATAAAAAAATCTACCTAAAATATAAATTCACCAATAACAAAATAGAAAAAATAACAAATATATACAACAAAGAATACTACACTCCAACATACAAACCAAACAACAAAATAATAAAATGTCTTAATAACACAAACCACAAAACAAATTCAGAAAAACATAACCTATCAGGAATTTACAAAATTACATGTAACTGTAACGCATTTTACATAGGGGAAAAAACCAGATCATTTACAATAAGATTTGAAGAACGTTATAGAGCATTCAAAAAAAAAAATTCAAAAGTATCAAATGTTGCAGCACACCTAATATCACATAAACATGAATAATGTAATAATAACATGTAATAATAATTACATTATTTTAATTTTCATTCCTGATGATGTTGGTACTGTTTACCAACGAAAAGCTTTGAATATAAATTAATAAATATTCTTGTATTTGAATAACCTATGTTGTTTTAAATTATTAAACAAGAAAACTTTATATATATATATATATATATATATTTATATCGTGTTTAAATTTTCAATCGTTAATAAAACAGTTTTTATTCATCCACTCAAACTTAAAAATATTTTTTTTTAACTTGTAGTTTATGCCAATTTGTTATTATTACAGTTTTTCAAATAATAATTCACTAATTAAATTTAATAAATTAGTTTTAGGTTAATTTTGTGAGGAAATCATTTCACAAAAGGGGCAAAGTATGCAAAATAAATATTCCCTCCCATTAGGCTTGAAAAAGGTAATAACATATGATCTCATACTGCAGCATGTTTTATGGATTAGGTTATTTTAGATGGTTTAACGCATAGGCTGTGTTACTTTATGTATAATTGTTGTTATTATTTAATAAGAAGTAACTAAAGTAGGGGTTTTCTAGTTTATATTACTTTTTTTTAAACATATTTCGCAGTAATATATTTAACTAAATTCAAGTAGCTTTACGCAACAGAAACGTAATACATTTTAGTTACAGTGAAATTAATGTGTGAAACGTTAGGCATTTGTGAAATTTGTGTTTGGGGTTAGACAAGGGAACAGCCTAAATTACCCGCTATTTAACTTAATTATGGATAAATTGATAGGGAGCGACACGGAGTTGAATAGCTACAAATTGGATACGTAGAACTCGACACGCAATGTTTAACAAGTCCAAATACGGCAATGAATAGTGCATTTGGCATAAAATAAGTGAAAACATATGATTTTATAAAACAGCTTATTTCAGAAATAGGTTATGTTCTAGAACCACTGTTTCATCGTATAGGCTATGTTACTTTATCACTATTAATTGTAATTATTTATTAAAAATTACCTGGAATAATTATTTTTGTTGATGTGGGCATTGACTTCTAAATATTTTGTTTATATTACTTGTTTGAAAACTAAGAACACTTTGCAGTTTAGAATTATTATTGGCTTTTGATTTTTGTTGTAGTTATTAAAAGTATTTTTTTTTTATTTAGTAATTTCAAAACGTAAAAGCAATTGATTTAAATTTTATGTTTTTAATGTTACTAAGACAACACGATTTTACTGCGTAAGACTGTAATCACCAGTGTATCTCGGTTGCCGTAGCCGAGTTGGCAGGCGCCGGTTTTAAAATAGGTGTTAAATAGTATGGTCAAAGTTATTATGGAATCTTTCTCTCTTGTTTCTCTTCTTGTCCAAGTTCCTTTCTAATATTAAATTGTATTGTTTGTTTTTAAATATTATACAAACTGTACAGAAACGGTGCTATATTCCTAAACAGGTGATGTAATATTACTACATTTATTTCCACAAAGGTCTACGAGCACATTCACTGTATAAAAAAAGCAACGACTTGAAAGGGAACAGTTTCTCACAGAGTAATTACAACATGGAATTTCCTGACACAACTGTGATGAAAATTACAAGGACACATTCTAACAATCAATATAATGCCAAATTTACAAACATATCAAAGTGCTATATAAAATCATGGTAAATGTTTCAATAAATGTTTCCTTAATAATACATAATCAATGTAAAACTAAAACAGATAGAGAAACATAAAACACAAAACGTTATTTATTTTAAAAATAATTCTTCTTCCAACATCAATACGTTTGTGAAAGTTCTATCCGTAACTACCAGAATGCGCTCAGGTCGCCCTAATGTATTATATTTATATTGTTATTAAAAATTCACCTGAGAGTTAAGACTGTAAATATAGTTCATATTACAACGTGTATGTATAGTACGGTTAACATTAAAAACTTGACATTTTTATCAAAATGTCCTCAAATAATGCCCTATTTTTAAAACATCTATTTAAATTTTTTATAATATGCATAAAATAAAACATATTTAAACCAGCTTCTTCTATACAGAATTCCATATTTACTCTCAATAAAACTAATAAAACCGGGTAATAGTGCTTTATGTAGATAAATGCTCGAACTAAAGATGTACCTTCACCATCAATACAGAGATAGCAGCACTGTACTGCACATTGACTGGAAGTAATAATTTGATTGCATGCCTTTTCAGTTTCGAGTAGGCAGCAGAAGAAGAGGTGCATGTTATTCCTGCCATAGACTCACTAACAAGGTATTTGCAAGGTAATACCTCTCCTTATTCCTTAGCCTAAGGTGATCCAAGCCCCCAGGGTTCCTGCATGATCTGTCGCGGGATTTTTCCTGGCAGGGTTTCTTTCTTGCCAGGTTTTTTTCATCCCGCTCTTAGCGCGACACTTACCGTACTGTTTCATTTCACTATCTCCTGATTATCCATGGAAAGAGCTTATGAGCTTGGTACATGGGCAATCAATCCCGTTTCCTTCACTCGCGCTAGGGAAACTAACCGCATGCGCATGTGAGACGGAGGTAGCTCGCTAGAGGCTGGCTGCCACGAGGGCTGGACGGGTTTTGGGGGCTCAGACCCGGGTTAAAAAAAAAACGACTATAAACTAGCGCCTATAAACTACAGAAACACACCTAAATCATCAAGATAAATTCTCAATTCCAAATATTAAAGTTTGCCGCACTGACAAGAAAACTAGAAGCCGCGGCGGTATTGCTGTAATAATAGATAAACGCATTAAATATTTTGAATTGTTTTTGCCCGCACTCACATGCGCTGAAGCCACAGCTATTAGGCTTGAGCTCAACGGCAGCACAACAACACTTGTATCAGCCAACAAACCCCCGGGTTCTGATGATTACACTCGCGATTTAGAAGTCCTTCTACAGTCTTCCAGTAGGGTAATAATAGCCGGGGACCAGAATTCTAAACACACAAGCTGGGGCTGTAAGTCTACAAACACAGGAGGCCGGCAACCTCAAACCTTCATACAAAACACAACAGCTATACTGCTGGCCTCTCCTGAAGCAACACACCACAGCAGTTACCGCACGAAAGACATTTTGGATATAGCTATTGCGAAAGGTCTGCTAGTGTCACCGCAACTTCACGTTGATAGAGATCTGAATTCAGATCACTACCCCGTGATAACGGCGGTTTCTGGAAGCCCTGCTCGCAGAGAGCTAAGGAAGGTGCTGAAATACAGTCTGGCTGACTGGGAGTTATTCCGTTCCCAGATGGACAACACTCTACCTGCCCTCCTAAATGTCGTCCCACCACTGGACACAAAGCCATCGGTAGCCTTACGACGGCAATACGTACTGCGATTACTAACGTGGTTCTAGTTAAATGTCAGCCCAGACACTATGTACACATACCAAGGCACATACTACAGCTAATCCCTCGGCGAAATAGGATCCGGTGGGCATTGCAACACCGGGTAAACAGATGCATTCCTCACACAACACGTAATCGCCTTAAGAGGCAAATTAGGCGGGAACTCATTCAGTACAAAGTCGATGGCTTCCAAGCGGAATTGGGGACCTTAAACACAACAGATACACCCATTCGGCTGGTTAAACACTTCACTAGAGAACCGCTGCGCTATCCCCCACACATCGGCCCGAATGGACAGGTGGGCGACCCGGTCGACTTGTTAGCTGTTTTAAAGTTACTTGTTTGCTGACACGCTTGAAAGTACGTTCCAATCAAACGAGCAACCTGCTGATGCAACCGTTCCAGGTAAAGTAGATTTAGAAACATCACAGTTTGCCTACTACCCTACATTAGAGCCAAACACCGACACTACAATCACAGAGATAAAGTGGGCAATTTCACAAACAAACTCCAGGAAAGCAAGCTCTTGGACCAGACACCATCACCAAAACAACGCTTAAAAACCTCACGGAAAAAGCCATCACTTATCTCTCAAACATCTACAATGCTATACTACGGAGACAACACTTCCAGGACGCTTGGAAGGAGGCCAAGATTTTGGTCTTCCCCAAATCGGGTAAAGACCACAGTAAACCTGACTCATATAGACCAATAAGCTTGTTGAATACGATGGGCAAGTTATTTAATGTGATACGGAGGTAGCTCGTTAGAGGTTGGCTGCCACGACGGCTGGGCGGGTTTTGGTGGCTCAGACCCGGGTAAAAAAAGGTAAACCGTAATTTCATTGGTGGTAAAAATTAATTATAATAATATTATTGGAATGTATTTTAATTAAATACATAACAAAATTTGAACCTTAATTTATTATATAATATATTCAAGATCTTAAAATTTATTTTTAAACGTATACCACTTACATTTGAAGTAATATAAAATTTTCACTATATAAATTTAACAGACGTTTAACTCGTAGGCTATGACACATGATGGTAATGCAGTTCTTTCATTATTTAAAATTGTTGAATTAATTTTAGTTTTATATAAGAGAAATCTTTTAACAATAAGGGCAAAGTATGCAATATATCTCGTCCCATTTCGCATTAAATAAGTTATAACATATGATTTTATAAAACAGCTGATTTTATGTTATAGGTTATGTGGTAAAACAGCTGTTTAAATGCATAGGTTATATTACTTTATTTATAAGAATATTGTAATTATTTAGCAAAAAGTAACTAAAATAACTTCTTTGTTGACCTAAGTAGGAAATAACTTTGAAATGTCGTGTTTATATTACTTGCTAAACCAATATTTCACTAAAGCATTTAGGATATTAACATTAGTAAGAGAAAAGATTTTACCGGACTTTCTTCAAAGTTGTAAGGTTTACATGTTAGTTAGATGTAATTTATTGGGCAAACGTCTCGACATTTATGAGAACAAACAAGTATTGTTATCTGTTTTAAGTCATTATTAAATATTTCTTTTCTAAGCCAAACACTTGTACTACTCTATCCTGTTCATAAACGTTTGGACTTATAATAGACACCTGTTTGTATCTCTGTAGTAATACGCAGCAAGAAGAGTGGACAGAGAAAAAGGAAAATCCAACAACGTGTCCAGGAAACTTTAATATTTATAGCTTGAATACGGATCCATGTCATTGGCGGACTTTCCTGATATTGTCCTTGTCACAGGAAGATATAAAATGCAAGGAGCTTAGCAACCGATGCAAGGAATATTTACGGACGGATATCATGACATAGTATTCAACTTCTAGACGGGATTAAAAATTTATCGTTTGAAGTCTCTTAAGACAAACAGAGAGAAATCAATTTCTACAAGAATGGATTAAATGAAAAGGCAGATGAAATTAGAAGTATTTTTAAGAAACCTAGGAGCATTTGTAACAGAAATCGTACAATGGAATAAAAACAAGGAAAAGGAAACAGCATTTATCCCTACGCTCAAACCCAGGGTGAAGTAAGATTTTTATAAATTAGAGGAAAGGAATAGATTGTTTATATATTATAGGACCTAATTAAGGACATAAAGAATGCTACAAACCCATTAAAGGAAAAACACTTGAGTTAACACATAGCACATAATAATTACTGATGGTTTTTGAACATTGCCCAGACTGCTTTGTTAGTCCTTGACGTATAATGGGCTCCACAATTGTTGAATGATTATAAAACAGGTCTGTCTAACCAGCCTTGATGGCCCCGACCTTTTGTTTTTGAAAGAATCACAAAGGAATACAAACTAAAATCAATTCAATATTATGGAAACAAACTACGTTAAGTGACATTTACAATGTGTCTCAGATAAAGCTTGAGATATACAACGTGTAAACGTTTACCCTTAAGTATGATTTCAAAAGATTTCGGATTTCTATGATTAGGAGTGGGTAAATCTTGATTTTCAATGGAAGATTTTAAGATATACGAATGACAGGGTTTTTATAGTATCATATACTTTATTATCATTTTTACTAAGTAGATTTGGAAGGACACTACATGTGTAGAGCACTTAGCTGTTGCATTTTCACTCCCCCCTCCCTATCACGGAATTCACTTAATATATATGCAGTAGCCAATCACCATTCTCAAGCTGAATCTCATCATGTCCTATGGTATACTAATCACTTCCATCTGGTGAGCCTCAGAAGAGGGCAATGTCGGATGAGTTGGTTTTTTCTCTTGATCCTCGTCGCATCTCACGTTTTTCAATTTTCTATTGGAATCAACTCAAATCCCCGTGGCTTTTTACCAGCTCCACTACAGTTTGAAACCTATTTGAAGGGGTTTTTGCCCCACAATTCCCCCGAGCATACACGCAGACCCTTGGTCTTGTGATAACACAAGGGTGTACAGATTTTCAATGTGTGAAGTTATCCCCGTTCATCCCTCTTGAGACCGCATACCTACTGCCCTCAGGTCGGGTCTAGGGTGAAGGACTCTTGCCTAACTGACCTTCGCTCCCATTGCCTATCCATCCAAAATGACCACAAATCCAATTAAAGTTAACAAAGTTGTACTTATCCTATTTCGATGAAGCAACTACAGTTCAAGCCACCAGTTTAGAGCTGGTACATAGAAACAGTTTTGGCTTTTCGTTCCAATTATAGTAGTTTCAACTCCTTAAAACCATCCGTAAACCAATCCTTCTCCAAATTTCACCGTGTTTGGGTCTATACTTCATCAAATGTCTCCATTTCTGAAAGGTGGATTTTAAGTGCCCTCTTCCTACTCGGTGAGACAGTGTTTTATCCCGGGGTTGTATCCGGAGCTCCTTCAGCACATCTCCTAATAGTTGCTTATGTCTCCTGCTACTTGTCTTCCACTACCAGATACGATCTATTCGGTATGATCTATTCATTGCCTCCAACGTATTGTGAAACTCGAATAGTAAATGGCCGAATGCAGCTCTCATAGCTGGACACGAGAGGGGGTTCTTTTCATGATCGTTGCGCCTTACACACGCCCAAGAAAGCTACAAACAGTTTTTTCTGTGTTTACTGCACCAGCCCATTGAAGCAAAGAGTTAACTCGACACATTGACGACAGAATAGATCAAGTTAAACTGATAAATGTCCAGATCCCACTTCACACCTATTGTTCTTTTGCATTGCAAGAAATTATATATGACTTTTTCGCATCGTACGGGTGTTGAAAGTAGAGTAACTTCCAACCCAGAAGAGCTCTCAGATAGCCATCACTCTCCTCATGCCTTCCAATTACAATCCTCTTCAAGGACTTAGTTTTTTATCACTTGCCAAAGAGGAGTACCAATTTGTTCCCTGCACAACGCACCCGTAGCTTAAGTGTTTCTTAAAGCAGGCCTCTGAGGATCTCTTTAAAGGTCTCGTGACAGGGATAGCTATGTCATCAGCGTAGCATACCCCACCAACTTACCACCCATCCTACTAAGCACCCATTCATGATTATGCTGTACAGCAGAGGCAACACCTCATCCTATGAGAAAACCTCAGAGAATATCGCCCAAACCAGTACTCCTTATCCAGGATACGATCATCTTCCGGTTATCTAAGGAGTGCATGATGCCTCAGTATATTCTCCGCAGAAGAGGTTTCCAGACCCTTACTCGAGATCATGTAGCACTTGAGATGTCACAAGTGCCGGGTTCAGTCCCCATTGGAACTTGAATTGTTGTAGCGACAAAAAAGTTTTGACCAATCCCTCACGGAGGACTATCCTGCCATGAGTCTCGACGGTATTGCAACTCGCCGTCGATTTGGCCATTCTTCTTCCACAAAAAATAAAGTCTCCATTATCATGCCTCAGATAAGTATCCTTGTAGCGCTGGAGAGTCCCTTCTGTACGATTATCAAAATTTAATCTATGACGGCACCCCCAAGAAAATCGAAGGCAACCGCCTTCATCCCCCGCCAACCCCAACCCCAAATACTAGTAGTATTCTAGAGCGGAAGTTCGAGTACTAACACTAGTAGTTGTTATTGGATCCTGTCTTATCCACTCGTATTCCCTGTTGCCTAGGCAGCTAGTGTCCCATCTATCTCCAATGGAGCTACATGCCTTGAGTAATATTGGCGGAAGAAGCGGAGGACGGACCGTTTATACAATGTATATATATGTGTGTGTGTGTGTGTGTGTGTGTGTGTGTGTGTGTGTGTGTGTGTGTGTGTGTGTAGTGTGTGCGTGCGTGAGTGCGTGCGTGCGTGCGTGCGTGTGTGTGTGTGTGTGTGTGTGTGTGTGTGTGTGTGTGTGTGTGCGTGCGTGAGTGCGTGCGTGCGTGCGTGCGTGTGTGTGTGTGTGTGTGTGTGTGTGTGTGTGTGTGTGTGTGTGTGTGTGTGTGTAAGTAAACATTACTACTAAACCTGATTTGCTTAGCGAAATACTTGTAAATTTTATACAATGGTCTGTCTCCTACAATAAATCAATACACCACAATGCTTTAGGTCTGGATAATAGCGCCATACACGTATTTCACTTAATTCGTGAGAGAAATATTGGAGATAAACCGGTTTTAGACAATTTGCAGCTCACTTGAGCTCATAATGCCGTTAAAAAACTACTTGTTAGCACTCTTAGCAAGATGACTCGAGCCACCGACCACCTTGAACGTCCCCCCTCCCCGGCACCGCCACGTCTTCGCAAAGTTCATAGCGTTCCGGCCAAAGTGCAAACAGTGATGCGCGAGCGGTTAAAATGTTGCGCATTGTCGTGTGTCTTCTCTATGTGCCTAGCGTTGTACCTCAGTACAGCCTCTTCCCTAGGCTTCCCACGGAACTCCTAGAAGGTAAGTAAGTATGGATATGAAAAGAAAACTATCAAAAACTAAATAATAATGTACTTGAAATGATACAAATTATTAAAAATCAAGACATACAGATAGAATATCACATAAAGTTATAAAAATAATAAATATTACTAAACAATTTTATTATAATAAAAATATATGAAAGAATGGTATAAATTGACATCTAAAATACAGGATATGATAATAAATCACTTATAAAATTTAAAAAAAAACAGTTCATTACACCAACAATAAATTCAATATTATAATATTTAAAAAAACAACCAAAAATTTTAATGTAGGCGGTATTTATATTGTATAATGAAAAGTATAAACAATATTTTACATACCACAAAAAAATACAAATTTCTATGAGAAAAATTTGACTACATTTAGAAGCCAATATATATAGATCTAACTTTACCAAACATTGTAACATAAATAATGAAGGATATCCAAGATTGTCTAATAGGAAGTTAGGAACACTTACTAATAATAGGGACAAGAAGAAAATTTTAATACATATAGGAGGAAAATTAATAAAGTAGTTGGAAAACAAGTACAGGTCAAGTCCAAAAGTAATACTATTTTTAGTGTATTTGAAAATGTGAGATTAAACTCAATGATAATAATGATAAGTAGATTTATTAAATGTGTATTTTCGAAAAAAAAGTCTCCTCTATATCCATTTTGGCATCACAAAATACGTACATACATATAGATTTACCTTTGTGTGCGTGTGTGTGTGCGGGCGCGAGGGTCTGTAAGTGTGTATTCTTCAATAATTATTTATATATGCACATACATATAATTCACAAGAACATTTATAAAATTATTTGCTATAAGATATTAATAGTACAGAAAACCCATTGAGGAAGATACATTGTAGCAAATAATTTTATAAAAAGTTATTGGAAATGAACTGTACGTGCATTGATGAATATATCACGAATATCGTTATTTCTTTATAAAATGCATATTACGGAGGTTTTCACAATTTTCATATATTTAGCGTTTTTACATTTCCAAAGTGTTTACAACCTCAAGCACGGAAGATATACTTTAAATAGATTTTCTAGATCAATAATTGATAAAACATGAATAACATCTATTAAAAAAATGTTTTTTACTTATACATTCGTTATATAGGCTGAAGTCCGAAGAGATAACAGTCTTTCTCAAGTGTCGATATATCATTTAAATAAATAGCAGCAGTTATAATTACAAAATGAACGTTTCCGCATGGAACCTGAACTAAAATGCGACCGCCTATACACAGCCTACACTAATACAGTTATGTGTATTTTTTTGCTAGGGGATGTATGCAACAAAATCCATCACCCACCCTGGACCTGTCAGAGACCTGAGAACTGTCCCTCCATAGTGCAGGACATTAAGCAAAACAGAAGACCTCCCATTTGTTCGTACGAAGACAAAACACCTATAATTTGTTGCAGGGGCAACAGCTCTGAAGATAATGTGTTTATAAATAGAGGAAAGATTTTCGAAGGTAATTTAAACTCTGTTAGTGCAATTTAAGCTAAAGGGTCTTGGATATATATATATATATATATATATATATCGCAATATGTATTCTTGTGTATTAATAAAGAACTAAGTCAAAATACAAATACAAGAATTATAATTGAATTTACAATTCAAAGCTTTTCGTTGGCTAACAGTACCAACATCATCAGGAATATTAAACAATATTTGAATTCCTGATGATGTTGGTACTGTTAGCCATCGAAAAGCTTTGAAATGTAAATTCAATTATAATTCTTGTATTTATATTTTCATTTAGTTCTTTATATATATATATATATATATATATATATATATATATATATATATATATATATATATATATTAGTGAAGCACAAAATTAGTTTAATTACAACATAAGTCGAGACCGATACCTTATATATTATAAAGTTAGGAACAGCTAATTTTATTGTTACTTGATGAATAATTAATTGTGATTAAATTAACTAATAAATTCTTCAACAGTCAAGCCGTTATTGAACATTATGTTACTGGATAATGATCATTTAAAAAAAATTGTTATTACATGTAGTATTCTTATTTGCGTTTTGTTTAAATCATTTTTAAATAGTGCAAGTAAAGAAGAAATACAAGTTTTTAACTTTTAGACTACAATTATTTGGTCACCGAACGCTCCGTCAGATCCAATTATTTAACATATGTTTTGCACACATATGTTTAATTATTCACTAAGAAACTACAAGGAAATAAATATATATATATTATTACATACGACTAAGTTCAAAATAACACGAAGAACAGTAACATCAGGTTTATGTGTTGTAAACTAAAAATGTAAATTCAGTAAGCCAGATAAAATGCCATTTTTTGTTTTTCTATTTTAGCGAAAAAATGTATATTTAGCATTGATAATGAAATAGCACTTTCCTTATGATGAACTGTAGACTACTTCTAAGTCAAAAGTAATGCTGAATAAAAATATATGCATAAGTATTATTACAAAATTCTATTTGTAATACTTATTAAACAAAATGTACTATGCACATGCATACAAATGCCCATAATTGTGTACCCACTATAATACTCAGTTGCAACTAAGTTTGAATATAATGTAATTATTTCAAGACAAAAGGAAATTGCACTAAACACCATATTTACAAGCACAAAATATATTTACAAAAGTAGGTACCGCAAAAAATATATAGGTTTTATTTGTTTAGGCTGAAATTATGTACACATATTCCTTTATTTTGCCTCTGGAAAAATACTTTAATTTATTGTTTATAGTTGTTGACAGTGTGAAATTTTTCAACGTAAATGTATGTATGTAATCCCAGGTTACTTGGGCAAGGCCTCAGCCCACACGCTGTAAGCCTATTAGTAAGCACTATATGTAGATAACAATATATGTCACTAAAATCAAAACACTAAATGAAGCAAGTAGATCATGAATAAGGATAAACTCACATAAAGAGGGATCCATCAATGTCACGCTTACTGTGCAGTACATCGTATACAACTGCCTGGAACCAGGTTTTATGGAAAAAATATGATAAATAAGGCCAATCAGCGTTATAAACCTAAACATTGCCTTCCCATAACACAGCAAATAAACATTTTACTTATTATCATTAAAAGACGTTCTAAAGTATGTAGTAGTTGCGTCATTAAGTAAGTCGTTCTAAAATATGTAATAGTTTCGTCATTGACTAAGACGTTCTAAAGTATGTAATAGTTGCGTCATTAAGTAAGTCGTTCTAAAGTATGTAATAGTTACGTCATTAAGTAAGACGTTCTAAAGTATCTAATAGTTACGACATTAAATAGGACGTTCTAAAGTATGTAATAGTTACGTCATTAAGTAAGACGTTCTAAAGTATCTAATAGTTACGACATTAAGTAAGTCGTTCTAAAGTACGTAATAGTTACGTCATTAAGTAAGACGTTCTAAAGTATGTAATAGTTACGACATTAAGTAAGTCGTTCTAAAGTATGTAATAGTTACGTCATTAAGTAAGACGTTCTAAAGTATGTAATAGTTACGACATTAAGTAAGTCGTTCTAAAGTATGTAATAGTTGCGTCATTAAGTAAGTCGTTCTAAAGTATCTAATAGTTACGACATTAAATAAGACGTTCTAAAGTATGTAATAGTTACGACATTAAGTAAGTCGTTCTAAAGTATGTAATAGTTACGTCATTAAGTAAGACGTTCTAAAGTATGTAATAGTTACGACATTAAGTAAGTCGTTCTAAAGTATGTAATAGTTGCGTCATTAAGTAAGTCGTTCTAAAGTATCTAATAGTTACGACATTAAATAAGACGTTCTAAAGTATGTAATAGTTACGACATTAAGTAAGTCATTCTAAAGTATGTAATAGTTACGCCATTAAGTAAGACGTTCTAAAGTATGTAATAGTTACGTCATTAAGTAAGTCTCTCTAATGTATGTTATAGTCACGTCATTAAGTAAGACGTTCTAAAGTATGTAATAGGTACGTCATTAAGTAAGATGTTCTAAAGTAAGTAATAGTTGCGTCATTAAGTAAGACGTTCTAAAGTATGTAATAGTTACGTCATTAAGTAAGTCGTTCTAAAGTATGTAATAGTTGCGTCACTAAGTAAGTCGTTCTAAAGTATGTAATAGTTACGTCATTAAGTAAGTCGTTCTAAAGTATGTAATAGTTTCGTCATTGAGTAAGACGTTCTAAAGTATGTAATAGTTGCGTCATTAAGTAAGTCGTTCTAAAGTATGTAATAATTTCGTCATTGAGTAAGACGTTCTAAAGTATGTAATAGTTACGTCATTAAGTAAGTCGTTCTAAAGTATTTAATAATTACGTCATTAAGTAAGATGTTCTAAAGTAAGTAATAGTTGCGTCATTAAGTAAGTCTTTCTAAAGTATGTTATAGTAACGTCATTAAGTAAGACGCTCTAAAGTATGTAATAGTTACGTCATTATGTAAGATGTTCTAAAGTAAGTAATAGTTGTGTCACTAAGTAAGTCGTTCTAAAGTATGTAATAGTTGTGTCACTAAGTAAGAGGTTCTAAAGTAAGTAATAGTTGCGTCACTAAGTAAGTCGTTCTAAAGTATGTAATAGTTAAGTCATTAAGTAAGATGTTCTAAAGTATCTAATAGTTACGACATTAAGTAAGACGTTCTAAAGTATGTAATAGTTACGTCATTAAGTAAGACGTTCTAAAGTATGTAATTGCTGCGTCATTAAGTAGGTCGTTCTAAAGTATGTAATTGCTGCGTCATTAAGTAAGACGTTCTAAAGTATCTAATAGTTACGACATTAAGTAAGTCGTTCTAAAGTATGTAATTATTGCGTCATTAAGTAGGTTGTTCTAAAGTATCTAATAGTTAGGTCATTGAGTAAGATGTTCTAAAGTATGTAATAGTTACGACATTAAGTAAGACGTTCTAAAGTATGTAATAGTTGCGTCATTAAGTAAGACGTTCTAAAGTATGTAATAGTTGCGTCATTAAGTAAGTCTTTCTAAAGTATGTAATAGTTACGTCATTAAGTAAGACGTTCTAAAGTATGTCATAGTTGCGTCATTAAGTAAGTCTTTCTAAAGTATGTAATAGTTACGTCATTAAATAAGATGTTCTAAAGTAAGTAATAGTTGCGTCATTAAGTAAGTCTTTCTGAAGTATGTAATAGTTGCGTCATTAAGTAAGACGTTCTAAAGTATGTAATAGTTACGACATTAAGTAAGTCGTTCTAAAGTATGTAATAGTTGCGTCATTAAGTAAGTCGTTCTAAAGTATCTAATAGTTACGACATTAAATAAGACGTTCTAAAGTATGTAATAGTTACGTCATTAAGTAAGACGTTCTAAAGTATCTAATAGTTACGACATTAAGTAAGTCGTTCTAAAGTATGTAATAGTTACGTCATTAAGTAAGACGTTCTAAAGTATGTAATAGTTACGACATTAAGTAAGTCGTTCTAAAGTATGTAATAGTTGCGTCATTAAGTAAGACGTTCTAAAGTATGTAATAGTTTCGTCATTGACTAAGACGTTCTAAAGTATGTAATAGTTGCGTCATTAAGTAAGACGTTCTAAAGTGTGTAATAGTTGCGTCAATAAGTAAGTCGTTCTAAAGTATGTAATAGTTACGACATTAAGTAAGACGTTCTAAAGTATGTAATAGTTGCGTCATTAAGTAAGACGTTCTAAAGTATGTAATATTTGCGTCATTAAGCCAGACGTTCTAAAGTATGTAATGGTTACGTCATTAAGTAAGACGTTCTAAAGTATGTAATAGTTGCGTCATTAAGTAAGATGTTCTAAAGTATGTTATAGTTACGCCATTAAGTAAGACGTTCTAAAGTATGTAATAGTTACGTCATTAAGTAAGTCTCTCTAATGTATGTTATAGTCACGTCATTAAGTAAGACGTTCTAAAGTATGTAATAGGTACGTCATTAAGTAAGATGTTCTAAAGTAAGTAATAGTTGCGTCATTAAGTAAGACGTTCTAAAGTATGTAATAGTTACGTCATTAAGTAAGTCGTTCTAAAGTATGTAATAGTTGCGTCACTAAGTAGGTCGTTCTAAAGTATGTAATAGTTACGTCATTAAGTAAGTCGTTCTAAAGTATGTAATAGTTTCGTCATTGAGTAAGACGTTCTAAAGTATGTAATAGTTGCGTCATTAAGTAAGTCGTTCTAAAGTATGTAATAATTTCGTCATTGAGTAAGACGTTCTAAAGTATGTAATAGTTACGTCATTAAGTAAGTCGTTCTAAAGTATTTAATAGTTACGTCATTAAGTAAGACGTTCTAAAGTATGTAATAGTTACGACATTAAGTAAGTCGTTCTAAAGTATGTTATAGTAACGTCATTAAGTAAGACGTTCTAAAGTATGTAATAGTTACGTCATTAAGTAAGTCTCTCTAAAGTATGTTATAGTTACGTCATTAAGTAAGACGCTCTAAAGTATGTAATAGTTACGTCATTAAGTAAGATGTTCTAAAGTAAGTAATAGTTGTGTCACTAAGTAGGTCGTTCTAAAGCATGTAATAGTTGTGTCACTAAGTAAGTAGATCTAAAGTATGTAATAGTTTCGTCATTAAGTAAGAGGTTCTAAAGTAAGTAATAGTTGCGTCACTAAGTAAGTCGTTCTAAAGTATGTAATAGTTAAGTCATTAAGTAAGATGTTCTAAAGTATCTAATAGTTACGACATTAAGTAAGACGTTCTAAAGTATGTAATAGTTACGTCATTAAGTAAGACGTTCTAAAGTATGTAATTGCTGCGTCATTAAGTAGGTCGTTCTAAAGTATGTAATTGCTGCGTCATTAAGTAAGTCGTTCTAAAGTATGTAATAGTTACGTCATTAAGTAAGACGTTCTAAAGTATCTAATAGTTACGACATTAAGTAAGTCGTTCTAAAGTATGTAATTATTGCGTCATTAAGTAGGTTGTTCTAAAGTATCTAATAGTTAAGTCATTAAGTAAGATGTTCTAAAGTATGTAATAGTTACGACATTAAGTAAGACGTTCTAAAGTATGTAATAGTTGCGTCATTAAGTAAGACGTTCTAAAGTATGTAATAGTTGCGTCATTAAGTAAGTCTTTCTAAAGTATGTAATAGTTACGTCATTAAGTAAGACGTTCTAAAGTATGTCATAGTTGCGTCATTAAGTAAGTCTTTCTAAAGTATGTAATAGTTACGTCATTAAATAAGATGTTCTAAAGTAAGTAATAGTTGCGTCATTAAGTAAGTCTTTCTAAAGTATGTAATAGTTGCGTCATTAAGTAAGACGTTCTAAAGTATGTAATAGTTACGACATTAAGTAAGTCGTTCTAAAGTATGTAATAGTTGCGTCATTAAGTAAGTCGTTCTAAAGTATCTAATAGTTACGACATTAAATAAGACGTTCTAAAGTATGTAATAGTTACGTCATTAAGTAAGACGTTCTAAAGTATCTAATAGTTACGACATTAAGTAAGTCGTTCTAAAGTATGTAATAGTTACGTCATTAAGTAAGACGTTCTAAAGTATGTAATAGTTACGACATTAAGTAAGTCGTTCTAAAGTATGTAATAGTTGCGTCATTAAGTAAGACGTTCTAAAGTATGTAATAGTTTCGTCATTGACTAAGACGTTCTAAAGTATGTAATAGTTGCGTCATTAAGTAAGACGTTCTAAAGTGTGTAATAGTTGCGTCAATAAGTAAGTCGTTCTAAAGTATGTAATAGTTACGACATTAAGTAAGACGTTCTAAAGTATGTAATAGTTGCGTCAATAAGTAAGTCGTTCTAAAGTATGTAATAGTTACGACATTAAGTAAGACGTTCTAAAGTATGTAATAGTTGCGTCATTAAGTAAGACGTTCTAAAGTATGTAATATTTGCGTCATTAAGCCAGACGTTCTAAAGTATGTAATAGTTACGTCATTAAGTAAGACGTTCTAAAGTATGTAATAGTTGCGTCATTAGGTAAGTCGTTCTAAAGTATGTAAAAGTTGCGTCATTATATAAGACGTTCTAAGAATGTAATAGTTGCGTCATTAAGTAAAACGTTCTAGAGTATGTAATAGTTGCGCCACAAAATCTGTAGGACTGAGTCTGACAGTGCAGCGGAATGAGATTTTTTGGATGTCGCACTCATGGAGCGCAAAAAGTTAAATATTACATGTAATAATTTCTACGCGATTTATAAAATACCTACGTCTTACAAACATACATGCGTACCTCTAGGCCAATTACGAGTAAATAGTTTTATCAAGTAATAAAAATTGTAATTTTTATGCAGTTAAATACATTAAGAATAAATTTTCCATGGACCTTCGGGCTCTGGTCGGGAAGCCCCAAACTCGCCCATTCCTCATGACGTCATCCTGTAGTGAGCTGAAACTGGGGAGATTAACCGTGTACCAACTTGGTGAACTTTTACAATGAAAAATCCGGAGCGAGTGTGTAACGTTTCTTTAATTAATTATTACTATTTAGTTTTAAGTTCTAGCTTACAGTTCAGGCGTAATAATAATCGTCTGTTTGTAACGCTCTTCAAAACTTGAAGGTAGAACTCTGTTACATTAAAATACTTAAAAAATACAAAGTTAAATCATTTAAACTAGCAGAGTCTCATTAAATTAATTTTTAAGGCTTATTAATTTGAAATGCATGGAATTGTGTGTTGGTTAAATAATTACTCTTTTAAATTCAATTAAAGCAATTTACACTCATTTTATTTAACAATAAAATAACAAATTATAATCATGATACAAATTTCTAGACATTGCTTCAGTTATGGATTATTGAACATTTAATATTTGACTTATGAATTTTTACGTATAGCAATCTATCAATAAATCAATCAATGGCTGAAAATGGATCTGTACTCGAGTTTACTTGCTTTTTCATAATAAAATTTTATAATTGAAGGTGAACACAAGTGCACTAAATGATGCGTAAATTACATTTATATATATATATATATATGTTGAAACGTTCAAGGTTCATTAATTTGAGTTAAACTGTCTAACATTTTAAATTTTGCAATAAATCTCTAAAGTCTTAAATCGTCCACTTAGCTGTATTCACATGTCGTAGCCTCGCATCCTCTTAGTGGAAAAGTCTCAGGAAATGTCATCGGTAACTTCAGCGTCCCATCTTTGTACTTGGTTATGTACGCTGTCTTCTACACCATGATTATAACGTGTTTAAGAAAAAGAAGATTACATTAAATTTTGAAAAATAAATAAAATTTCCTCGCTCTCGGATAGGTCCGTGCCCTTTCACATTTTGGCTAAAAGAGAGCTTAAACTATCGTTGGAAGCAACCTTCCCGGCTACCGCGCATCGCATGTGCGCAGACGTACTTTAATTTACTTGTTTTAAACTCTCCGACAGATGTCACTATCAACCAGAGATCTCATTAAAAATATTTCTAATACATCACAATTTTTTATATAGTTGTATATTGTTACAATTTTTGAATACATTCTCGTTTGTTTTCTGAAATTTCCAATTTAATATGTAACACCATCTAAAGTGTGTTACAAGTGAAACAAAACAGTACTGATAGTGTCGAATAAGAATGGAATGAATAATCTGGCAAGAAAGAAACCCTGCCATGTAAAATCCTCCGCGAGGATCATGCAGTAACCCTGAGATCTAGGTTAACCTTATACTAAGGGATAAGGATTTATAAATATCTGGTTATTGAGGCAATGGTAGAAGTGACATGCATTCCTTCTGCTGTTTACTCTAAACTTGAGAAAAAACTTTTTTCCAAAATTTGCATCTTTTGGCAATTGAAAACATTTTCTGTTAAATCTCGTATTAAAAGACAAATATACTATTCATGTTAACTCGCATTAAGTAATAAAACACCGAGAAAACTGTTGAAAATCGAATCAAATATGTTTGTTTTGTACGTGGAATTAAAAGCAACGCAATATTGTTATGAAGCCTAATAAAGGCAACCAACTAGTTGCTGAAACGTTGTATTGATTAAATAAATATTTTTCACTCGATTTTCCACTCTTTTTTCATTTATGTAATAAAAGTAGTACGTTTTAGTCCAGAACACGAATTCGCTTCTTTTCAGCTGTCGCTACTATTTTTAATTTTTATATTAGTCATACTTATACTGTGTCTATACAAATTTTATTAACATTTTAATTGTGGGTGAATGAGTTTTGCTCAGTATTTGTGACTAACCTATATATAAACTAACTCTTCGAATTTTAGGAGACGAATGCAAGAGAACAGAAGATTACGTCTGGGTTTGCCAGAAACCCTCGAATTGTCCAACTGCTATTGATGACCTGCATAAGGGCAAAAAGCCATCGATCTGTAGTTTCGACGGTAGAACGCCCATAATTTGTTGCCGTGAAGAGAAGTACCAGCGCATAGGGATTAGAAACGTCCAGACAGGTACGAAATGCAAGCGTAAGTGATTAACTCCTATCTCTTAACACTCACCTTGAGTGTGTATTATATATATATATAATACACACTCAAGGTGAGTGTTAAGAGATAGGAGGAAATAAAAAATCTTAACTTAATTATCTGAACTTATATATATATATATATATATATATATAATTATTAAATTTAAAATATTTCAAAAACAAGAATACTTTTAATGCATATATTATTCAAAGCTTTTCGCCGATAAAACAGTACCAGAATCTTCAGGAAAATAAATATTTGACAAAATATATAGTGTTAGATAATTATTTTCCTGAAGATGCTGGTACTGTTTTATCGGCGAAAAGCGTTGAATAGTATATGCATTAAAAGTATTCTTGTTTGTGAAATATTTTTAATTTATTAACCTTATTGCAAGAAAATATATCACCATATTTAATATATATATATATATATATATATATATATATATATATATATATATATATATATATACATATAATTTTTATTCATCTATTCAAGTTCAAATATATTTCTTTAAACTTGTAGTGGATTACACTTATTGTTCATAAACGTTTTTTAAAAGCTAATCCATTTAATAATTTTAGGTTTTATAAGGGGAATAACTTTTCATATTAGGGGCAGGTATGCAATATAACTATTTCGTCCCTTTTGGCTGAAATTAAGTGATTCCATAAAACAGCTGATTTTATGTTACTTTATTTATATGAATTATAATAATTATTTAATAAAAGGTAACTAAAACAAAATATATCTTTGTTGGCATAAGCAAGAATTGACCCTAATTGTTTATTTTATTATTATCTGTTTTACGTTGCGTTTAAACTTTCAACATAAAAACACAGTTTCGTATGCTTACTAATTTTTAATTTTTTTATAAAGTTCTTTCATTCTGTGTTTTGTAAATAACATACAGACAATGGATAGGTCAATTAAATATCCACACTTATACAAAATATTTTAGCCCATTTGAAATAAAGTTACAATAACGCAAAACAAATGAAATTGTTAGTGGATCATTCGGTAATGGATTCGGTTCTGCAGCCGGTTTATAATTTGATTGCCAGTAAAATTATTAATAAAACTCTCCACTATTAGTTACTCAAAAAAACTGTAGAAAGTGTGAAAAAGGCCAACACTCTATAACCTTACGGTCGTTCAACGAATCATTTGTTGCAGTTGTCGGATAAACGTCATCAGATTCTAACTTCAGTTAATAATACAATAACAAAGTATAATAAACATTTAAACGTCTCTTCTACGTCATCCAAGAAATTTTATAGTCCTAATAAACAGATGTTGGAAATGCAGCTGAGCGCGATCTATAAACATCGAAAGCAAGTTACAGTAAGTCGAAATAGTTACCACCAAATCCGGTAGATAGCAGGCAAATGCAATTACACAAGTTACCTCTGGTTATAGTACTTTTACCTCATTACTATACTGCAGCTAGTGAGTGGATACAATAAACACTTGAATAATTATTGATACATATATATAATTAAATATAGACATTTCAATAACAAGAATAAAACAGTATGCTCGAGGTTTTTCATCAATTTCTTAAATTGATATTCTCAAGATAACCGAAATGTATATTAGGATAGATAAAAAATATTTGTGTTTTGATGCTTCTGTGTATTATTTCAGAAAATATTCTGTTAAATATTTACGCTTTCCTAGTTATAATTCATGTATATAATTTCAGGTCGATACCTGGCTATTTGGTGTTTTTTCTACAATATTTAAATTTGATAAAAAATTAAATGTGGTTCTATTTAAAGCCAGTAATATATTAAAAGGTACCGGCAGTTTCGAACTACTGATATATTGTGATCTTTTGGAATTGTCTGAACGTTTAGAGATTCATAATGTTTGAAATGTTTTGAGTGATTTTAATAACAGACATTTTGTAATTTTTTTAAATTGTCTGGAAGATTGCAATGTTCAGTATTGTCTGAATGCTATAAACGGATGTAAACCTTGTAGATTTGGAATGTGCTTGGTGTTTATATTATTGCAAATGTTCAGTATTGTCTGAATGCTATAAACGGATGTAAACCTTGTAGATTTGGAATGTGCTTGGTGTTTATATTATTGCAAATGTTCAGTATTGTCTGAATGCTATAAACGGATGTAAACCTTGTAGATTTGGAATGTGCTTGGTGTTTATATTATTGCAAATGTTCAGTATTGTCTGAATGCTATAAACGGATGTAAACCTTGTAGATTTGGAAAGTACTTGGTGTTTATATTATTGCAAATGTTCAAGAAAGATCAAAACGTTCTAGGTAATGGTATCATTTTATGATTTTCTAATTTTAATTTCTGTTTGTAATTTCATGTTGTCCCTGACTAACTGTTGTTTCTCCTATAATATTAATATTTGATTTTTAAAAATGTGATAGTATTTAAACCAGTAATATATTAAAAATATTCCAAATCTTTTAAATATATAATATTCCAATATACTTTGCGATTTAAATATTTTTTTTTGGAAGTGTATTTTAAAATTTCCACTTACAGTGGGAGTTTATTGAAGATTGTGTATTATTGTAGGGTTTTAAATAACTTATTTCAATAAAGCCTGAAATTAATTATCGATGCCTATCACTTACTATGTTCACTATATTGCACAGCCTGCCAACAGTACGAGCAGTGGTGCTCCTCGACTAGAGGCGTAGGCGCCACAACCCTGCCTACACAGATTGTCAAACGCAGCATCCAGGTAACTACGCCATCACCGTGCTAGCATTTCCTTACGTAGCGGAACTTCATTAATATGCACTAACAATGATACTTTACACTTGCAGGATATACTACTGACACAGCCAGCGTCTGCTATCGGAGGGGTGGAGTCCGCGCCAAAGGAGTTCCCACACATGGTAGTTATTAACAAAATGTGTATCTATTGAGATTCTATCACTATATTGTAATAAGATACAGCTTTAAAATTATTCCAAAAGATTCTTATAACGCATAAGGAATGTATTATTATTAACATTAAAGGATAGAGACAATTTCAAATTTACAAAATTAGGTAATACAAGTTACACTCGCACAGATTTAGTAATAGAAATAAAAGCGCACCATTTTGCAAATCTAGTATCATATTTTGTTCTGATTCGGTGACGTTTCTATACCTTAATCGTAATCATCGTAGTCCGCAGGTTCTGATATTCCTGGTCTCCCCCTCATTAGTCTCTTACTATGTCTCGGGAGTTGTGCATGACATCGTGACCTGTTCCTATCTATATTTGCCCCAAGTAGGAGAAACCTTTAACATAATCAGGCGGGGACCAGACAGTTATGTTACACGTTAAAGCGTTGCTACCGTACTATGTCTGGTGGTGATAACGGCCTAATAAACGAAACGTCGCCGTAGCAAAATAAAATAATAACACTTGACTCGTGAAATGACCGTCTTCTATTTCTGTTACAAAATAAGGATTATGATATCATAAAAACATATTTATTTAGATAATGTTTAAATTTACTTTGAATAAATCGAAAATGTTTTCTAGTGATACTTCTTATATAGAAATATTATTTGCACTAGTTTAAACTTTAAAATAAATTAAACATTAATTATTAATATACACCGATTCACAATTATTAATTTATACGCAAATCTCGTTTTTATAATAATGTCATCATCAGTCAGTTTTACCTACTAAGAAATCTTAATTACTACTAGACCCTACTAAATGAAGATGTTAATTTTAATGTAGATTGTTTAGTAACTATAACTTGTCGATTACAATTGCAAACAAAACCAGTTTGTATCAGCTATTACAGTTTTGAGTCAGTATTTTAAATTCGTTATTACCTAGTCTAAGGTAAAACAATAGTTCAAAAGCAATTGCGTTAATTTAATTTAGTGTACGCTTACGTAATAATGTAATAAAACGCAATGCGGTTAGACTCTACTTTACTTAGGAACTAGAATGAATTAATGAATAATTGAGAATATTTTTAAATAAATAAAACCTCTAAACCACAAATAACATTTTATTTAAACCTTATGTACATTTCGATTGCCCAGCAATCATCTTCAGAGGTATTTAAAAAATACAACTCTGTAGTTGTATTTTTTAAATACCTCTGAAGATGATTGCTGGGCAATCGAAATGTACATAAGGTTTAAATAAAATGTTATTTGTGGTTTAGAGGTTTTATTTATTTAAAAATAAACATTACGCCACAGTTGCTTCATATAGTTATTATTGAGAATATGTCTGTTAATCGATTAAAAAATATTTATTTAGGCCTAATATTTATTTAATATTTACTAGAAATATTAAATAATGCAAAGCCTAGGCAACGAGTTCGTTGCCATTATATGGCTGCGGTGCTAAAAGAAAACGGTAATACTTTAAATATATATAGTTTAGAAAAAAAATTGTTTTATTGTTTTTTTCTTGAATATCTACAATTTAATTAATATTTATATACATGTGACAGACTCACAAGGTTAGGAGGGAAAATGAAAAGCTAAATTAAATATTATCTTCAAATTATTAAATTTGGTTAATGAATTAATATTTGATAAATAAATCTGCGCTAACATCTACTACTAGTTTTACAAACAACATAAAGACAAAATATTAAAGTCAATTCCTACTTATATCAACGAATACAAATTTTATTTAGTTACTTTTTATATAATAATTGCAATAAATATAAATAAAGTAACATATTTTTTGCCATAAATCAGCTGTACTAACACATAAAATCAGCTGTCATATAAAATCAAGGGTTATCACTTATTGCAAACACAAATGTGAAAAAACAACTAAATTGCATACCTTGCCCCTTTTGTGAAAATTTGCCTTCTAGATAAAACTAAAATTAATTCTATTTTAAAAATTTAATTAATGAATTAATTTGAGAAAATACAGTATTAAAATCAAGTATCATTAACTACAAGTATATATATATATATATATATATATATATATATATATATATATATATATATATATATAACGTTATCCATTATTTTTCCGTTGCACTGACTTTATGAAGTTAATATATTACTATTGTAAGTAATTTTCTCCACCATTAAGTGCAATGATTTTACCTTGAGTGATGAGGCGCCTTTCGGTCACTTGACCATTGTCGAATCACTCGATATGAATCACTATATCATTTTATATATATATATATATATATATATATATATATATATATATATATATATATATTAAAACAACATAGGTTATTCAAATACAAGAATATTTATTAATTTATATCCAAAGCTTTTCGTTGGCAAACAGTACAAACATCATCAGGAATGAAATTACGAAATTGTAATTTTCGTTCCTGATGATGTTGGTACTGTTTGCCAACGAAAAGCTTTGGATATAAATTAATAAATATTCTTGTATTTGAATAACCTATGTTGTTTTAAATTATTAAACAAGAAAACGTATTTTATATTTATATATATAAGAAGAGCGCGAATGAACTAAGGGTAAGTATTCAAATGTGTAATGTGAGGAGGCAAAATATCAACCCCTTAGAGTTAATTGAAAATTGCTTTTCTAAATGTTGCGAAACGTTGCATTTTTAACATTAATACCATTGAATCGACTATCAACCGTACTATTGATTCCATGCAGTTACATTTCGTAGCAACTGTTATGTTTGTCATGAAAATTATTAATCAAACACAGCTCGAAATACCGGTCAAGGTGAAAGCAAGCATCTTACAAAACGGACGGTATTTTAAATACATCTACCCGTAAATTACAGTGTGGTATACTGCCCAGAACATGAGTAGGGGCTAGGGTGTAAGTTGAATGCGAGGTTTGTTTTAAATACCAATGAGGAATACATTTTCAGGATAATGGAAATGAAAGAATTCCAGCCCCTGTTCCCCCAATATTCGTTGGGGTAGAGACAGCCCCAAAGGAATACCCCCACATGGTGAGTTTAATATAAGGAGCTATTCTATTGTAAGAAGTAAAACATTGAATATTTCTCGAATTATCCGAAACAATGTATTTTTTAAGGAAACGAAAAGATCATTAAAAAAAAATTATACGGCAAATGGATACACGTTTATTGTAGGTTGTAGAAGAAGAAGTTTCCGAGAGCGGATGGTTCAAGGGAATTTATGGCCTCTGCCGGTAGCCAGGGGTTGGATAACAGTCCCTACAGAGCCCTCTGTGTTTATTTAGGGCAATATATTTTGTTACCACAGAAAATTAACTATGTTTGCAATTATAAATGGTATTGCTCATACATAAAAGACAGTACTACAAAAGAAATATTACCTAAACTACCAAGAAACGGTAAATGTTCCTTGACATATAATAAAACAAATATTTAATATTTATATAAAACTATTAGCAATGAAAAAAAAATTATTGCAATATTTTCAAGTAAAATTTTAAAATTTACAATTCATTATGGACACACAACAAGCACACACACAACAAACATACAAACAACCCCCCACCCCACACACACACACACACACACACACACACACACACACACACACACACACACACACACAAACACACACACACACACACACACACACACACACACTATAAAAACATACACAAAACTCACAAATTAATCATTTATTTGCTCATACGCGTTTCAATGACCAAGTCATCATCATCAATGAGTGTTACTACTACAGTTAGAAGTTTTTATTTGTTTTTAACATAACCTCACAAGCTAAGCTCAAAGAATGTTTGTTTACACACACTATAGTTTAATATTACTTAAGCCTTTGACACTACTAAGTAGCCTTCTACTTAAACCATTAAAGAAGAAATAGAAAAAAATAATCGATTCATACGTCATAAACAAATTTAAAATGAACTAAATGACTCTATTTATAGTTCGGTTTTATGTAACGTTTCCAATTATTTCAGTTCTGTACAAAGTTTACAGTTATTCGGTTACTAAATGTAAATAATAATTAAATAACATCCAACAGTAACCCATTGTAAATCCTTAGAAATAAAACACTTCTGGGATACTCATTTAGTGTCCGTAAAGAAAATGAATCTAACTGCATTGAGTTTATTTAGACTAATATTTAAAAATGTACAACTTTAATTTAATGAAATCGCTTTAGAAACATTGTTTTACCTGTGGTTGTGAAGTGAAGATGATAATAAAATAAAAATACTGACTGATAATTATAAATTTATAAACCCAAACTAGATTCGATTGTAATTAAAATATGAGATTAATAACTACTAAAAAGTGTAAATTAAAACTAATAGTTGCATTGTAAGAGTTAGCAGTTGTAAGCAAAATAGTTGTAATTTAGATTTTAGAATAGTTGAAACTCACTGATGATGATGCCATCGTAATCGAAAAGCGTTTTAGATAATAAATCATGAATTATGAACCAGTGTATATTATTTAGTAATGATTCATTTACGGCTTTTAAAGTTTAAACTAGTTGAAGAAATATTTCCATGTAAGAACTCTTATTAGAAACTATTTTCAACCTATTCAAAATAAATTTAAATGCAATCAAAAATAATATGTTTATATAATTTCATAATCCTAATTTTGTAATATAAATAAAATTAGGTTGTTTTGCGAGTCAAGGGTAATATTTTATTCGGAGAAGGTGGCGTTTCGATGGTTAAATTGTTATCATCATCAGGTACAGTCCTGTTATCGCAACGCTTCGGTACCGTCCGTGGTGTAGCTGATATGCCTGGTTTCCCACATAAATAGTCTCTGACTATGTCGCGGGAGCTGTACATGACATCGTGTCCTATTCCACTCTAGACTTTCCACAAGCAGAAGAAACGTTCAACGCAATAAGGCGGAAGACCAGGCAGATATGTTACAGGTATGTTAAAGCCTTGCTACAACAGGACTGTAAGTGGTGATGATAACGATCTTGTTATCGAAACGTCCTATAGCAGAATACAATATTATACTTCAATTGCAAAATGAACGTCTTTTATTTTTATTACAAAATTAGGATTAATAATCATGTAAACATATTTACACAAAAAGGGGTTTATTTTTTTTTTAATGAGCTGAAAACGTTTTCTATTTAAACTTCTATTATTAAAATATTGATTCAACTAATTTAAACTTTATAATGAATAATATACTCTCAAAATTGTTATTATATTACCTAAAACGCGTTTCGATAACGATTGCATCATTTTCAGAGAGTTTTAACCTTATCAAACCTAATTTACTACTATATTGCCTAATACTACGATATGAAACTAATGATGTTAAATCAGATTTTTTAGTAATATTACTCAGTGATGACAATTAAATCCAAATCGCGTATGAGACAAGAAATTATAGTTGTGAGTCAGAATTTTAATTCTTTATCACCATCACCTCACAAGCAAAGATAAAATAATGGTTCAAAAGCAATTGTATTTAATTAAAGTAGTAACTTTTCACATAATTATCTAATAAAACTCAATGCAATAATATTCATGTTTATTTATTTATAGACTCAAAAAAATAGACTTAAATAAAAACTACCGTCAATAATTCAGTAAAAGATATTTACTTTAATAATGCAACGGTTCTACAACTGTTCATCGCCCTTACAAAGCCTGTTGTGCAATAAAAACCAGTAATATTTAAAACAAATGTTCAAAGTCAATTCATACTTGAGTCAACAATGAAAACTTTTATATTTATTACATTTTCTTTAATATTTGTAATTAATATAAATATATGTATACATATGACGGAGTTACAATATTAGGTGGCAAAATAGAAAGCACAATTAGTTATTAAAATTAAATAACAAAATTGAATTATTAAACTATTATTAAAAAAAAAAACTGCATTACCGTCAAGTGTTGTTCACTACCACTTAAACAAATAGGTATTTGAACTCGAGTGGATCGATAGCAAGTATTTTATTAATGACTGAAAAATTGAACAATATATATAAAAGGAGAGTCGTAAGATTAATAAAATTTATATCTTCGACCTATTTTCCATTCAATGTGGTTAGATTAAGTGATAAATGATTGAATCAGGTATGCTCCTGAAAATTAATAACTAAACACAGCGCATAATACCTCCCTTGATAAAAGCAAGATTCGTACAAAGCGGGCAGTAATTTTAAATACGCATATGGGTAAATTATTGTGGGGCATACTGCCCGGTACATGAATAGAGACAAAGTGTTAGGGGAAGGGGAGGTTACAATAAATACATAAGGGATACGTTTTCAGGATAATGGAAATGAGAGCATTCCAGAACTTGCTCCTGAAATATTCGGCGGATTAGAGACAGCCCCAAAGGAATACCCCCACATAGTGAGTTTATTATAAAGGGATATTATATTTTAAGGAGTGCATAAGGTATCATTGCCAGTAACGTTTTGTTAGATCACTTCGCTAATATACAATACTTTTCAAATTATGTTAAAATGTATAAAATAATAAAGGCTATAATTATATTATAAAAACACTTTGAATAGTCTTTATTGATAGCTGAAGGTTTGAGTGATGTAAGCTAAATAGAAATTTAAGTTGAAGTATTATCCAAGTGGAGCAACTACTTGTTGGTATGTGCTTATGGATGGCACGCAATTTACACCTAATTCGATCACGGAATGATGTTAGCAACACGGAAATCAGTATAACTAGTTATTATTTTGAATAAAAACTTTAAACTATATATATACATATATACATACGGAAAGAGTAAAATCTAAGTAGCTGATACAAAACAAAAATCATATTAGACTTGTGACGCCTTATGGCAGAATTAATAAATTTATAGTAAATCCAAAGCCTAGAGGGCTACTGTACATTTAGTTTAAAAGATAAAAAGCGTTTGAATTTTCAGAAATGTCTAAACTGGGAATTTGGATAATGAACTGACGGACGAATAGATTGATGAGTTGTAAACCCCATTCGTCCTTAGTAACGAAGGTAGATTGTTTGTCAGCGAATGCCGTACTTTCCTAACATAAAGCGCGTGCAAAGAAAAAAAAAGAAATTTGACGACCAAGACAAAAATACGACGGACAAACCAGGATTGACTAACCTAACCTAACCTAACCTAACCTAACCTTACTATAATCTAACCTAACCTAACCTAACCTAACCTAACCAAACATAACCATAACCTAACAATAATCATAACCTGACCTGACCTCACCTGACCTGACCTGACCTAACCTAACCTAACCTAACCTAACCTAACCTAACCTAACCTAACCTAACCTAACCCAACCCAACCTAACCTAACCTAGCCTAACCTTACCATAATCTAACCTAACTTAACCTAACCAAACATAACCATAACCTAACCATAATCATAACCTGACCTGACCTAACCTGTCCTAACCTAACCTAACCTAACCCAACCCAACCCAACCCAACCCAACCGAACCTAACCCAACCTAACCTAACCTAACCCAACCTAACCTAACCTAACCTTACCATAACCTAACCTAACCTAACCTAACCTAACCTAACCTAACCCAACCCAACCCAACCCAACCTAACCTAACCTAACCAAACATAACCATAACCTAACAATAATCATAACCTGACCTGACCTGACCTGACCTAACCTAACCTAACCTGACCTAACCTAACCTAACCCAACCCAACCCAACCCAACCCAACCTAACCTAACCTAACCTAACCTAACCTAACCAAACTCAACCCAACCCAACCTAACCTAACCTAACCTTACCATAATCTAACCTAACCTAACCTAACCAAACATAACCTTAACCTAACCATAATCATAACCTGACCTGACCTGACCTAACCTAACCTGACCTGACCTAACCTAACCTGACCTAACCTAACCTAACCTAACCTAACCTAACACAACCACAACCTAACCATAACCATAACTTGACCTGGCCAGACCTGACCTGACCTAACCTGACCTGACCTAACCTAACCTAACAATAATCTAACCTAACCTAACCTAACCAGACATAACCATAACCTAACCATAATCATAACCTAATCTAACCTAACCTGACCTGACCTGACCTGACCTGACTTAACCTAACCTAGCCTAGCCTAACCTAACCTAGTAGCGAAGGTAGATTGTTTGTCAGCGAATGCCGTACTTTCCTAACATAAAGCACGTGCAAAGAAGAAAAAAAGAAATTTTGATGACCAAGACAAAAAAATGACGGACAAACCAGGATTGACTAGACTAAAAAAAAGGAAGATCATTGGTGGACAAGATAGGAAAAAGGGAAATGATCGAAGGGAGGAGCGATATAGGAGTCGAAGAGAGATCAATGTAGTTTTGTGGGGTCGAGGAAGCAAGAGGTCCAAGGGGCCACCGAGGGCAGCAGTTCGAGGGAAGACGTTCAACCTTGGGAGCCGAATTTGAAAGGAATTTTAATATTAAATGAACAATGACACCAACGCACGGAAACTCTGAGGATCCTCCAAACTACTTCAAATCGACTTAAGTAACATTTAATAGATTATTAAAATTATTTTTGTGAATTAAAATTACAACTCTTGAACTTTGTAGTCCATTACGTTTGGTGAAACTTAATTAATCATTTTAACAATAGTTAATGACCATCCGAACTTTAAATTTTATAAATTTGTAGAAACTTACCGAGTCAGAAGTTTTCGATCGTTATATGGCTATCTTCATCAGTGTCTTCTGCTTGGAGAAGTCGGGTCAAGCGGTCACGGTTTCAAAGGAAGGTCTTCGATAGTATCAAAGAACATTTGTGATTGTTATTGCATTTATTCGTTTAATAAGTTTGTACTTTGTGTTTTTGTGTGTCTGTAAATTTCATATTGTTTTAGTGTGTTGATTTGTGGTGCTTTTTTGTTGGCGTGTGAGATTTCTAGGTTATGGTAAATGTCTGTGTATTTGTGTCCTGTTTCTTTTATGTGATTGTGACATGTAGAGTTGGTGTACTGTTTGTGTTCCTCGACTCTTTGTTAAAAGCTGCGACCTGTTTGTCCAATATAGAATTTGTTCCATATATCGCAGTTTAGTTTGTATACGCCTGGTGCTTGTAGTTTATCACTTTTGTTGGTGTCGTGTTGTATATTTTATTGTAAATTGTTATTAGTTTTATATGCTAATTTGTATCCTGTTTTTTGTGGACTATTTTATTTGATGTTCTGTTTATGAGTAGTATTGTGATGTGTAGTGTTAATTTTAATGTTTTTTCGTATACTGTGCCATAGTTTGTCTATTATTGTGGTGTTGTATCCATTTGTGTATGCTAAATACCTTATGGTGTCTAGCTCTTAGTTTTCTATTGTCACTGGGACTTCTTTAAACCAATGGAGTATGTATTTGAAGGCAGCGTGTTTGTGTTGGATAGGGTGGTTAGAGATGTGGATAAGTGTGTCTGTCGTTGTAGGTTTCCTGAAATGTTACGAATTTCTACGAAAACGCGTTACAGTATACGTAGATGAACGCATTTTCTCGAAGATATCCGGTCAAACATGATGTTAAGGCTTAAAAAATATTTACGTTTTCAGTTATCACTAGTTTGGTAGCCATGTTTAAATAACTTAGAAATACAATTTCTTACATCATATGAAAAATATCGTATACAAAACTGAATTAAGCGATAACTAATGACGTCATGGAACATCTGTTTTTCTTACTCGTATGTTGTTACTTTTGTATCGCAAATTTGAAGTGACCTGTGTGCAAGTAATGCACACAAGTGATGATGCTTTAACTGTAAATGTATACTAACTGCGCAACAATTTCAATAGAATTTATAAGTGAAATGCAGTAATAACTAATACTGCATTACTACTAATAAACTTACTGAGTACTTAACTAGTAGTATACTGTGAAGTATTTACCGGAAACGTAAAGTAAGATTTTATTAATGGGTCACAGAATATATTAACTGAAACTTTATTAGGTTAAGTATAAATTTATAGTAATATAAAGTCTACGTTACAAAATGTATTCCATAAACTGTATGCTTTTGTACGGAACATTAAAATATATTTCTGAAGTCAATAGATGTAATGAATTAAACACTTGTGTAACTTTCCGCTCTGTTTTCATTTACTTATCAATGCCTTAAAATATTAAATTGAATAATAAAATTCAAACTCTCTTAATAATCTCTGGACGTAATTTATATTTTTACAAATCGAGAGGATTATTAGTTTTGGGGCCCAAGCCTTAGGTAAAATATTATTTTACTCATTGCGACGATACTTAATGAATCCATTGTGTATTTAATCGTGTATTAAATCCATCGTGTATTGAATCCATCGGGTATTGATTACATCGTGTATTGAATCCATCGTGTATTGAATACATCGTGTATTGAAGCCATCGTGTATTGAATCCATCGTGTATTGAATCCATCGGGTATTGAATCGATCGTGTATTGAATCAATAGTGTGCTGAATCCATCGTATATTGAAACCATCATGTAATGAATCCATAGTGTATTGAATCCATCGTGTATTGAATCTATCGTGTGTTGAATCCATCGTGTATTGGATCCATCGTGTATTGAAACTTCTAAAAAATGTATTTTAAATGTAATAGACAATATTAAACAGTTTATGATAATTTTGCAGCTACATACTGTATACACATACTGATTGCATACATTGAATTTTTTACATATTATCCAAGATAAATTATATTTTAAAGGGACAAAACTAATTTAAAAAGCAAGGCGGTATTTTTCTATGCAACTACCGGTTAGCTACTGTCTGGTATACTGCCTCGAACATGAGTAAAGTAGTTTAAATGGAAGGTTTCAGTGAATATCAATGAGCAATACATTTTCAGGGTAATCGTAATAGAGGGGTTGCAGTCATTGCTCACCAGATATTCGGCGGAATAGCGACAGGCCCAAAGGAATACCTCCACATGGTGAGTTTAATATAAGAGCTGTTCTATTGTAAGGAGTAAAACATTGATTCATTTAAAAAAACAGAAGTATAGGACTCGTGGATACTGATCTATTGGAGGTTGTAGAGCAAGAAACTTTATGGCCCTCGACGATAACTAGTGGTTGGATAACAGTCCCCACAGATCCCTCTGTTTTACTTGGGCAATATATTTTGATACCACTGAAAATTAAATATGTTTCCGATTATAAATTTTGCTATTCCTAGATAAAAAAAGCAATACGACAAAACAAATATTACTTAAACTATAAGGGAACGGTAAATGTATCGCAACATAGGTTTAAAAATAAATTTTAAAATATATATATTATCATGAGTCTAGCTAAAGAGAAAAAACTTTATAAACTTTATTATGTTGTAAAAACACACGCACACGCACACTCATACGCACGCGCACGTACTCACGCACACACACCCACACACTCACACACACATATACACACACAAATGCGCGCGCGTCAAAATAACAGACACACACACACAAACATACACACAAAACTCTCCCTCTCTTTGTCTCTCTCTCTCTTTCTTTCTGTCCCTCTGTCTCTCTCCCTCTCTCTCTCTCTCATACTCACACACGCGCGCCGAAAATAACAGACACCCCCCCACACACACACACACACACACACACACACACACACACACACACACACATACACACAAACAAAAAAAACTTTCTGTCTCTCTCTCTCTCTCTGTTTCACACACACACACACACACACACACACACACACACACACACACACACACACACACAGACAACACACACACACTCACACACACACACACACACACACACACACACACACACACACACACACACACTCACACACACACACACACACACACACACACACTCACACACACACACACACACACACACACACACACACACACACACACACACACACACACACACACACACACACACACACACACACACACACACACACACACACACACACATACACACACATGTGTATTTAATATGAACTAAATTTGTCTATTGTGATTCAGAAGTATTTATTTTTTCCAAAGATTTCAGCTTTTTACAACACTTACAGTTATCTAAGGTAAATAATAGTTAAAACACATTCATCAATAACTGGTTGGAAATACTTTTATCTTAAACGTTTAAATGTCAGGGTCGTCATGAGCAGTGAGTAAAACAACTCAAAATTAAAATTATAAGCAAACGATACTGTAGTTTATAAAGGTATAAATATACATCCTGGTGATGACGACTTTGTAATTGAAACGGTTTGAAGAAAAGAAATAATTATTACAGACTCTTGACTTTTTCATTATACATAAGCTTTTTATAAGTAGTTCGAAACCTTATAAAAAATTCTATATTGAAAAACATTTATCTGAAATCGTAGTTATTATTTTTTCTACTACAATGAACTGCGAAGAGAGTTCCCGTCCTTATCTATAATGCATTTTGTTCAAGTGTCCTTCACGTTTTGTCATTTTCAGGCTTTGATAGGCTACGGAGAAGCAGATGCCATTTCATGGGCTTGCGGAGGCAGCCTCATCAGCGACCAGTATGTACTAAGCGCAGCCCACTGTACCTTTCCGGGGCCTTCAGCGTAAGTATAAACACAAACAACTCTACTGTTACTTGTTCTTAATCAAATACAATTAGTAAAGCCGTTAGTCATCATTCTCTGTGATTGGGTATATATATATATATATATAATATTTTAATTGTTCTATTTTTTTATAACATTCAAGCCTAATCAAGATGCTAAGCATTCAATTTCTAAATTTATTTGCAGAGGAGCTGCCCGATGGGTGCGTCTAGGGGATCTAAACATCGCTACAAACAGGGATGACGCGAAGCCGCAAGAGTACGAAATCGAGTCCAGAATCAACCACCCTGGTTACAACCCGCCCGCCTTATACAACGACATCGCTCTCTATAGACTCAACCAATCAGTGTCGTTTAGCGCTTACGTCTCTCCTGTTTGTCTCAGCAGTCTACCTTCGCCCTACTACGGGAAGGTCATCGCCACCGGGTGGGGACGTATTGGCCCTAGTTAGTACCAGGTTCTGTATTCTGAGGATTAGGTGTTTACATTTCAAGATGAATACACAAAGTCTTTGGAGCACAGCGTTCCCTCTACAATCCGGCACTTCAGTACTCCGGCTCTACTAGAAATCCGGCTGTTGACAAAGATGCCTAGTGATTCTCGAATACCGAATCTAATCGTTTGTTTACAGACAATCCCTCATGCCACTAAACCTAGGCCGCATTTCCTTCTAAATAGAAGCGGCAATACCACTCAATCCTACTCACATTCTGGCCAAAAATAAAGCAGTCATGCCACTTGGATATATTCTCTTTTATGGCTTAAATAATAGATGGAATGTCACTTAACCCCAGACCCCTTCCCGGTGAAATTAAAGCAGTCATGCCACTTGGATATATTCTCTTTTATGGCTTAAATAATAGATGGAATGTCACTTAACCCCAGACCCCTTCCCGGTGAAATTAAAGCAGTCATGCCACTTGGATATATTCTCTTTTATGGCTTAAATAATAGATGGAATGTCACTTAACCCCAGACCCCTTCCCGGTGAAATTAAAGCAGTCATGCCACTTGGATATATTCTCTTTTATGGCTTAAATAATAGATGGAATGTCACTTAACCCCAGACCCCTTCCCGGTGAAATTAAAGCAGTCATGCCACTTGGATATATTCTCTTTTATGGCTTAAATAATAGATGGAATGTCATTTAACCCCAGACCCCTTCCCGGTGAAATTAAAGCAGTCATGCCACTTGGATATATTCTCTTTTATGGCTTAAATAATAGATGGAATGTCACTTAACCCCAGACCCCTTCCCGGTGAAATTAAAGCAGTCATGCCACTTGGATATATTCTCTTTTATGGCTTAAATAATAGATGGAATGTCACTTAACCCCAGACCCTTTTCCGGTGAAATTAAAGCAGACATGCCATTTGAATCTTCTGACCGTTCTGGCAGACATTAAAGCACTAATGTCACATGACTCAAGGCCCCTTTCCGACACAAAGAAAAAACAGTTACAAAAACTAGGCATTCTTCTGATCCTAATAAAAACAGATATATCATTTAAACCTATGAACTTTCTGGCTCAAATTTTGTTTGAGTCATGCCACTTAAATCTAGGTTCCTATCTAGGGCAATAAAAAGCAATCATGCCACTTGGATCCCTACAGGTCTAAATAAAATCAGTCAAGCGTCTAACATGTAGCACTCTATCTGGCTCTGAATATCTTACGATGATTATATACCTACATATATGAGTGCCTACTTAGACTTTGATTGCGTTTAGTATGTCACGTTAGCTTAAGATCTACGACATAAAAATTGTAATATTTTCAACGAAGAAGAATTTCATTATTCTGCTTGTTTTATTGTTGTAAATAAGATGTATGTTTTAATCAAACAAAGCCTGCGAATTTAGTGGATACAGGTACAACTAAACAAGTAATATTTTGGTCAAACAGGTGCCCCGATAAGCAAACATCTGATGAAAGTGGACATCAGCCTTGTGCCTCAGGGTGTGTGCAACGAGCTCGTACAGCAGGAGCGCCAACTTCCCCGAGGTATTGACGAGGAGAGCATGATCTGTGCGGGAGAAATGGAAGGAGGCAAGGATACGTGCCAGGTGGGTGTCACACAGTTATTTCGCCTTAGCAGCATCAACGATTGTAAGAAGAAGATGCAATAGTTTCTATTTAATTATATATTTACGATCTTCATTATTTTTATGATGGTGTTTATACTGAGAAGAAAACTGCATAAGGTGATAAAGTTATGAACCGCGCGAGTATGTACAAGTATTGCCGAGAGCTACGGTCGTACGTCTGTGGGTGATGGTATGAGAAGCGGGAGGCCTTCAATTATGAAAAAAGTCGATGTTTCTGCAAACCTCCGTACATGAAACTATGAGAGAAACACTCGGATATCGGAAACTGTCCGCTCGGTGGATCCAAAAACAGCAGACAGACCGTCACAAGTTGAATCAAGCGGAGGACGGGCAAGATATTTTAGGGCGATGCAAACTTCATGGGGATCCATTTCTCAACTCCGTGAAACTTTGGTTACAATAACCAACGGAACATCAAAGGAAATGGGTAAAGAAGCCAGCCCCTCTTTTTCCATCCCTGTAAAGAAAAATAAACTACGTGCAATGTTCTTCTCTAGAGAACGTACAATGCGCATGTGACGTACATAAATTCAACTACCAAAATTGATCAATAAATAAGTGGTATAAATACATTTTTCAGTTTTATTTATGGCTGACGTACTAGGAGCATTAGTAAATTAGCAGTTTAAAATGTTAATAGTATTTAAATGCATCAAAATAATAGCTTTATGAATATCCCTTAAAAATACACAATTGTTGAGTTTCTTCCCTAAAATAGAACACATTATGCATTGATGACATTTGACTCATTTGGGGAACTATTACAACCGAGTTGATATTCTCCACCTGTTGTCGATGTCCTTGGCCACCCCTTCTGGGTGTGCCGCTGGTACTAACAATATAATAAAGTGTAATGTGGTGGTATAGTTAGCATTACTTTATGATTTGAAGAGTCATTCACCTTCTCTCAATTAGTATACATGAATATACGAGTATATTTAATATGAATATATATGAACACATAATATGTTGATATATATAAACATAATTAAATTTTATGAAATACATCTAAGTGACGTAAGGTGATAGGAAGGTCAACTAACGTGATTTCCGTAATATCACCTTCAACCCTCATTAAAGACCATCCCTTTGATGAGGTTTAGAGGTGATATCAAGGAAGTCACTTCAGTTAGTCATTCTATCACCTTAGGTCGCTTAGATGTATTTCATTATTTTTAATTGTGTTCATATTTTTCATAATACCATCATAACTTAGTTGTTTTGCGTTTTAGCTTAGTTATTTTGAGTATTTTTTACAATTATTTAGATGTTTATATCTATAATTATTTAAAGAATAAATATATGCCTAACACTTTAGTTGTATAATGGATGTTGGGAATTCGTGTTTAGTTTTAACACTTACTATCAGCTCTTCGTTGTAGGTTTTTGTTTTGACGATGATAACCTTTTAAAGTTTACCAAAAAGAAAATAATAACTAGCTGTAAACCGATTAAATTGAATATTGTTTTAACGTTTAGAAAACTTGGTTTTAGTAAGTTTATGGGTATTTTAAGTGGCGCAGTCTTCATGTCTATTTATCACTTAAAATTTTATTGCCATTAATGATAATTGATTCATTAAAAAGGACTTCTAGAAAAATTGTAATTCTTGTAAATGATTTTCTTGTAAGAGCAAAGATTAAATAAAAATAATCTTTGTCCAGGGTGATTCTGGAGGACCATTGATGTTGAAAGGACCGTACGTTGGCTGCGTCCACCAGCAGGTAGGCGTCACGTCCTTCGGGAAGATTTGCGGCTCGGAAATGTCTCCAGGAGTGTACACAAGAGTGTCTAAATACGTTCCCTGGATAGAGTCAATAGTGTGGCGTTCGTAGTAGGCCGTCTATACATTAAATTATTTATTCAATGTGATAATTAATGCTGTAATTTCATATTTTGTAAAATATATTTGTTTCAAAACAAAAGCCATTGTTTGGAAGTAGTTGTTTTTTTTATTGAGGAACGTAAAATCTTATTTTCAATTCCTTCTATTAGTTCACACTCCCCCTATATATATGTCTTGTTCAAATTTTCAATCGTTAATAAAATACGTTTTTATTCATCCAGTGAAGTTCAAATACATGTTTTTAAACTTGAAGTGGATGACGCTTCATGTTAATACTGATTTTGTCAAATAACAATACTTTAATTGAATTTAATAAATTAATTTTAGTTTTATATGAGAGAAAAGCTTTTCAAAAAAGGGACATGGTATGCAATATAGTTATTTTTTCACATTTCGCTTAAAATAAGTGATAACATATGATTTCATAAAACAGCTGATTTTTTGTAATAGACTATGTGATTGAACAGCTGTTTAACCGCACAGGCTAAGTTACTTGTTTATATAATTCGTAATTATTTAACTATATATTGCAATTTGGCTTAAAATGAGTAATAACATGCGATTTCATAAAACAGCTGATTTTATATTATAGGTTATGTGGTAGAACAGCTATTTTAACGTATTGGTTAAGTTACTTTATTCATAATAATTGTAATTCATTAATAAAAAGTAAGGAATATAAAATATTTCATTGTTGTCTTAAGTAGGAGTTGACTACACAAATTTATGTTTATAATATTTGTTTTATTCAACAAAGACAAACAAAACGACAGGTCACGTTACGCGTAATCGCCGGATGTGATTATGTTTGGATCACTATATACAGGATCCGTTATCATATCGCTGCAAGAGGAAGAAGAGGTTTCTCACGTTACGTCAATTCACGATTTATTAGACATAACTCAATCAATCCAAAAACACTACAGGACTAGAAAGCTACTGACGTAGCACCAGAGCAGATACTTTGCAGTTTGAGCCTGGTTCATTTGATAACGCTTCGACCCAGTCTTAATGCGATTATATTCCTACTGCAAATACATTAACATTTCCAGCCCTGATCCCAGAACACTGCATTCCCATTTGCCAAAGGGCCGCATTAGCTACTTCGCTTGTGTTCGTTACTATATAATCTCCATTACCAGTTGCGTGCTCTACTACTCACAATTCCACTTGTAGTTCAGCAGAATAAACGATGAAAATTATTTTAAATTAAATTTGTTGTTTAAATTAACTCGGTTCGGTAAATTCAATTAAAACTTTTCATTCGACCGCTCTATAAATGCAAAGTGTAATATATTTCAGAATCGAAACCTGTGCAAGTTTTATTGGCAATAGAACGTTATTGCTTTTTTATTTTCCTGGCCTATAGTGGAAAACTCTTTCGGACACGCATTTTCCTCTTGTTTCAATTTGCAACGTTTTTTCCCAGTATTAAATTAAAATTCAAATGAAATATATTAACAGAAATAGGTTAGGACCCATGTACTTACACACACACATACCCGCGCTCGCACACACTCATACGCGCGTTAGCGTTTGCTTACAGAAGGAACACGAGAAGAATTAAGAGAGAGGGAAAGGCAGAAAAATACACAGATAGATAAGAAGGGAGCCAGTCTCAGAGAGTGGGACAGAAAGAGAGAGAGAGAGAGAGAGATGACGAGATTAACAGACTGAGAGAGGAACAGCAAGAGATAGAGCAAAGACAAATACTGAAACTTGTATAGTGACTAGGAGAGAGATAGAGAGAGAGATACACATTAACGTATGATAGCACAAACACTCGAACACACGAGGAGGAGGAAAATACACAGACACGATAAAGAAAGAGAGAGGAGAGGGACAGACAGAGAGATAAGAAATGAGACATATACATACAATTACACACACACACACACACACAGAAATATTATTGTCAATGAGAATACACTAAATAGTTTATTATATTTTTTATTAAAAGAAAAATTGAATCGGACTGGTGGTATAAAAGTGTATTACTGGAGGTTCGATATAAATGGAAATAGAAAAGAAGACACTGAATAATTTATTTGATAGGAGGAGAGTGCCTTATGAATAAGAAACGGAAATAAAGGGTGAAAGGAGAGAAAGTTAAGGACAGACAAATATACTGGATGATGTGAAATTGAGATAGATGAAGTTTGTATAAATAAAACAAATGATACCACGATAAATCCTCGGTCAGGAATCTGTGAAGCTAAAAAAGTGTCTTGCTTCATCATTATTTTATATAGAAAAGAATGGTAGGCGATTTCAAAGGCGGACATAAATCTAGTAAAGTAGAGCTAAACTTAGGCAGGGGTAAATTATAACTTATTGTGACAAATGTAGAACTAAGAATGTTCGTATTTTACCAATTTTTCAAATTAAAAATTCAATTCTTGTAGAAGACACTCTAGCCACATAGCGACCGAAAACGATCTGTTCAGTGAGTTTTAACACATTTATAAAATTTAAAGTTCGGATAGTCATAAACTATTGTTTAAGTGATTAAATAAAATTTCAAATTATTACCGTTTAATATTATGTAAAAAGTTACATTACTTTATATATTTTGCTGAAGGGTATGAATTGTATAAATCCATGATGAAACTTGAATCATTGACTAAATTACTGGGACTTATAAGATAGAACAAGTCTATGTGTACAAAGTTAAACTGAAGATGTTTATATCGAAAGCATTTGGAATGAACAATTGGTTAAAAAAAACACAAAACCTTATAAAACTACACAAATATTAAAAAAAAGTTGTTATATTAGAATATATTAAAGTAAAATGCAAGACACTATTACTAGACCTAATAATAGTAAAAACCGGTAAGAAATTTAAAAAAGACTTTAGAATTACTGTTTTTACTATTACTTTATTTATGTAATATATATAATTTTAATAAAAAACCCGTTTATTCTTCGTTTAAAATTCCTTCAACAAATTATACGATATATCGTTGTAGTCTTAAGGTATAGTCGCGTCCAGCTAACCGTCTACTTTCACGTGTACTACTACTTCTAAAAACATTTTACATTTTCAGAATCTTCTTTACATTAACAGATTCTGAAGACTACGATCAGAATTACAGAAGGCTACGTTTATGAACACATTTGAATGGAAGCTGAGGAGACTGTAGTATTTTTACTAATACAAGAGTAGTAAATAATTACTAAACATGAGTGTTTTTCCAGTGCTTATCATGTTTGTAGGAAAGTATTTATTCAAATGCAACCCACCCATCCACCTTCCGTCTCTCCTACTGCGATCTCTCAAGGCCAAGTTAATGGATAAATGGTCCCGACTGTTTATAATAACACAATTGTTGCCCAAAAAACCTACCTTTATGGTAAAAACTATATCAAGGTGAAAGAACGGTGTAGTACAAGAAATTGGGAGACGTATGCTTCATTATTTGTTATTTAGGAACACTTGAAGAAGATGGTATTTTCCGAAACGTGTTCAGTATGCAGAAACGTACAAAAGCGGATAAAGGAACTAGAAAAATGATATTAGTTCCGGCCGTAAGTACATAAAAATATTTTTATAAGCAGTTATATTTTAAAATAACGTCCTACCTTTTACTGATTTCCAAACTGAAACTTCTGACGTCATATTTAAATGGTTTAGGTATTACTGATACAGACTGCGCTTCCGCACCCCCAGATGTCGGAACGCTGTCGGCCCTTATTAGTTTCTTTAAAGCTTTCATAGTTACACTTGTAAATAAAGCTCTTTATATATCACGAATAAACGATAATAGAAAAGTACAAAATAAACTGCCCACTAACTGAAACTACTTTCTATAGTGATTACTATAAAGGGAGTCCGTAACTGTCAAGGTTGCGAAGAGCACTGACCGCAGAACATCTGTTCCCCGGCATGTCCCTAGGTAACGTACGGTTCTGACAGGAATAATTGGTAAAAATACATTTTTTATTGATATTATTATCTATTACATGTTTACACAACAAATATTGATAATACTATCAGCGCTGTGTTATCGAACCGATTGGTTGACAATATTTTGTCGGTCCTCAGGAATAAAATTTTATATATTTCTCAACACAGGAAAAGCTAACACAGCCTACGAGATAGCTTAAATAAGTGTTTCGGCATTTGTGGATTCTTCTCTTTGTCGTCGGTTAAAAGTATTTTAACACTTTGACATCTGAATACCGAAACTAACAATTCCCCAATAAGCCGACTTATAGCACTGTTCCATTCACTCTTACATGTATCGTAACGATCAGAAACCAAACATCTGTCTGAATTTCCGTCCTCCTACAGAATCGGAGCCCACATTTGGGATCACTCAAACCAAAACGTAAAAAAACAGCCACGTTTATGCGCCTGCCCGAGTAATTATGTGACGTTTCATAACAGGCTACATCAATATAATAGGTAACCTTGGCGGAGTCATTTGAATAAAGTAGTCATGTAGAAGATGCTTGATGTAATCATCTTGAATTCACTGAATAAACTTTAAAAATTACGTAATCACTTAGTTAGGTATTTTTAAAATTAGTCAAATAGGTTGAATTTAGACAAAAAATTGGTTGTGCCACTTGGGGGAGCGCCGACAGAAGTGAAAACATTTACAGTTTCGACTACATACATTTCGAATTGAGATAAACATTTACTTTCAAGTAATGAGAAATCACCTAAATATTTATTGTCAGAGAAGGCCAAGAATGTTTTCATTACAAACATTCGATTAAAATTATAAACTTATGATTCTCGTTATATTGAATTATTTTTATTGAGAATTATCACAATTAAAATAAATTATTATATGTAGTAACTGATCAAAACTATTTAATAATAACCATCTCCTTAACAGGGCTCAATAAGTAATGTAAACATAACCTACGTGTTAAAACAGCTGTTATACAACATAACCTATAACAGAATCAGCTGTTCCATGAAATCATATGTTATCATGTAATTAACTTTGAGGTGACTCATAGCATTATCTAAAGGCAATTATACTTACGCGAAATTGTATGTTTATGTGCATACAATAACTTTTTGTTGGCGTCGATATAAGAGTATTCACTTCAAAAATTAAAACAAGTAGAATACAGTTTTTAAGTTGAGTTTAGGCTGTAAATAATTTAATATGTTTGCGACACATAAAACCACTGCTTTCTTTTAAAAAATGTTATATAAGTAACACGTATAAGAATGAATCAAAACTAAGTAGACGCAAATAATCAGTAATTAGTATTGCAACATTTAAGGAACAGAACCACATTGTCAGGTATAAGTTTAGAAACCAGATATTCCCCATCTATTTGCGTCTGGTAAACAATCATGCAAGATAACGGCCGCATAATCCTATGAACTGACCGGCTTCTTGCGGTTCCCCCACCACCGGTAATCCCAGTTACTACACCAGTTCATAGTTCATTGCCGCAGACTCAGCTACTGTTCAGACCAAGTGAAACAGACGTAGCAGAGAGGGAGAATGCAGAGTGTTGTGCTGTTTGCAGTGTTGTGCGTGTCAAGTGGCTTACCGCAAAATAATATCGTGTTTCTCGGAGGAGGAGCGGCCCAACTGTTTGAAGGTGAACATATTATCTCTTATATTTTATATAATGTTAGCAGATATTTTTTAATGAAAATTAAATTAAATTAATAAACATTAACAAGTTTACATCCAATTTACAAAATCTAGTAAATTTGTGGCGAGTATTACAATGCAGTGTACTCTTGGTTATTTCAAAAATCAATCTTGAATCTATTAGTACCTTTTAATACAAAGTCTAATCACAGAAAATTAATATTAAATCTAACAATAAACAATTATCTTTTATTCCAAAAAGAAAGAAGAATACCGTAAAATAAAACACAGTTAAATTTTACATTGTAAAATAAAATATCAAAAAGGGATTGTATTAAAGGAAAAACAGTAAAATAAAATACCGTAGAGTTATATGTAAGTAAAATAACATATCTTGAAAGAAAATGTTTAAAAAGAAATAACGTAAAATAAAACATCGTAAAATAAAACACAGGTAAATTTTACATTGTAAAATAAAATATCAAAAAGGGATTGTATTAAAGGAAAAACAGTAAAATAAAATACCGTAGAGTTATATGTAAGTAAAATAACATATCTTGAAAGAAAATGTTTAAAAAGAAATAACGTAAAATAAAACATCGTAAAATAAAACACAGGTAAATTTTACATTGTAAAATAAAATATCAAAAAGGGATTGTATTAAAGGAAAAACAGTAAAATAAAATACCGTAGAGTTATATGTAAGTAAAATAACATATCTTGAAAGAAAATGTTTAAAAAGAAATAACGTAAAATAAAACATCGTAAAATAAAACACAGGTAAATTTTACATTGTAAAATAAAATATCAAAAAGGGATTGTATTAAAGGAAAAACAGTAAAATAAAATACCGTAAAGTTATATGTAAGTAAAATAACATATCTTGAAAGAAAATGTTTAAAAAGAAATACCGTAAAATAAAATATAGTAAAATAAAATATAGTAAAATAATATGTTAAATAAAATATCTTAAAAGATAATGTTTAAAAGGAAATAACGTAAAATAAAACGTCCTAAAATGAAATAACGTAAAATTATGTATCGTAAAATAAAATATTCTACAAGAAAGTGTCTTGAAAGGAAATAGCGTGTAATAAAAGGCCGTAAAACCAAAGGAAATACCGTAAAATATTCTAAAATAAAGTAGAGTAAATACGGCCAGCTTCATGGATGTCATTATGCTAACGTCTTTGTGGGCGACCTGTCTTTCTTCCCTCAGGGAGAATCCACTCTAGTACCTTTCGGGACCACATGTATTCTGTCATACTTTGTGCATGTCCAAACCATGCTCTCTATATCCACCCTTACACTTTTATCCATTTCCTTTCATTACGTATTTATTCATTTCCGACCCTTTCGGATCTCTATTTACCGCAGCTTCGTCGTAAATAGTCCATTTCCATCGTCATTAGTTTGTTATTATTAGCTTTGATAACATCCCGTCCCTCTGAACCAAAGAGTTTAATACAATAAAAATATTGAAAAGAACCCCAATACCACAAAAATAATCAAAAATAACAAATAAAACAAGTTACTTAAGATTAAACCCTTATGTACATTTCGATGACCATGTCATCATCATCAGAGGGTCTTGTTACAAAACACAATCTAGCACACAAGAAGTTACAAACTAGAATGATCCATAGAATGGTGTTTTGTAACAAGACCCTCTGATGATGATGACATGGTCTTCGAAGTGTACATAAAGGTTTAATCTTAAGTAACTTGTTTTATTTGTTATTTTTGATTATTTTTGTGGTATTGGGGTTCTTTTCAATATTTTTATTGTAATATATTGTACCACTGTGCTCTTGATATTGTGTACAAAGGGTTTAACGCAATGAGCAATATTTTTATAAATGTGTCTTTACAATACTTTTAATGACGTCATTACTGTAATTACCTTAGAATATATAACCATTAGATGACCCGCGACTCCTAATCCATGTACTTTAACTTCTGACATTAATTATCGAAGCTCGGCGTTCAACTAATGGAAACGCTTTCTAAACTAAAAAGTTTTAATCTTCCGTCCTTGAAACCTAACGCGATATCATGCATAATTACTTCTAAATAAAATAATAACGCCATTTATAAGAAATGCATAAGGCAGTGAATTTTGTTTTTAATCATGGCGTGTTTATTTGGGTCAGTGGGTCACAGCTGACTTTAATTTTTTTTTCACTATCAAATTACTTAATTACTTTTAGACCCAAATATTTCTAAAATACAAATTATATATAAAATGGAAGTGTATTATTTGGTTCCATTCTTAATTTCTCTATGTTTAAAGTGTAATCGATAATGGGATATCGATATGCCTGTGTTACTTGTAATCAATTTGTAATCGCTTTATATATTTGTTTGTATTTATTTATAGGGTTACATAGTTCAAAATAATTTTATTTGTTTAAGAAAACGCAAAAAGATTTCTGCTCAATGGTGTTACGTAGTTACTCGCGAGAAAACATGTTTCATAAACATTCAGAACTAGTCTTCTGATCCGACAACAAATTCCAATTTGCGTCACAAAATGGCCGACATTTGTTTACAAAGTAATCACTGTTCTAACATGTTTCATAAACATTCAGAACTAGTCTTCTGATCCGACAGCGAATTCCAATTTGCGTCACAAAATGGCCGACATTTGTTTACAAAGTAATCACTGTTCTAACATGTTTCATAAACATTCAGAACTAGTCTTCTGATCCGACAGCAAATTCCAATTTGCGTCACAAAATGGCCGACATTTGTTTACAAAGTAATCACTGTTCTAACATGTTTCATAAACATTCAGAACTAGTCTTCTGATCCGACAGCAAATTCCAATTTGCGTCACAAAATGGCCGACATTTGTTTACAAAGTAATCACTGTTCTAACATGTTTCATAAACATTCAGAACTAGTCTTCTGATCCGACAGCAAATTCCAATTTGCGTCACAAAATGGCCGACATTTGTTTACAAAGTAATCACTGTTCTAACATGTTTCATAAACATTCAGAACTAGTCTTCTGATCCGACAGCAAATTCCAATTTGCGTCACAAAATGGCCGACATTTGTTTACAAAGTAATCACTGTTCTAACATGTTTCATAAACATTCAGAACTAGTCTTCTGATCCGACAGCAAATTCCAATTTGCGTCACAAAATGGCCGACATTTGTTTACAAAGTAATCACTGTTCTAACATGTTTCATAAACATTCAGAACTAGTCTTCTGATCCGACAGCAAATTCCAATTTGCGTCACAAAATGGCCGACATTTGTTTACAAAGTAATCACTGTTCTAACATGTTTCATAAACATTCAGAACTAGTCTTCTGATCCGACAGCAAATTCCAATTTGCGTCACAAAATGGCCGACATTTGTTTACAAAGTAATCACTGTTCTAACATGTTTCATAAACATTCAGAACTAGTCTTCTGATCCGACAGCAAATTCCAATTTGCGTCACAAAATGGCCGACATTTGTTTACAAAGTAATCACTGTTCTAACATGTTTCATAAACATTCAGAACTAGTCTTCTGATCCGACAGCAAATTCCAATTTGCGTCACAAAATGGCCGACATTTGTTTACAAAGTAATCACTGTTCTAACATGTTTCATAAACATTCAGAACTAGTCTTCTGATCCGACAGCAAATTCCAATTTGCATCACAAAATGGCCGACATTTGTTTACAAAGTAATCACTGTTCTAACATGTTTCATAAACATTCAGAACTAGTCTTCTGATCCGACAGCAAATTCCAATTTGCGTCACAAAATGGCCGACATTTGTTTACAAAGTAATCACTGTTCTAACATGTTTCATAAACATTCAGAACTAGTCTTCTGATCCGACAGCAAATTCCAATTTGCGTCACAAAATGGCCGACATTTGTTTACAAAGTAATCACTGTTCTAACATGTTTCATAAACATTCAGAACTAGTCTTCTGATCCGACAGCAAATTCCAATTTGCGTCACAAAATGGCCGACATTTGTTTACAAAGTAATCACTGTTCTAACATGTTTCATAAACATTCAGAACTAGTCTTCTGATCCGACAGCAAATTCCAATTTGCGTCACAAAATGGCCGACATTTGTTTACAAAGTAATCACTGTTCTAACATGTTTCATAAACATTCAGAACTAGTCTTCTGATCCGACAGCAAATTCCAATTTGCGTCACAAAATGGCCGACATTTGTTTACAAAGTAATCACTGTTCTAACATGTTTCATAAACATTCAGAACTAGTCTTCTGATCCGACAGCAAATTCCAATTTGCGTCACAAAATGGCCGACATTTGTTTACAAAGTAATCACTGTTCTAACATGTTTCATAAACATTCAGAACTAGTCTTCTGATCCGACAGCAAATTCCAATTTGCGTCACAAAATGGCCGACATTTGTTTACAAAGTAATCACTGTTCTAACATGTTTCATAAACATTCAGAACTAGTCTTCTGATCCGACAGCAAATTCCAATTTGCGTCACAAAATGGCCGACATTTGTTTACAAAGTAATCACTGTTCTAACATGTTTCATATAAACAAAACATAATACTGGGAGAATCCTATTGGAAAACAATTGACAATATAGATAGTTTTGTAGTAACACGATACAAAATAAATCTTAGCAACGGCTGCGTGAAAATTATTACTTTAAAATAACATCCCACTTTACAAATTAATACGAAACTTAGTCAAATCCAAATTTATATACTTTGTGTGTGTGTGTGTGTCAATTTAATTTTAGATTTTATAAGTTTATACAGTATGAAATATCGAAATTAAATAACAATTGATATCATTCTTTTTCAAAGGAAGTAAAAAATATTGAAAATTTCAACTTGGTATTATGTTAATGTATTTGATTGGGCAATTTCTATTTTTAACTTTCCATAAAATCTTGATTTCTGTAAAAGGGTGATTGGAGAACTCTACTTTTTGTGTGTTTTATCTATCATAGAATTTAAAATTATGCATAAAGCAAGTTGCAAAGTATTTACTCAGCGAAGGATTTTAAACTGTTCTCATACTACGCAATCATTTTTATTTGCGTATTTATTTCAAACATCTTTACAAAGCACCTTGTTAAGATGTTGCAACGTTCACGCAATCCGTTTACAAACATATTTTTTATTAAAATGTTATTATATTCAAAACATTCTAGGATTGACAGGTTTCCTTACTTGAGAAAAGCGGTATTTAAGCAATGCAATTTCACCCCCACTACAGTGAAACATTCCATAGAGCGTTTACAAAGCTATGATTTAATGTTTTGAATCTAATATCTAGTTATATTTATATTTTACTAATAATATTGTATTTACACTCTTGGGATTTCATAAATGTATAAAGTAATATATTTTATAAATATTCAGGCGATGTGTGCAATACAACAGACACACAAGATGGCAGTGTTTGGACCTGTCAGAAAGCTGAGAACTGCCCGACCGCCGTGGACGACATAACCAATAGAAAACGAGTGATTACTTGCGGCTATGAAGGAAATACGCCGATAGTTTGCTGCAAAGGAGACAAATCAATACGTGGGGCCCAACAAAGCAACAAGAGCAAAGAAGGTAACTGCACGCCGCTTGCTCCTTTCGGTCTGTTAATTATTATTAGAAATACATACTTATATTTGGTCTGGAATTTATTGAAGTAATACGCAACTCTCTAAAGAGGGGAGATTCCTAGTTGTTTTTGAGATATCTCAGAACAATAATTACAATTGCATTAGCATTTTCTTTTTCAGAATTTATATTCAATTATTAATAAACAAATTATTTGGTATTTATTTAAATTTTAAAAATGTGATATAAATTTCAATTTTTTATCAAAGCATTATATATTGCTTAGTAAAATATATTACCTTCTCACGAACAAAAGTAAAGTTAACACAAATTAATATTATAGCAACATAATGTGAATAAGAGAAAATATGCAAGATGTTTTTAATTTAAAACTAAATTACGTTTCAAAACATTTTCACGAAGTATTTCATTGCTGATTTTTTTGCTTAGTTTTTATAATAGAACACCATAAAGCAATTATTTTTCAAGAGTGTTATTGATTCCTAGAATTCTTACCACAAAAGTGTAAGCAAAAGATTTTAACGCCTTAGTTATTAATCAGAAACATACGTTTAGTGCAAAAAATAACCCGTATAACACTCTGTCACTTGTAGAGCGTGTAGGCCTACATAGAAAAACCTCAGTTTTCCTTATAACGTTGAACTATGGATTACTCAAACAAACCAATCTAGGAATATTAAATTTCCCCATACATGACAAAACAATCCGGGGATTGTATCAATCGAAACAATCCAGGAAATGATAGAAATCTTCTTGAATGATAACATCCGGATTTGTGAAGGAAGCACTCTACTAGATCAAACAAAGGCTTCAGTCGTTGTGTAGAAGGCACCTCTCATTTTATTTATACAAATGTAGAAAAATAAAAAATGAATTTGGAAATATATTTTTAAAATGAAAATAAATCTTTAATATAACTTCATTATAAGTGATTTTTGAAAAAAATAATTAAATAAACGAACCGAATTCTGCACATTAAAGATATAACTGAAACAGAAACGACTGAAACATTTCTGAGGAAACCTAAACAGAATTTTAAATAATGAGATATTGTAAAATTTAACATAATCGAACATCAGGTGACAATTACCAATTGATTTTCTCAATAGCCTTTCAGTGCCAAAGTTAACGTCATCAGTGAGTATAACTACGCAAACTGTAAAGTATAGACGGTACATTATTAGAACAGTTTGTGTTTGTGAAGTTTGTGAAGGTAACTGAAACGCCCATGAAGTACACTACTGAATGTCACCTGGTGACTTTAATTATTTAATTAGAATAAAGAGTAGCAAAGTGATGGACGTCACCTTTTTACGTTTTTGGTGTTTAGTGTAGTCAGAGCCACCCAGAGTGAGGGGGCAAATGCCCAGGTTCCGGGCTCCGGATGGGTCCTTCCGGAAGATCCGGGATGATGTTTTTTTACTGAGTTAAATAATTACTCGTGAGGCGAAAGCAATAAAACAGATAAAAACATTATAACAATAAAATACAAAAAGTACAATGTACAATGGCTAAAGCTTTGAATGGTAAAGTAATACTCATTGAATTAGTATAACTGAGTAAATGTTCTATTCACACAAAATGCAATGTCTTGGTTTAAGCGGACGGCAGTTTATTCCAACAAAACTAAACACACACATATTAGATTCAGTAGGCCTATTTAGTTTTAACACGGAAACAATAGTTTATTTATAATGCCATGCAAAATACAAGGTTGTATAGGCCTATGTTGGAAGTAATGAAGAGGCCTGTACTCATGTTTGCCCAGGGTCGAAATTTCTCTGGTAGGGCCTGAGTGCAGCTTCAGAAAGTTGAAGTGTAGAAACTTTTTGTGGCTAGGAAAATAACAAAATCATTGAATTGCATGGAAATAGAAATACAATCCTAAAGAAATAATTTCTAATTTATCATAAACTTCAAAGTTTAACCTTCATTCTCAAAATGAAAAGATTGTCATTTATCTCTGTTAGATTTTCAAGGGCTTCATTATTACACTTTCGCTTTGGATGAGCCCACATTTTGAGCTAATATTACAGTTTATGAACTACTCTTACTAATCCATTCAAACTACAACACTTTATAACTTTATTTTGCATTGCCAGTCACAGTGGTAAACTTATAAGATGTGGAAAGTGGATATATGTATCCTAAAATAAATAAATAAATAAACACACACACATATATATATATATATATATATATCACTATTGTTATTATTCTTTTGAGGTTGATTGAATTATGTTAACAATTGATGTGTTTCAGCTTGCCAGAAGTACCAGGAGCTTTGCAGACCGACCAGGTTGCCCAGAAGGACTACCACGCCCATCAACATCGCCAATACCACGGAGCCAAAGGTGAGGTATTTTTTAACTGAACAAACAGCTGATTACGCAAATACCTCTTTATAATTTTTTAAAAGAGTAATTAGCCATTACAAGTAACATATTTTTATTATTATGTCAACATTAAATGTTTAAAACATAAACAGCAACGAACGTTCAAATGACGTCATTACGAAATTAAAGTTTTAAAATCACGGAACCAAATAACAGGACTTTAGTTGTCAATATACAACAGATAATTGGTGGTTTCACTTCATTCACACTCTTGAGCTGTGCCTGCTTATGTGAACAGTGTTACATAATCAAAAGTTAATTTGCGACTAAATTGTTACAGACACTTTAAAATCCGTGTCTATGAAATCTATAGTGAGAAACTAATAAATTAATATATAACAAGAAACATCATATCTGTAATACAAGGGTGTGTGTGTCCAGGAACGTATTTCTGTGTAATTCGAGTTTTTGGTAATCCGGGAAGGTCTCAGTCCCATCTACCTGGAATAATCAACACTATACTGTATTAGGCATATGTTGGAAGAAATATGTAAGGGACACAAGATTCCCTATTAGTGGGTTTTAGGACTTTATGTCGACAGATTTTTGGTATTTATGTATAGTAATAATCGCAGAGTGCCAAGAAATAAGAGATAACGCCAGTTTCGCCTGGAGGGAAACGTTAAAACCAGTTTGACAGAAAGAAAACACTTTTGCCAAGTCATTAGGATATCATTTCAGAAGATACGTTAAGGAAAACATGTTTACGGTCTGACATTTAATCTAGACAACATTTGATGAGTCATGCAAAATATTTCCATTTGTCTAAAATCGTTTATTACAAGGAAATATAAAAATATACTATAATTTAATTACATCAAACAAATTCTTTAATACAACATAAACAAAATCTGATTTAATAAAATCCTTAGTTTTACATT
>JBAIZL010000010.1:46071972-46096972 GCA_036971475.1 Prosapia bicincta
AAAGAGCTAACGTTGGAATGTATTAGTAGCTTGTACACATCTGTAGGGATGAAATTAGGCTATACATAAATTAGCCTAAAACGATTTCATATAATAAACGAAACAAATATAAACATCTATGGAACTAAAATTCATAAATAGTTAGTAAATCGTGCACTTAATTGTAGCAAAATAAGATAAAAACCAAATTTAAATAAACTAAAATAATATCAACAAAAACAATCATTTGACTATTTTTAAACTACTATATTACATTAATCAAAAATATATTGAATTTTAAATTGCATGCAAATATTGTCCTTTGACGTAATTTATCGAAGAATCACTAAACAAAGAAATTATTCGTAAAACATTTGTAATAATAATTATATTTTATTAATAATGTTAAATTAATAAAGCTTTCATTTATTGCAGACTATATATTTACCTAAACCAAACCTTTTTTTCTTTATAATAGAGTATTTTTCAGCCCTTCTAATAGCTCACACCAACTGTTTTATGCATTATGCTCAAATTTTCAATAGTTAATTTAATAATAGAATTTAATTTTATTAATAGAATTTATTAATATAATTTTTAATATAATATTTATTATTCATCCCCTCAAGTTAAAATACATTTTTTTAAAACTTGTAGTGGTTCACACTTGATGTTAATACAATTGTTTCGAAAATTAATTCAATAATTTTATTTAATGAAAAATTAAATTTAGTTATATAGGCCTTTTGGAGACAATGTTTTCAAAAAAGGAAGGGGTCAAGATATGCAGTATAGCTATTTCGTCCCATTTGCTTTAAAATAAGTGATTACATAGGATTTCATAAAACACTTATGTCCACATACGTTTCATTGATTTTATATTATGTGTTATGTAGTCGAACAATTGATTTAACACATAAGCTAAGTTTCTTTATTTATATTAATTGTAATTATTTATTATAAAGTAAGTACAATAAATGTTTTTTGTACTAAGCTATGTAGGAATCTACTTTAAAGAATTTTTGTTTATATTACTTGCTCTTTAACATGTTTTACTTTAATTATAACCTACATATAACCTCCGTTAAGTTTTATCTAGTTAGATAAGTCTACGTTTATCGACATAATAACTGTGTTAAACTGTTTTGACTGTACAGAGGACCGGCTAGATGGGTGCGTCTTGGAGACCTGAACATAGCTACAAACAACGATGACGCACAGCCGCAAGAGTTCGCTATAGTTTCGCGGATAAACCATCCTCAATACAAGCCACCAGTCTTGTACAACGACATTGCCCTATACAAACTGAACCAGTCAGTCGAGTTCACCAAGTACGTATCCCCGGTTTGCCTGAACACTTTACAAGATAGTTATTTCGGCAAAGTGACGGCTATTGGCTGGGGGCGCATTGGTCCCAGTAAGTATAATATCTTGATTAAACGATAAGTATATGATTCTAAAGCACACTATCGCTGTGATACTAACCTCGCACTGAGTCTATTAACAGTTGAATACTCAATATTTTACATTTAACCTTTTTGGTCCCGGGACTTTTTGCGTGGCTATCTGCTCCAGTTACGGCCATGATTTATAGAAAATACAGTGCTTAGACGAAATTTACTTATTTATCAATGAATTTACATAATCTTTTTTTAATATACTTCTCAAAGACTCTACTATAACATACACTTATCTGGATTTATAATAAACATGCAAATAAATAGAAGAAAAATTGCATTAAAACATTTTTCCAAACTTTTCTGTTTTTATTTTATATAGACTAATATAAATTTTAAAACTAAGTTCCTAAATAAAAGTATGTTGTCTTTGTACAGATAAAAATGAGTGTTTTCCAAAATTTCACATAGTTATATCCATAAACAACGGAGATATAGTTTTATAACTAAAAAGTGCAAATTTTAGTTCCACAGTACAATAATGCGAAACCATATGAAAATGAATGAAAATAAAAGTAATTTAATAACCCACTTATAAACTACAAAATATACGCGAATAATTCTATTTTAGCTTTAATTAAATGATTTTATGTTGTCTTATTGTCAGAAAAAAGGTTTTTACGTAATATAAACTAACCAAAATCGCTACAAACGATAATAAACTTGTTGTAAACAATATAAACTCTAAACCTCCAAACAAAAAGATCAACTGCATAACAATGATAGATGACACAACAAAGCCCATTAGAAATGCTTTAATACATCCAAGATTTACTGTAACGATTTTATTATAGTTAAAACAATATTTTGTGAACGTCCGAAAATTCCGACGTTGGGATCGAACGCGATTTTTCATAACTTCCGCAAAATTCGGATGTTGGGATCAAAAGTGTTACAAAGACAAAGATAAATGGCATTTTCTGTATTAAGTGATACTATAGAGCGTGTTGTGAGAGAGGAGCGATTTGTAACGTTTTACCTAAATATACGTGTCGTTAACCATTACGACCATAAGCCAAACCCCGATCACGCCTCACGACTGTTCAATCGCTCCTCAGCAAACCACTCAGCTTCTGGCTCACCATTGAACTCTCTACAACTAACTAGTGTAAATAACAAATATTTTATAATGGAGTTATTAACTTGTCAAGCACAAAGTGCAACAGCAGTTATTTTATAAATCTTCGTAGTCGATGATTATGAAATTAAAATGATGTAAAATATCTTAAACAAGAGTGATAGCTATTGATTTTAAATATAAAAGAAGCTGATAGATAACTCTTATGATTTAGTAAGATCTGTGTCAAGGTCTACCTCTTAAAAGGGACCTTCAGATGGATTTCGGTGGCCAATAGGTCAGTAATGGGTAGACATCTTTATGACTGGAGCAGGAAGTAGGTATAAACGGCCTTGCATAGTTTGTGTAACGATCCTCTGTATAACCTATCAGGAGCGTGAGTGAACTCCTTTAGGTCTAGCTATAGGAATTGTTTTTTCTTAGGCGACAATTAACAACCGAGCTGGTTGTTTTGAAGACTACAAAATTAGTAAAATATTATTAAAACAAACTCAGTTTTATTGTGTATACTAATTTGTAATAATGAATCCCAGGTGGGCCAATAAGCAAACACCTCATGAAAGTAGACATCAGCGTTGTGCCGCAAGACGATTGCAACCGGCTCATTCAGCAGGGACGGCAGCTCCCTCAAGGGATTCTAGAGGACAGTATGATCTGCGCCGGAGAACAGGAAGGAGGAAAAGATACGTGCCAGGTAAAATTTACTTTCCAATTAGAACTTAGGTCTTTTAATGCACATAAATACATTACTTCTAAATGGCATTTAATATATATATATATATATATATATATATATATATATATATATATATATATATAACGATTTATTTTAATTATGATTTTTTTTAATGAGGTTTTAGTGTCGGAAAAGTTGATAAACATCAACCTAAAAATGAAGGAAATTACTTACAATTTTGTTTTCAAATTGTTTTGTGACAAAATTTGTATACTTAACCACAGTAGCAAGTGTATAATACATCTTGAATAACAGAAAGTAATATTTTTAAATAAACAGTAATTCATTAGCCATTCACTATGGTATATGCTAAACTACCCAAACATGCTACTTCTTAGCCATTTACTATTCCATAAATAGTAAAATATATAATTTATATTATATTTATTACATGAAGAAGACACAAATTATATAGATAAGAATTATCAACAAAAAGGTCAATTTTACTTTAGCACCCATTTCACAATTTTGAAATACTTGTAATATTTGAAAAACTCACAACCAAATAGATTGTAATGATATGCAAATGGACAATTGAGAAACATTTAACGAGCTTCTAAAATACCTCGATTAAAAATTAAAATAATAGAAGAGGTATACCACCTGATATTTTATAAATAAATAACCTTTATTGGTAATATTTCTTTTTATTTAATATTAAAAATAATTATCTTTTAATATAATAATATTATTTAAATCCTTCTACTAGCTCAGACTCTTCTGATATATATCTTGTACCAATTTTATATCGTTAATAAAATTTTTATCTATCTAATCATTTTTCAAATACATTTATTTATACTTATAGTGGATGACAATCAACATTAATACAGTTTTTTCAAATATTTATTCAATAGTTAAATTATAAAATTTGTGGGGTCCAGCCGGATTCGAACTAAGAATCCTCTTGTTCGAAGTCTAGCGCGCTGTGGGACTGCGCCAACTTTCCAATATCTAGAAATATATATCTCAAAGATGTCTATGAATTTCTCCCCCTTCCCATCTGGTTGTCGTTGAAACCTCCATTGTACAACCTTAAACTGTCGCCATGGTTACCACACAATATCATAAATAGTGCTCTAGGGTAACTAAAACAAAACTTTTCTTTGTTAAGCTCAGAAGGAATTTACTTATTTTTTAAAATATTTCTTGTTTATTAGTAAGAGAAAAAGCCAACTTGCTACAGCAAATGCTTCCATTTTCTGTGTACTTTCCCTTACCCGTTCATACACAGCACAAGCCGCCTTAACCCTGAACTTTAATGCACTGTATCCAATGGTGACGTAAAGAGGTGGGGATAAAGATAAACAAAGTCAGCATTTTCCTGTGAAACATGCCAAACCTGTTTCAGAAATTGACGTAATGTTGAATATAATCATAATAAGCTTAGCGTTCTATTCTCCACAAGGCTTACTACGTACTATAACAGAACGACAACACTGATTCAGGGCTCATACTATCTCTATACTTCTTCCTTAAGAGTGTATTTTGTGGTTTTACTTAAAGTATTTTATTAAATTGTCAAAAAATAAAAAGTTATACCGTAGATGGCAAAATAAAGTGAAACTGAATCACCTGTAGTTGTATTCTCTCAGATATAGAGTCATTCTTGGCTTCATAGCAGACCTCAGGAGATTTTGTTGTGTCCGAAACCTGTCTCTTCGTCTCACCAAGATGGCGAAACCAACCACAATGCCACAGACAACATTGCTATCCTTCAAATCTATGGCAATCGCCTAGTCTCTCCTAGAACAAACTTCCCTTACCCAGCCCACTCCCCGATCTTACACCACGTGACGCCTAAGCCTGGGGAATGTTGAAGGAGAATATTTTCCCTGATGAACCACCAACCACCATCGCATCGGCCCCACTACAGGAAAAAAACCATGCATATAACGAACAAAAAACAACCCCTCTTCACCTAAGTGATACAAAACCTTAAAGAACGGCAAGAGTGTCCTCAAATTGAACGGAGGCCACACAGAACATGTTTATACCCGAGTCTAACCGATTTAGCTTCATTTCACTTGCATGTATATGTAAAGCTATGTAAAAAATAAAAAATAAAATTCTACAACTGGTCCAGAACTGTGTATGTTTTTGCATACGACATTATTAAAAATTATTTAATTTAATATTATTATTTCAAAAAGTTAAATAAACATTTACAGTTTTACTTCACGCATTTAGGTATATCTATATTTATATGCGACTCGTTACAACCAATTTAAAATATGAAACCACCTTAAAATAATTCTAAAACATTGTCATGCCCTCGATTTTTAATAAGAATCCATTCAAGAGCCTTATGATAACGAATCTGTTACCGAAACATCACCGCTGTATAAATAAATGATGATACTTTGACTCGTAGATCAGTCGTTTCATTTCTAAAAAAATATATTTTTTACTATTATTTCATATAACATATATTTAAACCGTCAACGAATCACAATTTACAAAATCAATGATATTACATCAGAACATGTAGATCCTATTCTCACAAAATTCGATGTAAAAATATCAAACAAAAATAATTATTTAGACACTGATGAATATCGCCACGAAAACGTTCTGTCTCATTAAGATTCTACAAATTTACACAAATAAAGTTAGAATAGTCATAAACTTGTTAAAGCGATTGATTAAAATTCACCGAACGTAATGGATTACAAAATTCAAGAGAAATATTATTATATTGTGAATTTAATTCTATTCACAACAATCAAAATTTCATATTGTAAATTTGAGTGAATATGAACCTGTGACTTGTCTCATGACTACTTGTGTTTCGTGTGAAATCATATAATTAGTAGTTTTATTTTGTTATTGATTTAAACACGTGTATTCAAGTGTTATCGAATAAGTAGAAACTAAAGAACAAACATACAGCTTCTGCAGTGGACACCATTTTGAAATTGGAACCTAGAGCCATGTTTCAATACAAATTAAAAGTTGTTTTGTTTTATTTTGTTTGTGTCGTTTGTAACCGCCCTAATAATAATAGTTTTTACTGTAGCTAAACGTTTATAATTTGAAAGTTGGTTTTCATTTGAATTGTAATTACAATGATTTACGTGCATTATAATCAAAACTATACTTATAATAACAATTGTTTCCTCTGTTTTCAGAAAATTGTTTTTGAAACATTGGATGAATAATTTCTATAATTTTACATAATTTTATTGTTTTAAAATAATTTTAAAAAAAATATTGTTTTCACGAGTTTACTTCAAAAATAAAATGTTTTAAATTTATTTGTGTCCAGGGTGACTCTGGAGGACCGTTAATGCTACCATTCATAGACTACGGATGCATTCACATGCAAGTGGGAGTCACATCCTTCGGAAAGATTTGCGGAGCGGAAGAATCTCCCGGTGTATACACAAGGGTATCGAAATATATCCCCTGGATAGAGTCTATAGTGTGGCCTTAGGGCGGTGGTATTCACGTTGATAGAAACACCCATTGGTTTTCCTTCAACAAGAGACGCTAGTCACGTTATCGTCAACTTTACTTTTCTAGAATCTCGAAGCAATAACTTGGAATATCACGAAATATAACTAGAAACTTTTAAGGAACTATCTTTACAAGCATTCTTTTAAAGTACGTACTATAAAATTTCACACGTAAATTCTAGCAGACCTAGCTGTTGGGTGGTATATAGCTATTTATTGTGCATAGGAGAATAAAAATTAAGAGATTTAATCAAATAATATTATAATGAAATATTTTTAAAAATTATTGTAAATATTTTAATGTAAATAATAATTTTCAGATGAAGTGCCACATGCCACATTTAAATAAAACTATATTTTATATATTTTTTATGTAGTCTGAGTAAATCAATTTCATAACACCTATTTACCATATTAAAACTTTAAGGAAATAAACAAAGTTATATTACAAACATTGTTTTATATTGTATTTAATATATCTATAAGTATTGGTATATAGGTCTATATATAGCATCTCCAGTGAATAAAAGATGTTTTGAATCAATATAAACATAGAATTTTGATACGGTATAATTTCCGTAACTTTGCGCTGTGAGTCACCGCAAACTGAATTAAATGATAGCATATGAGCTGATTTTATGTTATGTTACATTATTTATTGAACATTTTAAGGAAAGAAATCAATATTAAATAGTTTTGATCAGTTAATAAATATATAATTTTTAATTAAATTTTGGTAAATCTCAATAAAAATAATCAAATATAACGATATTGTTTGTTAAGTTGTGTGTTTTTAGTCTAATTTTTTTAAATGAAAACATTATTAGCACGTCTAATATTTTGTAAAAGCTAATTTAAATTGAACTTGATTATAAAATTTGTATTCAGTAAACAATAATATTGTTATTTTTATAATTATAAAATATAAAAATAATGAGATATAAACATTGAATGAAAAATGTAATAAATAATATTCACGTAGATTTTCCAGGAAAATTTTGCAAAACTATTAGCTCTAGCTTGTTATTTGTGGTTCAAATTTCGAAAATCTGTGTGTTAAATGTAGAAAATCTGTAATAATATTATAACAAATGCTTAGGTAATTGCTCACTACCCAACATAAAGGCTATTCTCAATTCAAAACTTATGTAGACGTGGCTAATAAAGTTTTCGCGTCTATCGTCGCTCCCAGAGTGCCGACATTTTTTTAAAACATATCATACCAAATTATTTATTATGTTGACTAAAGGCACTTTATAAAAGCCAATAGCCACACGAATTTAATGTATTCACTATAAAGTTGTTGTACATTCCAATACACACTCGATCTACTTCATGTTCTGTAAAAGACTTCAGAGAATCATTGCCTTGTAACCGAAATGTACATAGGGTGTTATAGAAAATTATTTAATTTGTTTCTGATTATTGGGTTTTATTATTTTTATTTAGCCAGTTCATATTCCACTACCGCTTGAAAAAACAATGACTATTTTGTACGTTTTTTCTTTGAATATATTATTATGTATGTCGAGAAATTTAAGAAAATAGTTAGTTACTAGCGTAAAACTAACTGATTTAACGTAATCGTGGTCGATTTTATTATATTTTGTTGTATTTTATCTCTACGTTTTGCTATATATTACACTCAACTACTAAAATGTGCCGAATATGTTTCTTTTCTCATATCAACTCTTTCAAAATCACACTGAAGCTAAACTTGTGGAATAACGTAAAACAGCACTAAAACTAAAACCACTCAACACCCAAAAAGTGTAATGGGCTGTTTAATACAATTCATACATGTTTATATAGAGATACTGTCATCCTCATTACGCATACATGCTTCTGACAATGCTACGATCGTTGTCGAAACATGTATGACATTAAATATGAGCAATCACGTGTGTTGAGTTATTTAAGTGAATGTTTCACAAATATAAATATACCTAAATGCTTTTTCTTTCTTAGCCAAAAACCAATTTTGGTTATCATCGCCAATACGCGAAAGTGACTAATGCAAAACATTTTAAATATACAATTAATATCAAATAAAAATCATATATACTAAACTTAAGAAATAAACATAATTCAACAACAACAAGAAATTATAGTGAAGATTATTGAAATCGTCTATAAACAAAAATCAAATTTCTATCTTATTATTATATTTGTTGACTTATTTTTCAGAACATAATAAGCGTGTGAAGTATAAATAATAAAAATCCTTTTAAATGCCTTAATATGTATAGTAATTCAAGTTAGCAAATTATAAATAAGCCTATTTGTTGTCTATTTAATGACAGTAGTTTTAGAATCCCGGCGAAACACCTGTAACGGTTCGCTCTCAACCTTCCCTCAGCAATATGACGATGTGTGCTTTCGAAATCGTGCGGTGTCAGTGGGGTTTAGGATTACACACATCTGTGGCATCGGACTCTATCCGTCCAAGCTTTTCCTCCGGCGGGGTTTCCAGGCTATACGCTTTCTCTTCTCTAGTAAAAGTATATTTTCCCCTATTAATAAATACTTCCTTATTAGACAAATGCATTTAATTTCCGAAATAATTCGATTACTGTACTTATTCGCTGCAGTTAACGTCTTTTTAATTAATTCTCCAAAGTATTAAAACATTATTAAAACTTTATTTAAAAGTACTTAACTAAGTCAATACGTAATTGCTTAATTGCTGACGCGTTTCAAAACATTCATTACTTTTATGAAGCTAACCATCTACTGGTGGCATCGGTTAGGTACACAGCCTGTAACCGGATGGATTTATGACTGTGGGATGGTGTGGGTTATTTCGGTTGTGTGTCGTGTAATGGAAAAGGCTGTTGGCTTCGAAATGTGTGTGATCTGTTGCGTAGTGTTTGTATATTTCATATTTTTCTAAGGTTGTTAGTTTTACATTGTTTTAATGTGTGTAGATCATTTAAATTAGTATGAATGTCCGTGTGTGTGTGTTGAGTGTTTTTAGGTGTTTTGCGTAGCTGGATTTTGGATTTCTTTGGTTTCTTTGGGCAATGTATTCTTTGAAGCGTGTATAGAATGACCTACCGGTTTTGCCGATGTAATAGATGGGACAATCATTACATATTAATTTGCAAATTATATGATCACAAACATTTTGAAGCCAACAGCCTTTTCCAATTAATGACACACAACCAAAATAATCCACTCCATTCCACAGTCATAAATCCATCCCGTTACAGGCTTTGTACACAACCGATGTCGCCAGTAGAGGGTTAGCTTCGTAAAAGGAACGAATGTTTTGCAACGCGTCAGTAAGCAAATTATTACGTATTCACTTAGTTAAGTACTTTTAAAATATTGTTTAATCAGTGAATTCAAGATGATTACATCAAGCAGCGTTATTTAAACGTTATTAAAATGCTATTACAATGCTTTCCAGTTTTAATATTTATATAGACACATTTCCAAAAACATTTGATGAAAAAACCTTGTGAACAAAATATGTTAGAATGACCTCGGAAAGAGCTTTTCTTTTAATTATTTCGAACAATAAATAATCAATATCAGTAATTACTTGGAGTATTCTACTTAAATAATCTAGTTATAGCCTAATATTAATAAATAACACACACACCTCTAACCTCAAATAATTTTACTCTAATCTTGTGTACATATCGGTTACCAAGTAACCATACTCCGAGACATGACAGCACATACCAATATTACGTGGAATATTGTCTCGTACGTATAATACTCAGAGTATGTACTGTCATCTTCCTAAGGAAGGTTAGTTTGTGGCCGAAACGTACATACGAATAGATAAATATATCTGTGGTTAGAGGTTGTGTGTGTTATTTATTAGAGATTCATTTACATAATGACTGGAAAAATAAAGAATTTAATAAAGCGCAAATCCATTAATAAGGATCAATGCGTTTTCATGACCGAAACATTGACAGGAAAATAGAGACCGCAAGAAGTTTGTCTGGTTTTTATTAAAAAAAACATTACCATCTGTAGTTAAAAATAAATAGTTATACTACAGTTATACCAACAGTGGTTATAATGTGAGTTATTCCCAAGGTAAACGTTACTTACTTTTCGAACAGTATTGATTAAGCAATTATTCAGGTACAATCCCGCTTTGTCCTGGTAAATCACGTTGAGGTGTTTTCATATACAGCTAAAATTACTTGTTAAGCTTAGGTTAGGTTTTAATAAAATTCAAATACTTATTTCCTACGGAAAGTAACCATTGCCGAATTGCCCTAGTGTGCCTCATTACACTCGATCTTGCTCATACGTGTGTTATAATGAAACCAATTCAATTAAGTTAGTAAATATATATTTTTTTGTCTAATTAAAACTACCCAATCCAGAAATGAATTGAAATATATATTGTGATATCGTGCTCAGTTTTATTAGTCTACCTTGACTCTATACATTCGTTTAGCGTGTTTAAGATTAAGGACGAATTTCCGTGTTTGCAAAATATAACCACTATTTATAATTTGCAAGCATTTATTATAGGGCTCTCAGGTTAAGTTGAGGCAAGCCAGGTAGCTGGAGACCGGCCTAAGTCTATGAATAGGCTGGGACCGCCCGGCGAGAATATCCCTTTAGTGACGCATCGTCCATTACTCCACTTAAAAGCTTCAATCTAATAAATACATAATATATGGGAAAACTCTTAATTATTATGAAACAAACAATTGCGTATTTGTCTCATGTTAATCGGCCTACCTTAAGTGTGATCATCGGCTACGCTTCGTATAGCAAAACTTTCCTCAGGTATAGTTAAAAACACTAAAAGTCGGCATATTAACATGAGACAAACACGCAATTGTTTGCTTAATAGTAATTATGAAAACAGTATCAACGTTTTGCCCATATAATGGGTATTTATTAGATAACATTTGTGGAGTAATCGGCGATGCGTCACTAATGGGATGTTCTTGCTGGGCTGCCCAGCCCGTAGGCTGGTCCTAATTCCCCAGCTACCTGCCTTGCCTCAACATAACCTGAGACGCCGTATGCTTAATCTTGTTTTCAAATTGTTGTGTAACTTTAAATAACTTGTCCCAATACGAGTAAAATCCAACAAAGTTGTAGTCTATCAAGTATTGGCAAATAAACGTTTAGCAACAATGGTCAAATATTTGCAACAATCATAATATCGAAACACATTGTTACGTAAAGTTTATAAACTAAATATTTTCTCCGCACAGCCTTTTAGAGTTTTCAAAATTGAGTATACCTTACTATTTCATTAAACATATTTTAATCACTATTTATGAAATGAACTATTCAATATATAAATAGGCCTATATATATTTTTGTTCAATTTTTAAAATAAATTAAAATACGTTTATACAAAAAAAAGCTAAGTTAAAAATATATCAAAAAGGCTATTACAAAATAAACTTTTTTTAATCAATAAAATATTTCCAACAATGAAGATGTGTAAACACATTCCCATACTAAATAATCCCAGACAATGTCGGCCCGCTTGATTGGAAGTTAACGACGTGCAGACCTAATCCTATAATCCCTTGAGTTCACCGGCTTGTCTGTCCAGTAATAAAAACCCCCTCCACGGGGAATCCCAGTTACTATACCGGTTCACAGTTCGTTGCCGCCGCCGGTGTCAGCAAATGTTCAGGTGATTTCGCGAAGTGAAAGAATGCTAAGTGTCGTCCTGTTTGCCGTGTTGTGCGTGTCAAGTGGTTTACCGCAAAATGGCCATATAGTGTTTAAAGGCCCCGGCGGAGGAGGAACTGCCGAATTATTTGAAGGTAATAATTAAAAAAAAAAAAATTGTATATGGTTATACATAGTTTAGATAATTATTAATTATTTTTTAAACACTTTTGAATAAAGCTGCTTGATGTAATCATTTTGAATTCACTGATTAAATTATAAGTAATAATGGCTTAACTAAGTAAATAGCCTAGAACTTACTTGCTGTCGCGTTTCGAAACAATAGTTTCATTTACGAAGATGACCCTTTAATTTGTACCACTTACAGAGTAAAGATTTAGTTCTGTAAATAAAACAATTGTTTCAAAACGCGTCAGCAAGTAAACTCAAACCTTTTCATTTAACTACGCAATAGTTACTTATACTTTTGAATAATTATTAAAAGTCAAAGAATTTTTCACAACGTAAAGTAACCGGTTGCCGAATTGCACGGCGTACTTCATTTTAGTCGATCTTGCACACAAGTGTGTTATAACAACAGCAAGTACCTGATGTTAGCATTTGTATATTTCCTTTATATGCAATCCGGAAACGTTGTTGCTATATGGAAATATAATGGTCTGTCCTATTAATCTACATTGGGTCTATATAGTCTTTTACCGTATTGAAAATTCATAATAATTTTCTATATTTTCTCAATATTTAACCACAGTTTATGATTTGCAACCATTTATTATTTTTAAATAAATTTTTCTACGTTTATAACAAATAATATGTTTGTACATGAAACAAGTATTATATATATATATATATATATGTATATATATATATATATATATATATATATATATATATATATATATATCTTTCTTGTACTCACTTATAACTATATGTACTTAAACAAGAATGTTATTTGGTATTTATGCGAGTTAACTTTCAAAGATTTGTAGTATATTCATTGTTCCGTCTCAGTAGATGCACGACAATGAAGATACTACCAATCTTTGAAAGTTAACTCGCATAAATACCATAAAACATTCTTGTTTAAGTACCTATAGTGATAAGTGAATACAAGAAAGTGATATATATATATATATATATATATATGATGAATAGTTACTATCTGGAGTACATCCGTTCAGATTGCAGTCCATAAATTCGCAGTTCCGACGTTTCGCTAGAATCTCATCCAGCATTGACGAGGTGAACTCAACAACAGTAGAAGAGCAAGAGAGAGAGAGTAGAGGGGCTCGCTCTTCTACTGTTGTTGGGTTCACCTCATCAATGCTGGATGAGATTCTAGCGAAACGTCGGAACTGCGAATTTATGAACTGCATACTGAACGGATGTACTCCAGATAGTAACTATTCATCATATTTTTCCATCCGTGCAGGAATACGTATCATCATATATATGTATATATATATATATATATATATATATATATATATATATATATATATATATATATAATATTAAATATGGTGATATGTTTTCTTGTAATATAGTTAATAAATTAAAAACATTTCAGCCTGAAGGTATTTATTAGGTTAGATAATTATTTTCCTAAAGATGCTAGTACTGTTTTATCGGCGAAAAGCTTTGAATAATATATGCAACAAAAGTATTCTTGTCTTTGAAATGTTTTTATTATATATATATATATATATATATATATATATATATATATATATATATATATATATATATATATTATGCATATATAATAAGTCAATTCCCATGGAGGACCACGAAGAAAACTGTTATATTATTTATGATTACAATTATTATAAATATGTATATACATATGACGTAATCACAATATTAGGTGTAAAATAGAAAACGTATTTCCTTGCAATTTTCCATTTTCCTCACTATACAGTATATAGTATTGGACTGTTATTTATGTTTGTTACTATTAATTTACTGTCTTTTTTCGTTTGTAGTTTATGAAGCTAAAGGCTGTTTATAATTTCTTTTTCATTTCTTGTAGTGCTTCAATATTGTAGGGAACCTTTTCCTTTTAATTTCATACAGGCACATATTTAAGTAATAGGTTTCTAGCAATGAGGACTTTGACCGAGACATCAACATTGTTTAATTTAAATAATCATCATATTATTAACTTATTTGGAAAACTATTAACAATAATTTGTCCCCCCCTACAGGTTTAAAAAAATGTATATGAAATTGATTGCATAAGTAAAATCGCATATTATTCACGATTGAACTTTTGTACATGATATATATATATATATATATATATATATATATATATATATATATATATAAGTAGAATGTGAGCTATTAGTAGGAATTGAGAAAACGAAGTTCCAGTCTATCAAGTATAACAAAATATACTTGTAATCATTAAACGTTTGCAACAATGATGATATAGAAACACATTGTTACGTAAAAGGAAATAAACATTCCTAGTAAAATTATGTCTAGAAAAACAGTGTTGTCCCACTTCATTTAGTGATAACGACGTGCAGGCCTGTTCTCATTATCCCTCGAGTCAGCTGCTCGTCTGTCCAGTAATAAATACCCTCTCAATCGGAAATATCAGTTACTACACCAGTAACAGTTCATCGCCGCCGACGGAGCGCGAAACTCTTCAGACTCCAAGTGACCAAAGCGTAAGAAGATTGGAAGCAAGTGAGAGAATGCAAAGTTTGGTACTATTTTCTGTGTTGTGCGTGTCAAGTGGTTTACCCCAAAACAGCGAAATAGTGTTTAAGGGACCCGGAGAAGGTAGAACTGTTGAATTATTTGAAGGTGAGCATAGGCTTATATGCATGCATTGTTTAGGTGAATATGTTCACGATTATATAAACATCATGAACAATCAATAAAGTTCCTTTTATAAGAGTTCATTTTATTTTATTATCTATTACTGGTTTCAATACATCGCAGTTATTAAATTTTTTCGTTGTTATCACTTTAAGAAATAATTATCGCTTTTCTATTTTTTATTAAAACATGTAATTAAAATAAAAATTACGCTCTGGGACGTTTCGCCAAAAGAAGTAAAATCTTTTATAGCCACGTCTACTGATGTTTTAAATTCAGAAAACATTTTATCTTGCGTGTTGAGATATAAATGATTTAAAAATGTATTATAATATAAGGAACAATAAAAAAGATAAATAAATAATAACATGTTAGAGCTGATAGAATAGGTTTGGATAACTTTAAAAAAAATACGAACATATACATTTTTTATTTAATATTTATATCTTTACTTGAGGTATGTATTTCATAAAAACTAATATTTACTATAAAGTTATTATTCAAATAATCTAGGTAACAAAAACTTTCATTAGGTGTTTACTGAATACACATTTATTTAACAAATTCATTTAAAATCCGCTCTTAAAAAGTACCAGATTTGCCTAAAAGTAATTTCATTTTAAAACATAAATTGTAAAACAGCTGCTCTACAACATAACCTATAACACTAAAATCAGCTGTTGCATGAAATCATATGTTGTCTTTAATTCTTTTAGGTGACTCAAAGCGTAACCAGAGGGAAATTATACATACGTTTATGTTCATCCAGTATGTATTTATAGGCATCTCTATACAAGTTTTCACTCAAAAAATCTTATAATTTAATATATATGCCATAAACAATAGAAAATATTTTTTTCATTTTATTCATGACACACTAGAACGGTTTTATTCGAACCTAATTATGCCGAAAAATAAAATTATCTTTAGCATAAATTCTTTAAATTCGCAATTCTACTTCAGTAAATTTTCACAACTTATTAAAAATTCACAAACTCTATGATTCGAAGATATTCTATTGAATGGTCAAGTTTTTTTTCATATAAACACATTTTAAGAGACTCGTGTATACTCAAAGTTACAAAATAATACTTTTCTAATTTGTCCATCTAACAGTTCTTATTTCTCTAATATTTTTTCTGTCTTTAGAACAAATTTTAAGAATCTCGAAGGTTTGGGAAATATCGAAAAACACCTTATTTGACAAACACTGCACCAAATTCAATTATTTTCGTTTTAAATAAAATACTTATAAATACGTTTAAAACAAATATAAGGATACAGAAACACATGAGTGTGTGTTCTATTAGTTTCAAGTGTGTCTGAGCCTTCTAAACACATGACCAAATTTCCCGACTTGATTTCTCCAAGTCTATTTCTAGCTCAACACAAATCATTTAGTTTGGAAAGTCTGTCATTAGTCTGACGGTGACTTGAACACACAACAGGAAAGAAGAGCAATTAACAGACATGATTCAGGTAAAACTGCCTTCAGGCATTGTTAGGGAACGTCCTTCAGTGTATTCGGTTCCAGCAACTGATTACGCTGCTGGCATTGAGAGAAGTATATAAGCATCTTTCTAGGTCTACGTTTATTCTAAGAAGATTTTACTAATAACTTTTGTAACTGGATTATGTTTCTGTTTTCATATATTTTACGAAAAAATATATTCTAAAAAAGTAAAATTTCATTTTAAATGTAACAAATTAACAATATAAAAACTATTTTCTTAAAAATACAAACTTAACCTTAGTATAGTAACACATTCGACACTATGAAATGAATGTTTGTTAAAACACTGAGAATACTATATAGCTAATTTGCTATAAAGCTACATTACTATTTAGCTACAATATTATTTAACTAGATTACTATTTAGCCAAACTATTATTATGTAGCTACATTACCATTTAGCTACATAATATTTAGCTACATTAAGATTTAGCTACATTACTATTTAGCAACATTGCTATTTAGCAACAATATTATTTAGCTATATTACTATTTAGATACATTACAATTTAGCTATATTACTATTTAGCTACATTACAATTTAGCTACATTACCGATTAGCTACATACTATTTAGCTACATTAGGATTAAGCTACATTACTATTAAGCTACATTGTTATTTAGCTACAGTATTATTTAGCTATATTACTATTTAGGTACATTACAATTTAGCTATAATACTATTTACATTATAATCTAGCTACATTACCATTTAGCTAAATACTATTTAGCTACATTAGGATTTAGCTATATTACTATTTAGCTACATTGTTATTTAGCTACAATATTATTTAGCTATATTACTATTAAGCTACATTACTATTTAGCTACATTACAATTTAGCTACATTACAATTGAGCTATATTTCTATTTAGCTACTCTACTATAGCTACATTAGGATTTAGCAACATTACTATTTAGCTACATTGTTATTTAGCTACAATATTATTTAGCTATATTACTATTTAGCTACATTACAATATAGCTATATTACTATTTAGCTACATTACAATTTAGCTACAATACTATTTAGCTACATTGTTATTTAGCTACAGTATTATTTAGGTATATTACTATTTAGTTACATTACAATTTAGCTATGTAACTATTTAGCTACATTACCATTTAGCTACATACTATTTAGCTACATTAGGATTTAGCTACATTACAATTTAGCTACATTACTATTTAGTTACATTACAATTGAGCTATATTTCTACTTAGCTACTCTACTATTCAGCTATATTACTATTTAGCTACATTACTATTTAACTACATACTATTTAGCTACATTAGGATTTAGCAACATTAATATTTAGCTACATTGTTATTTAGCTATAATATTATTTAGCTATATTACTATTTAGCTACATTACAATATAGCTATATTACTATTTAGCTACATTACAGTTTAGCTATATTACTATTTAGCTACATTGTTATTTAGCTACAATATTATTTAGTTATATTACTATTTAGCTACATTACTATTTAGCCGAATTACTATTTCGGTACATTACTATTTCGCTATATTTTAATTCAGCTACATTACCATTCAGCTATATTTTAATTTACCTACATTACAATTTAGTTGCGTTATTATTTAGTACATTACTCTTTAGGCTCATTACTATTTAAACACATTACTATTTAGCTACATTACTATTCTGCTACATTCTTATTTAGCTAATTTTCTATTTAGCAGTATATTAGAATTTATTTACATTACTATTTAGTTACATTACTATTAGGCTACATTACTATTTCGCTACATAACTACTTCGCTATATTTTAATTCAGCTACATTACTATTCAGCTATATTATAATTTAGCTACATTACAATTTAGTTGCGTTATTATTTAGTACATTACTCTTTAGGCTCATTACTATTAAGCTACATTACTATTTAGCTACATACTATTTAGTTGCGTTATTATTTAGTACATTACTCGTTAGGCACATTACTATTTAACCACATTACTATTAAGCTACATTACTATTTAGCTACATTGCCATTAACTACATTACTATTTAGCTACATTACTATTCAGCTACATTCTTAGTTAGCTACATTTCTATTTAGCAGTATATTAGAATTTATTTACATTACTATTTAGTTACATTACTATTAAGCTACATTACTATTTAGCTACATTGCTATTTAGCTACATTTCTATTTATTTACATTACTATTCAGCTACATTCTTATTTAGCTAAATTTCTATGTAGCAGTATATTAGAATTTATTTACATTACTATTTAGTTACATTACTATTTAGCTACATTACTATTTAGCCAAATTACTATTATGCTACATTACTATTTCGCTACATTACTATTTCGCTATATTTTAATTCAGCTACATTACTATTCAGCTATATTATAATTTAGCTACATTACAATTTAGTTGCGTTATTATTTAGTACATTACTCTTTAGGCTCATTACTATTAAGCTACATTACTATTTAGCTACATACTATTTAGTTGCGTTATTATTTAGTACATTACTCGTTAGGCACATTACTATTTAACCACATTACTATTAAGCTACATTACTATTTAGCTACATTGCCATTTAGCTACATTACTATTTAGCTACATTACTATTCAGCTACATTCTTAGTTAGCTAAATTTCTATTTAGCAGTATATTAGAATTTATTTACATTACTATTTAGTTACATTACTATTAAGCTACATTACTATTTAGCTACATTGCTATTTAGCTACATTTCTATTTAGCTACATTACTATTCAGCTACATTCTTATTTAGCTAAATTTCTATGTAGCAGTATATTAGAATTTATTTACATTACTATTTAGTTACATTACTATTTAGCCAAATTACTATTATGCTACATTACTATTTCGCTACATTACTATTTCGCTATATTTTAATTCAGCTACATTACTATTCAGCTATATTTTAATTTAGCTACATTACAATCTAGTTTCGTTATTATTTAGTACATTACTCTTTAGGCTCATTACTATTAAGCTACATTACTATATAGCTACATACTATTTAGTTGCGCTATTATTTAGTACATTACTCTTTAGGCACATTACTATTTAACCACATTACTATTAAGCTACATTACTATTTAGCTAAATTGCCATTTAGCTACATTACTATTTAACCACATTACTATTTACCTACATAACATTTACACTACATTACTAATCACCCATATTTAAATTTATCTACATAACTATTTAGTTACATTACTATTGTACTACATTTCTATTTAGCCACTTTACTATTCAGCTACTAACTGCTATTTAGCTATATTTCTATTTACCAATATATTACAATCTAATTGCATTGCTATTTAGCTACATTACTATTTAACAAAATTACTATTTAGCTACAATACATTTACGCTACATTACTAATCACCGATATTTTAATTTATCTACATTACTATTTAGTTACATTACAATTGGGCTACATTTCTATTAGGCCACATTACTATTCAGCTACGTTACTGTTTAGCTATATTTCTATTTAGCAATATATTACAATTTAATTACATTGCTATGTAGCTACATTACTATTTAGCCACATTACGGTTTAGCTACATTACTATTAAGCTACATTACTATTTAGCCACATTACCGTTTACCAACATTACTATTTAGTTACATTACTTTTTAGCCACATTACTATTTAGCTACATTACTATTAAGCTACATTACTATTTAGCCACATTACTGTTTAGCTACATTACTATTTAGCCACTTTACTATTCAGCCACGTTACTATTTAGCTACATTTCTATTTAGCATTATATTACAATTTAATTACATTGCTATTTAGCTACATTACTATTAAGCTACATTACTATTTACCCACATTACTGTTTAGCTACATTACTATTTAGTTACATTACTATTTAGCCACATTACTATTTAGCTACATTACTATTTGGTTACATGGCTAGGTTACTTACCCTCATAGCTAAGTATATATATATATATATATATATATATAATAAATTAAAAATATTTCAAAAACAAGGATAAATTTATTGCATGCATATTATTCAAAGCTTTTCGGCGATAAAACAGTACCAGCATTTTCACGAAAATAATTATCTAACAAAATATTTTTACAAAAATTAAATCATACTACAAACAGCCATATTTTTTCTTCATAATAATTGTAGAAAACATATGGCAGTTTGTAGTACATATGATTTAATTTTTGTAAAAATGTTTTGTTAGATAATTATTTTCCTGAAGATGCTGGTACTGTTTTATCGGCGAAAAGCTTTGAATAATATATGCATTAAAAGTATTCTTGTTTTTGAAATATTTTTAATTTATTAACTATATTACAAGAAAACATATCATCATATTTAATATATATATATATATATATATATATATATATATATATATATATATATATATATATATATATATACATATGTTACTATTATAATGTATCACGTGTTCATCAGTGCTACTTAGACAGCCTAGAATAATTGCTTTCCGATATGACGAGTGTGATCGATATTTAAATTATACTCAAACGCGAATGTTTTGTTTGTAATTAAAAGAAATTGTATTCCACTTTTATTTTTAAAAGCATTATATTAATGATTTCTTTTTATAACATTGTTGTAAAAGAACTTTCAGACTGTCCTGACATAAGGCCTGCTGAGTTTAAAGGGGTAAGGCGCAAGGTCGTAACATTCTAGTGCTACCCACTTGTTGCTCCTATTACATAATGGCTCTATTTAAAGGATATAATTGGAAAATGTTTATAGCAGTAAATAGGCTACTAAAAATATGGTCTGGTTGTCTGATAATTACTCCCAGATTAAAGCCCTTCCAAACACATGTTTGTGGTATAGTTTGTATGATGTTATAAATATTTTATTAATGTTTGATCATATTAATTACTAATAACTATTACAATGAACTATTAATAAAAATAACACTATATGTTAATAACGAATTTGTCTGTTTCATTGCGTTATAAAAATTTGACTTATTTATTAAGCGTTTTGTAATTTGTTGATAATTTAATATGCTTTATATAATGTTATGTATTTTATAAATCGTAAGTTATGTTGTATAGTTGTTTAATTAAAACTGAGCTCTTGATAAGGAATTTCGGAAAGAAATTCAAAACGTTGAGTGTTTAAAAAAGCAAAATTGTCTGTGATCTGTCATTAGTCTACATAAGAAAATGTTATAAATAGATGAACTATTTTGTAGGCGATGCGTGCACTACAACAGACGGCGGTCTCTGGACTTGCCAGAAGGCTGAGAACTGCCCGACGTTCACGACAGACATAAACAGGAAGCTAGTGTCGACTTGCGGCTATGAGGGTAAGACGCCAATAGTTTGCTGCAGGGAAGACAGATCCGTACGCGGAACTCTACAAGGCGTCAAGAGCCAACAAGGTAGGGCCTAACTACTTTAGCATGGCTTGTACATTACTGTCTAACAATAGTAGACATAAATGGATAAATTTAAGTAATAATCTTAAATGCGATGCAGACCGTATCACAATTCTGGTTTCTATAACCAAAATAAGCTCAAAGATGCACTCAAGCTTGCATGAATGCAACCACTTGCGACTCATTCATGAATGCGATGCATAATTCCATAAATATGAGATCTAATGTAAGCTCACTCATATTGTATAATGTGCTGTGAACTTTATTTAAAAATCCAGAATAATGAAACTGAAATTTCACAAATACATTTTGAAAGCAAACAAATTAGGGTTCTATATTGGGACAATATATAGTAAGTCATAATACCTGGCAAACAGTTCAAAATAATTGTAAATATTTATTAATCAATTCTGCAAATGAATATAATTTAAATGAAAATCTATATATAAATAAAAATGAATGTATTTATGTGTGAGCCTTATGCATTAGTAAACCATTGAACCGATCGCCATAGGGCTTTGGAAAAATTATAATTGAATTCATTCTAAATGTTGGTTGCTAGGCAACACTCAACAATCTAAAATTATTTTCCAACACATTTCAAACAATATACAAAATATATTGTATATCCGAATGCACTTCAATAAATAACATTCAATCAAGAACTTTTATTGTCACACTTTTCTCGATCGACTGCTATAAGTTCAGCTATTATTATTATGTTAATAAAATACTAAATTAACTTTAGCTAATGTTAACACGCCATTCATTGACTTTTAGGCGCTACAAAGTTCGCCGGGTCAGCTAGTAAATTACAAATTTGTAATATCTAATTAAAAAACACGTTAAATAAATAATTATTTTTTATAATTAAATTGCATTTAAAAATACCTGCCAATGAACATTGAAATCTCTTGCTCGTTCAAGTGTCGAAGTCACCATCATTATTTTGTATAACAATAATTCTATACCATAGGTTTTCTTAGAACACTTGTGTCACTATAGGTATATAGGTCGTGTTTCAGTTTGTCTACTGTTATGCTCCTATGATGATGACTTTGTCCTTGAAACGCGCATTAAGAAATAATTTATTACATGTTAGTTTGTGCGCGTTACTATTTAGATAATAAATTTTCTTACAAGATAAGCTCCAGTGTGTACACTAATATACAATTGTATAAATTACTGGCAGAGTACCCGTCCTTGGCACAGGATCGACGGATATTTGTATTGATTTAATTTGTATTTGTACTTGGGTTGAATTTAGTTTACTGAAATTAAATACCAATAAATATGTCAAACTATAGTTTATGAACCTACACTTAAGGGATTTTCCAAGCTCAGTGCAGCGGTGGGCTGACAAAATCTCTAAATCTTAAGATAATCCTATATGAAAACCAGCAACCCTAATAATAGCCATGTAAAATTTCAGGTATTTATTTCCCGTTCCCACGTGTTTGATAGGAGGACACGTTATACCGGGCGACGCAGAAAGTAATCAGGGATACGAAAAAATACTGAAAACTCTCGCTCAGAGATATAAATAAAATTTGTGTCAAACTAAACATGGGTAAACAATTAATTTCGGAGTAATAAGTACTACGTCCGTAAATCAACGGCGCGCCGTACTACGTATACATAGAATTCTATCTGTGAAGTATCCAGTCAAGATAGATTTGGTTGTAATTTTATACAATACTATATACCTATACTAAAATATATATGAAAAGTGTCCAGTCAGGATATTTGGTTGTAAGTGTATACAACTACCTAATTAAACGTCTACTTCCGCGGAGTAATACTTCGTCACTATTCTAACCTTACGTGTGTACATTTGGTTAAACGTATGAATATACAACTAAATCTATCATGACTGGACACTTCAGAGGTATATAAAGTTAACCCTCCTTGGCAATAACAAACAAATAATACCAATATGGCTGCAGGATATGTATTTGATTTATTTTAAATGCATTGTAATGGAGATGGGAAATGTGGATTTTTACCAGCACTATTGGCACCACATTTAAAGGGATTTATATTTTTCCAAAATTGTAAGCGTTTAGGGCGTGAGCTAGAGTTTTCGTAATTATTTTCATATCTCTGATGATTTTTTCCTTCGCCGGGTATAATGTTTTTCGCTAAAATCCAACACATAGGAACGTGAAATTAATACGAAATTTCCGCTCAATGGATCCAGTAGTTCTTACGTGTTTATGTATTGGTCACATAAACAGACACCATTATATTTTTATATAATAGTATAGATTAGTTCCTAATAAATATATCAAACTATAAACTTATCGATTATTGTCTTTCAAACCAAGGGAAGGAAAAACTTCTGCTTATAACATTTTATTTGTAAAATAAACTAGCCTAGAAAGATGAATAACAATCAATTACTATCAGCTTTTCAAGTTTGTTTTAAAATGATTGTTACAGGTGATTATCAGCTGATTAGGTCAAGTTAAGTATTAAAAGGAGTATAGAAGATTGAGTAATAAGCGAATTTTCTAAATCAAAATAAGTCTATGTGTTAGCCAGAGACCCTAAGAATGTCTGTTTAAAATTTAATCTCAATGGGGAAAGTAATTTTTATATGATTGAGTAACATACACACACAGACAGACACTATTCGATTTGTATATATTAGTATAGATCCTCACTACAGACTACAACACTAAAACGTGTTCCTACTTATATTCTAATTGCTAGTCACAATATAAATATAATTAATTATATTCGATTTATATATCACATTATTATTAATATAATTTTGAGTCCTTGCTTGTTAATTGTTGATTGCCTTGTGATGATATTGGTACCATACAATATGTTTCAGCATGCCAGAAGTACCAGGAGCTCTGTAGCCAGTCTAGGCTAGGCAATGAGAACA
>JBAIZL010000010.1:46101972-46196972 GCA_036971475.1 Prosapia bicincta
TGAAAATCTTGCAATATAAGTTTGAAAACATATTCGAAACAGTGCTTTCTAAATCACAAAAACATGTAAAAGAGCAATCAGTGCAACAAACAACTAGTAACATGAACAACTATATTTTCAAGTCAATTCCTTCTTAAGTCTTGAAAGAAAACTTTAACTTAGGTTACTTTTTATTAAATATTTACGATTAATATAAATAAAGTAAAATAGCCGATACGTTAAAACTGGTGATCTACCACATAAACTATAACATAAAATCAGCTGTTGTATGAAATCAAATGCTACTACACATTTAAAACTAAATGGGACGAAATAACTAGATTTCAACTTTTCCCTGTAGAAAGGTATTCTCCCATATAAAACTAAAATTACATAATTATTATATTCAATTAATGAAATAATATATGAAAAAAACTTTATCAATCGGAAATGTCATACTACAAATTTTAAAACAAATATCTGAACTTGAGTGGATCAATAAAATGTTTTACTAACGATTGATATTTTCAACTATATATATATATATATATATATATATATATATATATATATATATAGAACAAAAGTCAAAATACAAATACAAGAATGGATGAAGTTGGTACTGTTAGCCAACGAAAAGATTTGAATTGTAAATTCAAATATAATTCTTGTATTTGTATTTTGACTTTTGTTCTTTATTAATACTAAATTCAAATATAATTCTTGTATTTGTATTTTGACTTTTGTTCTTTATTAATACACAAGAAAACATATTGCGATATTTATATATATATATATATATATATATATATATATATATATATATATTAAACGGTTACGAACTTTGTAACCTCTTTTATTATAGTTCAAAACGTAATTAGTTTATTTAATAGAATAGGATTTTGTAGAAAATGGAATGTAACCATAATTTAAAATATTTTTTTGTTTCTTGTTGAAAAATTGAAATTATAAATTATTTTACAAACCTATTTTTTACTTATGTATATTACTCAATCGACCTTATTATAATACATAATGTATTATACCTTAATGAGTTTCATAGTGTGTAAAACGTTTGTCAGTTCTAATATAAATATATGTACCATATGAGCTTTCATTCAGACACTTACAGACGATACTATAGGCTTGATATTTTCAGGGCAAATATCAAGTTCTATTTGCTATTGGAGGAACAGAAACAGATCCAAAGGAATTCCCACACATGGTGAGTAGTTCTAAGAGCCTCAAGAAGTTTCATTTCAATAAGTTATATTATGTTTTCAGATTGGCATTCTAGCAATCGGAGGGGAGGAGACAGAACCAAAGGAATTCCCGCACATGGTATGAGATATTATATTTCTTCATTTTCTTCCTATGGTTTGCAGGACAAGAAGATGTTTCTACTTTTCTGATAACGTAGATTGGATATTGGATATATTCTTGAATACACTGAACTCTATTTCTTTCTGTCTATAATATAACGATTTCGGTAACTCTGTACTTTGGTACTGATAACACTCTACTCTGGTACTTCTAGCTCTCTAAAAGTATTGTAATATATGTCTACCATGAGATTTGTTCTCTTTTATCCCTGCAACGACAAACTTTCATCACGAAGGTAATGATATATATATATATATATATATATATATATATATATATATATATATATATATATACATATATATATATATATATATATATATATATATATATATATAATAAATTAAAATATTTCAAAAACAAGAATACTTTTATTGAATATATTTATTCAAAGCTTTTCGCCGATAAAATAGTATCAGCATCATCAGGAAAATAATTATCTAATAAAATATATTTACAAAATTAAATCATATGTGGTACAAACGACCACGTGTTTATAAGTATTGCACTTTATGTAATTTTTTCTATAACATCAATGACCTTATAAATAGTTTGGTGCCTTGATCTCCCTTGAATTTGTTCATCAATTAATTTGTCTTTAACTTTATGCTTATAAATTTCCAATGTTTCAAATATATTCATTTTTAATCCTTTATTTAATTCTTTTATTAATTTCATATTTTCTATTTCCGGACACTCGTGTCCATTATTAATACAATGCGTAGCTAAATTTGATTTGTATATGTTTGGTTTGATATAAGCGTTTAAATGTTCTTTGTATCTTTCTTTTAATTTCTTTTTTGTTTGTCCTACATATAATTTATTACAAGTTTGACAAATTAATTGATGAACAAATTCAAGGGAGATCAAGGCACCAAACTATTTATGAGGTCATTGATGTTATAGAAAATATTACATAAAGTGCAATACTTATAAACATATGGTCGTTTGTAACACATATGATTTAATTTTGTAAAAATATTGTAATCGATAATTATTTTTCTGAAGATGCTGGTACTATTTTATCGGCGAAAAGTTTTGAATAAATATATTCATTAAAAGTATTCTTGTTTTTGAAATATTTTAATTTATTAACTATATTACAAGAAAATATATCACCATATTTTATATATATATAGCCATGTAATTGTTCGATTTACCATGTTACAAATCGTAGTCTAATCACTTAGTACCTTCATCTAATAACGCCAGGACTATGCTTCTGACTGTATGATATGGAAGGTGGTTCTAGGTACCTCTTTTGTTCCTCAATAATTTTTTCACCTACTTCTTTTGTTCTGCTATCACTTTATCGATTTCTTACTTTTGTTCTTCAATCATTTTATTACAGTCTACTTTTGTTCTTTAATCATTTTATTTACCTCTTTTTTTGTACTGCTATAATTTTATTAACCTCTTGCTTTTGTCTCTCAATCAATTTATAACAGTCTACTTTGCTCCTCAATCGTTTTATTTGCCTTTTTCTTTTGTTCTGCTATCATTTTATTAACCTCCTACTTTTGTCCCTCAATCTTTTCACTAACCTCCACCTTTTCTTCTCCTATCATTTTATCAATCGTCTACTTAATTTCCTGAAGAATTTTATTAACCTCCTAATTTTGTTCATCAATCATTTTACTATCCGCCTACATTTGTTCCTCTATCATTTTATTAACCTCTATTTTTGTTCCTCACTCATTTTACTAACCGCCTACTTTGGTTCCTCTAACAATTTATTACCCTCTATTTTTGTTTCTCGCTAATTTTACTAACCGCAATTTTGTGTTCCTGTATCATTTTATTAACCTCTATTTTTGTTCGTCGCTCATTTTACTAACCACCAACTTTTATTCCTCTGTAATTTCATTTTTAACCGCCTACTTGCGTTCCTGTATCATTTTATTAAATTCCTACTTTTGATCCTTAATCATTTTATCAACCGCCTACTTTTCCCGCTGTTTTTTTCCTGATTCCTTTCGCTTCCTAACCTCATTTTTAGATTTATTTGTATTAGGTCTATATATTTTAAAAATATCTCCCGTCACTTTAATTCCCTTATGTTCTACTAACTCTACTCTAACACATAATTATTTTTTACTTTCCTATTTGCATATAACTTAATATAATTTTACATACAATTTAATTTATAACTACTCTTTCGGCTACTTTTTCGACTAAAAATTATTTTACAAATTTTAAAACAAATGACTTCTTAATATTATATTTACCCTTCTTTTGGGAATTAAAATAATTTACTTCATGTTAATTAAACATACAGCCTTAAATTGCAAAATAAGATCAATAGGGCAAATTATTATACAAGTGAAAATTGACCCACGTTGGGCGCCAACTTTAAAATATTTGACATACTCATGTTTTTGTTCCGTTAGTAAATATATTATCAAAATTATAAATTTAAATTTAATTAAAATTATAATATTTTAATAATTATATTACTGTAGGATACCTAATTTGTACAATAAACAGAAATAAGTTATTGAAAGATTTTTCAATTTAACAAACAAAATAACTTACTGAATTGCTTTTTAAATGGAACGTTATTTACTAAAATTATTATCATTGCATCCTTGATACAAACATTATCGTAGTGATTTTTAGCGTTTTTATGACCCATTTTAACAACTAAAACTTCAACTGATAATTTGCAAATTTCAAAGAGCAAGCAAAATATGTTTTATTGAAAGTAAGTGCGAATACTATTCCCTACTATGTTTATACTGTATTGCCTGCTATAAACATTTTTATTTTAATTTTATTATAAATAGTCTTGAATTTGTATATATGTCTATAAATATATATATATATATATATATATATATATATATATATATATATATATATATATATATATATATATATATATATATATATATATGAACCACTAATATGAAATGTTAGAATAAAATTTTATGGTTCGCTAAAAATGTTTTTGTACATTTTTTACTTTATTGTTTGTTTGTTGTAAGAATTCGTTTTAAACTCACTTTCAATATCCTTGATACAGGCTTTAATAGGTTACGGAGAAGCGGGAGCGATATCCTGGTTGTGCGGAGGAAGCCTGATCAGCGACCGGTATATCCTGAGTGCTGCACATTGCACCAACCCAGGACCCAAAGTGTAAGTGCGGCGACATGCATGTATCCTGAAGCTAGTTACACTGTCTTGGCACTATGCTACCCCCACATCATATTATTTTGTTGCACCCCGTGTTTCAATAATTGTAGTCAAGTTTTTTGTTTAGTAAATGATGCAATTAGTATAAAATTGGGTAACATAACAAAGACTGCGTCAACTCAACTTTTCCGTTGTATTCATCTAACTTCTCCTTTTTTAAGGACTGGGTACGGTTACTGAAGCAGAAAACTGTTACTTCTTTACTTGAAACAATACAAATTAATTTTACAATTAGCATTTGGAAAGTAATATATCCCAAAGTTTTTAAAAAATTACTATTTCTTTAATCCTTAGAAAATTGAGCGTATAATATGATGACATTTTGAACAATTACCGTCTCCCTGTTATCATTAACCTAATATTACTCATATCTCGTCAAAATGACTAAGCTCCATTTCCAAAACCACTTTGATGAATGAGCGGTGAGGCTTTTCCTTGTTCCTAGTACCTTCACCCCAACATTAGCCAATGTCAGATTTGCGGCTATAAAATTTATTATAACATCATCTCAATAAAAGGATAAATATCTTTGAAGCATTTAATTTATCTTAGCTAAGACAATAAATAATAAACAAAAACTGGACACTTGCGTTTCGGTCGGCCATTTTACTTTATTTGGTCCTGAGCAAAAAATATTGTATTCACGTTACAGGCCTACTTAGATTGTCCCTTTCATAGCCTCGTTCAAAAAAAGTTTCACCTTCGCAAACTACTCGGGTATAGGAAAAACTATTACTTGAGTAAAATTAACTACTCACATATTATTATCCTATTAAAGACAAAACTATTCTAACCAATACTAATAGTGATCCGGTCTAGCTTACGTCTAGGTAGCGAATTAAATCTCACTGTTGCTGTACTCCCCCAAGCTCTTACTTTCCCTTCTCTTTCCTTGTTACATCGTGGCTCACAGTGGTTCATACTACGTCATATTGTATCACATGGTCCCCTCCTGATACAACCCGGAACGGTTCTAATGGAAAGTGTGAAACTTTGAATCGGGGTTTTCCTATTAGTTTGTCGTTATATAGGCCATTTTCGCAACGGGAAGATATTTTTAATAACCTAGAAAAGTTGATAGACGATATAGTAAAAAGCATCTCGTAATGATAATCACATTGATGTAATGTCAATTAATTATCACCTAAATTGTATTTATGTAAATGTGTTGAAAAGATAAGTATCAAACGGTTCTTATTTGAATTGAAATTTTTTTCAAATCAGATTTTGGAAACTTTCGTTCAAGTTTCTTTATTTTTATCGTAAAAAAATTATAATGTAAAATTAGCTCTAAAGTGAGTTAAATGTCGGGACAAGAAAGAAGGTAATATCACGATTAAAAACTCAGTGGGTTGACTACAAGTCTGGAATGATAGAAGAGATTATTGCTTTAATGAAAGTTTAAAGAAGTAATCAAATAAATGCGGTTGATTTGCTAGCCAGGTTCAATTATTTTAAACACGCTTCGATCCAATAACTTCACTTGCAAATTAACCGCATTCATTTAAACAATAATTTCTACGAGTGTAAATTGATTAAAAATTACTTCAAGTTGTTTTTCATATCTATGCAGCTCTATTTGTCAAATTCTCTTAGAATAGGAAGTACCTTTATCAAGACTTAGCAAACAATATTTTGTTAAAAAATTAAGGTATCCTTTAATTAATATTATTCTTAGCATTTGTATATCTACTTAACAGGCACATTATTAACTTTGATGAAATCTCAAGTCCAACTATGCCATTTATTATCTGTCCTTAAAGTCTCTCTCATACATGTTTATAAGTTTACGATTATAGACATAACAATTGTGTTTATTAAATTAAGTTGCACTTCTTGAATGTACAGAGGACCGGCAAGATGGGTGCGCCTTGGAGACCTGAACATAGCTACAAACAACGATGACGCCCAGCCACAAGAGTTCGCTATAGTTTCGCGGATAAACCATCCTCAATACAAGCCACCCGTCTTGTACAACGACATTGCCCTCTACAAACTGAACCAATCAGTGGAGTTCACCAAGTACGTATCCCCGGTTTGCCTGGACACTTTAACTCCAGACTCCTTTAAAGTGACAGCTACTGGTTGGGGACGCCTTGGCCCCAGTAAGTAAAATATACACATCCTTCACTATGCTTACGGCTTTAATGTAAAATTTAGTTATACAACTACGTTTTTGGGTTGCCTATAGAGCAGGAGCAACGCTGCTCCTTAGGAGCACCCTTAATGTACGCCTAATAAACATAAATACTCTCGGTGTTTTCGAAATCAGCTGATGAAAAAAAGAATAGCCTATTTTAGGCATTTTCATAATCCTAAATAAATCCTGTTAAAACTTGGCTGCAAAAAATACAACTATTGGACTATGGTATGTTTACCATTATCGTTTGACTCATATTTATGGGAGTGAAACTGGTGACTGAGTGGAACATCATTTTGTCGATCTGGCTTGGCCTAAAGAAACCATCAACCACAACCTGGAGGTAGCCTCATTTACTAAACACCATGACAGAGGTAAATCTGTTAAATTATTAGTGTCAAAAGTATGCACACTGTCAAAGGCTCGACGAGGGCTAAAAAAGGAAACATTCTAAATTCTATTTTGGGAGACAACTATTTAACCCTTCTACGGCAGTTTGCATGATTTTCAATTTGTTAAATTGAAACGTATCAAGATATTTATTTTACATTTTTTAAATTATTTTATGCATTATTGTTTTTTTTTTGAAACAAAGTTTTCATTATTTGACATAGAAATAAGAAGCCATAAAAACCAGAACGAAAAAACTAAACCTGTAAAACGTGTTTCAGTCTTGAAGACTTTTTAATATGTTTTGATGAGGATTTTTTAAGGTGGGAAAAAATATTTACTGATATTTTCCAGCAAACTTCGTTTCGTACTTGATCAGTGCAATGTTCAATGCTGTGAATCATGGTCAAGACACTTGATCAGGTGTTTTGTATTATTCTAAGCAGGTGTTTGGTGTTCTGTGGGGTGTCAGTGCTCATATAGTGGATGGTAATTATGTGTTCCAGTATGGTCTTTGATTGTGAGGGTGTTTTATGGTTTATAGTGTTTTGTGATTGGTGTTTGTTGAATTCGACGTTTCCTGTTGTGTTTAGTTTATTGCTTTTTTGATGAAATGTTAAGCTTTTAGATTTGTGTTAATGTTAATGAATGCGTGTTCTGTATATGTTCGATGTATATTACACAGGAAAAGTATATATTTGATCCTTTTTAAACCTAACAGCTTTTGTTTGAATATTTTTAAGAATAATTTATGAAATCTTTATTTCCGAAATGAGGCGATATAAAGTGAGACATTTTTAGAGGTAGGTAGAAGACGGTTATTGTATAAAGCTAAAATATAGCCTTTAATAATCTCTCATTATACCCCTTTACCATCCGATAAATTCGGTTTTAACTAATAACGTTTATCCTATAAAATAAATAAATAAATTTTTATTCAAATAAACACAGTATTATTGTGTATCCTAATTTGTATTAATGAATCACAGGTGGACCTATAAGCAACCACCTCATGAAAGTAGAGGTCAGCGTTGTGCCGCAGAAGGATTGCAACCAGCTCATCGCGCAGGGACGGCAGCTCCCTCAAGGGATCGAAGAGGACAGCATGATCTGCGCCGGGGAACACGAAGGAGGGAAAGACACGTGCCAGGTATAGTAAACATATCTTGAGCGTTCTTCATTGAATTTTGGCTATTAAAAGTATTATTTAGGCCTATGTAACAAGTTCAATTTTTGGCAATAAGTTAGATATTTGTTAGTATTGTCTAACGTAAAAACGGCCCGAATTAAAAGAAAGTTCCGCTACTAAAAATCTCATTAAACAGCGTTTGGTTAGAGATACATAAAAAGGGACTGGTAACCAATTATATTTTGAATGTGTAAGGGTGGGGATTGTGTTAACCTAGCGTGGGAAGTGTCGAGTTTCGCTTTGTTCTGATCCAGCTTCCATAGAAGAAAAGCAGCCGCGTTACAATTTTAGTGTAAGATGTCTCATTTAAACTTTTAAAAACGCGCATTCAAAATTTAATAATTTATAAAAAGGTTCTGGTAAAATTTATTATGTTTATATTTAAGTTTTCAAAATTTAATTATTTTAAAAGTGAAAAGCCAAGTAATGTTTCCAATTAAATAAGCCAAGTTCCAAGTGGTTGCAAAGTTATGTTCTGAATTTAATTTTAAAAACATATGTTTTCAAAGATTCAAATCACTAAATACACAAACGTTACCAGTTTGCATCTGACCTCATGTTGTCTAATAAAATAATTTGGAAGGTTGAAGATGTAACTTTGAATTTAAATTCAAATTAATATGGTCTAAAGTTTTATAACTGTATTTGTTTATATCGTTCATGTTAGAACTTTTTTTTTAAATTTAACTTTAACGTAACCTATCTCTATTCTGAACAATTTGGAAGGACAGGAATTATGCTCAAGAGAAATTGTTACTTACGGTTGGTAATATAAACAATTGACCCGGTAAGTTTTTTTTTTGAAGTGTAAATAATATTATTTGTGTAAAGAAAGGTTATTTTTAAATTATTTAAACGCATCACAGAAAACCAGAGAGTTACATTTATACTGTATTTATTATATGCCGTTAACTCATTCATCTATAATAAACACAGAATTATCTACGATTTACATTTTAACCATTAGGAATAAATTTAATAAATTTCACCTGATTATATTTACGGATATGAATTATTTAGCGGAAACACAATTTACTGTTTACCCGTGTTCACATCAACGTATAATATTTCCAATTTGTTTATGTCCAGGGTGACTCTGGAGGACCGTTGATGCTACCATTCATAGACTTCGGGTGCATTCACAAACAAGTGGGTGTCACATCCTTCGGGAAGATATGCGGAGCGGAACAATCTCCCGGTGTATACACAAGGGTATCTAAATACATCCCCTGGATAGAGTCTATAGTGTGGCCTTAGGGCGGTGGTATTCACGTTGAAAGAAACAGCCATTTGTTTTCCTTCAGGAAAGACACAGTAATCTCAAGTGACGCTGGTCATGTGTCCGTCAGTTTTACTCTTCCAGAATCTCAAAGGTCGGATCGATAATGTGCAAAGTTAGTTTGAGAAATAGTTCTAATCAATCTGAACCACCTTCTTGAGAAAAAATATAGTGTTGTTTTAAGTAATTATAAAAGTAGCGAAAGGGTTTTACACAACGCAACAGTCGATCCTGTACAAGGATAACACAACAACCACGTGGTAAATCACTTTACTGAAATCCTAATCGTCGCCAGATATACATATATAATAGCTATAAATGTGTAATATAGTGAGTGTTGAATTAACTAATACTATGTTAGTAATGTTAAAATTTATTCTAAAAGTGTATTTTTCTAAATATATTTCTCACGAAGTTCCAGTTGGTACATTTAAATAAAATAATATTATATACATTTTTTATATATTTGCAGTAAAACCACATAATTTAATTATAATAATATTTATAATATAAAGAGAGAGAGATTTAAATGCCTATTGTTTCCTACAACTAAATTTCTATCTACATTTTGTACAATGTAGGTTACACAGTGTAGATGTCGACGCGCTCTATACAGTGAACAGGGAACTAAATGAAGCATTCATTCTTACTGCAGAGTATTTTTGTATGTAATGGTCATCTTTAAACATAACTTTTCAAGCATAAGTCAATGGTTATAGCATAGTTTTGAAATTTTCAGTATTTCAGGTAAAATGTAATATATACGAGTGTAAAATAGCATTTATTACATATTTTATTCTTTTTATATATTTATCTTTATTTTAGACCTTAGTTTTTAATTCCTATCAAAAATATAAATTGTATGTTCCAAGGTACGTTTTTGTATGAAGTTCTTGTTTTAAACCAATATATTCCCCCTTATTTATTTGTATCATGTAAAAAATTATTATAACATGTATACTATTATGTTATTATATTTTGTATCATATATTTATCACTATATATTTATGTTTTTTTTTTTGGGGAACAATGGAATTGAGTTACTTCAATTTTTATTACAGAATATCTGTGACAGTAAGAATTTAAAAGACATTCCAATCATAACTATAATATTGAATTATACAGTATTTCAATTAATTTACCATATATCGTATCTTTTAGACAGTGGTTTATTTCTGCTAATGTCTGTTTCAAAGACTTATTCCAAATACTGTGTGTAGCATTACTATAGTACTCAAACATAAAACCTAATGGTGCAAACAGTTGGAATATTTAAAACACGAACTGGCAATTAATACTTATAAAACATTTTGTTTCAAGGAAATATGCTTTAAATATATTCTTAGTCACAAGACAATAAAAACACAATAACAGTTTGATGAACAATGAGACCCCCAAAGAACCCGTTTGCAAGGATCAGGTATGCAACCCGTGATACTTCCCAAGTACATTTCATAGTGTTTGAGGTTACTACAACTACGCAAGCAATTTATCAGATATATTTCCTAATAGTTAAATGACTGTCCAGTTTGAAATACACACGACAAAACCACCAAGTACATTAAGGAATTCATTAATATTGATTATATCTCAATTCAGTCAATGGGTTTTGCAATTTACGCGTTACTATCTTTACAAAAAATAACGCCTAGATCGTATTCAACACACTTTCCCTCGGATTGTCATAATAATTTGACTTCACTAGTTTTACAGATATGCAGTATTATATAAAATACACGTGCAGCCGCATGTAAAAGTCACGCAAACGCACACTCCCATAAAACCGTGGAGGACGAGGGGATGCGTTATATAGCACAACATTTATCTTCTGTCAATACGGAATATATATTTATGAAGCCTGACTTCAATTCCCTTCGTGGCCCTTTCCTACTTTGCTGTTGGCGTTGATATCTGAAACGGTAAACAGCTGAACCGTTCATCTCATACATCAACTTGTATTACGCCTGCCCTTCTCGTCAAACCTTTGAATCTTCAAAAAAAAAAAAAAAGATTTAAACATATATGAGGATTGTTATATATATATATATATATATATATATATATATATATATATATATATATCCTTGTTCGCTATCCCTGTTAGAGAACCATTTGAAGAAGTATTCAAAGACCTGCTTCAAGAGGCACTCAAGGTAACAGAAGCATGGTGCAGGGAAAATGCACTATGCATTCAAGGAGAGAAATATGTGGCACTCATATTCACAGGGCGATATAAAACTAAATCGCTGGAGATGATGGAAATTGGTAATACCAAAATAAGCTACGTTGAGAACGCTAAATATCTGGGAGTTATTCTGGATAGGAAGATACTCTGGCGTCAGCGCTTGGAGGATAAGTGCAAAAACGCCATAGCTACGTTCTGGCAATGCAGAGGAGCAATAGGCACGAGATGGGGTTTGGGTCCACTTCAGATGAACTGGATTTATTCCGCCATTGTGGTGCCGAGGTTGGTCTTTGCCTCAATCGTCTGGTGGGACAAGGCACAGAAAGAAACAAGCAAAAGAGTGCTGGACTGCGCGCGGGGCTCTTCTTAGAGGCATACCAGCTACAAGGAGAAGCACACCATGTGCGGCCATGAGGGTTATGTTGGGTTTTCCATCCTTGAGTCTTCAAATGAGGATGGAGGCAATGAAAACTGCAAACCGGCTAAGTTGTACCGGACAGTGGAAGACAAGTAGCAAACGTCATAAACAGCTATTTGGGGATTCACTGAAGGAGCTCTGGATAGAACCTCAGGATAATGTACTGTCTCTTAGATGGAAAAAAGGAAATTACAAAATCTATATTCCTGCAAGAGAGACATGGGCGGAGTATCGACCCAGACATGGTGAAATCTGGGTACTGATGGGTCCAAGATGAAGGAAGACGTGGGAGCAGGATTTACTTGACCGAGACACCAAGACAGATTTTGTCATCGCCTGGAAGACTACAACTCTTTTTTCCAGGGGGAGGTGCTCGCAATCAAACTATGTGCTGAGGAAATAATAGGGTCTGGCAGGAGGGGCAAGACCATCTGGATTTGCTCGGACAGTCATGCAGCTCTGAAGGCTTTAGGTAAGGCTAGTACCACCTCTAGGCTGGTGGCTGAGACTAGATTCTCTAGACGAGCTGAGGAAGTATAATTCGCTCAACCTAACCTCGATTCCAGGACATTCTGGCTGGATAGTGAATGAGAGAGCTGACGCCTTAGAAAAAAAACACGGGTGTATAACTCAAGAACCGTTGCTGAGAGCAGTGATCATGCCGCCTTAAGAGGGGCGCAAGACGATCACGGCACATATAGGCAGGTTGTGCAGGCAAGAATGGAATGCAACCTTGGGGTGTAACAAATCCAAGGTACTGTGGGATTACTCAGGAGATTTGTGGGGAAAATAACTACTCTCCTCAAATAGAACTCTGTGAGTGCCCTGCTTTGGGAGCTGCAAGGAGAAATTGGTTTGGCTGACAGGTATGTACAATAGAGGGCATCAGGAAAATTTAGCATCAGGTGGGTATTTGATTTCTGCAAAGAAGTAGGTATCCACTAAGCTAGTCCTGTGGTAGGGATGAGAAGAAAATACAAGGGCTGCAGCTAAGTGCTCAAAACTGATAAGGTCCTTCCGAGTTTTAGTAATAATAATAATAATAATATATATATATATATATGTATATATATATATATATATATATATATATATATATATATATATATATATATATATATATATATATATGTAACACATATAAATATATACATATATTATAATTTTACACGTCTCTACTCATAATATATTGTTTATGAATATAAACAATAAATATTGTTTTGTCAACCCCTTGAATCTTCAGACATATATGGGGATTATTATATATATATATTTATATTATATTATATTATATATATCGCAATATGTATTCTTGTGTATTAATAAAGAACTAAGTCAAAATACAAATACAAGAATTATAATTGAATTTACATTAATTGTAAATTCAATTATAATTCTTGTATTTGTATTTTGACTTAGTTCTTTATATATATATATATATATATATATATATATATATATATATATATATATATATATATATATATATATATATATATATATCGCAATATGTATTCTTGTGTATTAATAAAGAACTAAGTCAAAATAGAAATACAAGAATTATAATTGAATTTACATTAATTGTAAATTAAATTATAATTCTTGTATTTGTATTTTGACTTAGTTCTTTATATATATATATATATATATATATATATATATATATATATATATATATTATAATTTTGTACGCCTCTTCTCATAATTAATTTGGTTTTGAATATTTTAAGTCAGTCAGAAAAGGAGGGGGTTTGGTGGCCCCCAAGGTTATGCAGCGTCTGTCACCGACAATCTCTGCGGCTAGGAATATGGGAACAGTGCTTTTGGTAGGGGCTGGATGTAGAAAGGGCATCTGCAAGGCAGGACGTTTTATGGGTGGGACGGTAATAAGGATTTTATTCTGGGGGACTACGTTTATTTTAAACATTTGGACTGGCTGACTCTTATTTAGGTGCAATTTTTCGTTTTGTGTGTGTCAATTCATGTATGTAGTAAGGGTGTTTGTGGGACATAAGATAGTGTAAGTATCTGTAATAAGACGTAGAGCTGGAATGGAATAACAAAGTTGTGATGAAGATTGTTAAGTCTTAAACAAACTTAACTAGCATTTTATATAGTGAAACAGGTGCATAATGGTATTATAGGAGTAAACAAAAAATGAGTGAAACACTTTTTATATTATGTACCCAGACAAACACAGAATTTTGAAGCAGTGGTTGAGACAAATATGAGGCGACAAAATGATGCGATGAAAAAAAAGCTAGAAAAGAGGAGATATATAGTAACAGACAGATATAGGAAGGAGAAAATAAAAATTGGGATATATAATGGAGGAGATATAAAAGAAGAGATATAGTGGACAAATAGAAAGGACGAGAATGAAAGGAGGGGATAAAACGTAGGAATTAGAAACGTTGAGATGTAAATGAGGAGATAGATAGAAGTTACAAAAAATGAAAGGTGATAAATTAGTGGAAATAAAAAGGACGAGATGTAAAAGGAGAGAGAGAACGTAGGAGATAGAAAAGATAAGATGTAAAAGGGGAGATAACATGGAGGAGATAGGAACGAGATGTAAAGGGAGAGAGAGAACGTAGAAGATAGAAAAGATAAGATGTAAAAGGGGAGATAATATGGAGGAGATAGGAACGAGATGTAAAGGAGAAGATAAAAGGGGAATATGAAAAAAGAGGTAGATCTTTCTTTATAAAATAGGATTCTTGTAACTCAAACTGCTAATAACAGTTTAAATGCTTTTAGATGCCGATGCAATATTCCCTCCTATTGTCTGACTAAATCCCTTCTCAATAGATGCAGCAGATTAAGGAAACAGTAAATAGTCAGCTGATAGAAGCAGGATTAGTCTAGCACGCCCTAGTTGGGAGTAGATTTTGTAGGCCTTAACTCTGGGAATATCTTAACAGAATAAACACTTTAATGTGCTCAAGGTAAGGGATTTTCTATAGAGATCAACGTATCTGGTGGTACTGAAAGAACGTTTTTACAGTATTATTAGAATGCTTATAATATAGATAATTCAATTAACGTATTTTTATTAAATTTTCAAAACAACTTGAGTCTGTAAACTCGTATAAAGTACGAGTATCTTATTTATGTTTAAATAACAAACATATCATTACAAGTACAACGATATTTTAATGAAAGTCTCTATCAAGCACATACTCTTTATTACCAAGTCGTGGGGACGCTTTGTATAAACAGCTTCAACATCCGTAACCTGATCATCCTCTGCCAAAAGGAAATTACATTCGAAGGGGAAATACAGAGAAGGTACTCAAACGTATTATGTCGCTGGAGGAATGTGAAAAGAGCCCGTCTGTGGAAAATATGCAGAATCACTGAAATCCCTTTTATCTTCATGCCATTTTAGGGAAAACATTCCATCTAAGCTATATTGTTCAGCTTTAACAAGAAATGTTTGGAATACAAATCGTTGAGGGAATTTCGAGAATCTGAAATTCCGAAACAGAAAACGAATTTAAAGGAAACAAGTAAAGAGATGACAGATGTCGGATCCTGCCAACGTTGCGGATTCGAAACAAATTCGAATTTGAATTTGAGGCGAAAAGGTTGCAATTGAACAAACCAGAATCATATAATATATATACAAATAATTTTAAATAAAATATAAGAACAAGTATGAGAAAGATAAGCAATGTGTGTTTCATAATGAATTATAACTGTTAGGCCTACACAGTAATATTATGGGAGAACTGGACAAACGTATTTGAACGTTTAAAAACAAATCTTGAACTATTAAGTGTCTTGCCAACTGTAACTGTTAAATATATATTTTTTTATTTTAGCTAATAGTATGGATTTTTATTTTTAAAAAATGAAAAATATACATTTTATATTAAAAATGTTTATAATCAATTCAAAAAAGTATACAAAAATATTTACAATAAAAACAAAGTCGCAGTAAATTCGATATATATATATTGTAATTTAATTTTATAACACAACGCTGGGTTTTACTATTGAATGAATATTTATTTAAATGAAGATATATCATTTCTATTTAAAAACAAAAAATCATTACTAATTTAAAGTCTTTATTACAACAATTTTTTAATTCACACAATAAACAGAACAAAAAAAAATATAACTTAACAAGTTTTAACACAATAGGCTAAACTCAATTCCTTCAATTTTAGTTACAAAATTTTATAACCTAGGCTATTTTCTAAGATCTCTTAATATCTCGGGGTTTATATGCATGGGCTATTTCTTTTAACTCTTTGGTTAGATTAAATAAATTTTGATAAACAAGATTAAATTTAGAAAATAGTTTTAATAAATAGCTTCCTGATGAAAAAACTTAAATTTGGAATAAGCAAAAAGGTCCCTAAACTGTTTGAACTGGATTATGTTTCTTATTACTAACTATTAATTAATTACAAGATATTCTAATAATGTACAATTTAAAATTTCCTTATGATTTTAAAAGTTCACTAAAGTTTATTTGTATAGCGCTATGTACTTAACTTATAAATTCTCGAAGTTTGGCTGGATCTTCATACAGGATTCATTTCTCTTTAAATTTTATATTTCACACAATTAAATTCCTTTTAGTTACTTCAAATTACATTAATACTGTATTATAGCTTTAAATTCACTTATCCTTGTTTAATTTGGCAAAGTTTCTTCACAAATTTGTACAATTTTGACGAAATTCTAAAAAATGGAATTTTGACTTCTAAGAACTGCTCCTATTCCTTTGGCTACCCCACGCTAGACTAAACTAATGCGTCCTTTCTTTTAAAAATGTTTAAAAATATGGCGGCTATTCCTTTTCCATACCTCATCTTCCATGTAATTTAGTTCGATTTTTTTCCACTAGAGTCGACTGTACACTGACCTACTTCTTTGCTTTACATCTGCTAAAGCGCCAACACAATTGTTTTACCCGTTTTAATTTCTGTTAACATACTGTTTCAACTTTCCTATCCTTAACAAACCTTCCAGTGTTTATTTAATTACTATTATTTGTGTGTGAAGTGTCTTTGCGCTTTACTTTTTTAATAATTCCGAAGTGTGTATGTTTTGAGCTGGATTTTTACAAACATAACCTTTCAATTCATTGTTTACAACCGTTTTTCACCTTCTATCTCTCAAGTAATTACTTATGCCCTATGTTACTACAGTTTACAATTTTGTTTAATTTTATTATTATTAGATTATCTTGTTTTAATTTTATTTGTTAGGTTATTTGATATAACAAATTTCCTAATGCAACAGTTCAAATATCTTGTTTACATGTTACAACCTTTTCTAGGCTTTTACCTAAAATTAGTTTCAATTTTAATCTAGCCAATTTTTCTCATTTGCAACTTTCAAAATGTTACAATATATATATATATATATATATATATATATATATATATATATATATATATATATATATTTATATATATATATATATATATATATATATATATATATATATATATATATAATTCGTTTTCTTGTTTAATAATTTAAAACATTATTATTGTTTAAATATATATATATATATATATATATATATATATATATATATATATAGAAATATTTATTACTGAAAAAGTCTTAGATCTTTTAGAATTCAATAATTCCCCCTCAATACTTTGGTAATAATGCGTTATGTTACCTTTTTTTAATTTTTCCACATTAAAAGGGAATAAAATATTTTTGGTAATAGGTAACGATACAATTTTGTATATAATTAATATAATATAATAATATTATGACAAACACATAATGTTCTTTTTCAACCCTTTTGTTAGTTCCCAACACTCCCCCTTAAATATCGCCCATATAGGCAATAACATATGATTTTATGCTATACAGCAAGACAGCTGTTTTAACACATAGGCTATGTTACTTTATTTATAATAAATGTAATTATTTAATAAAAAATAACTAAAATAAAATTTTTTTAGGTGGCCTTAGGAGAAATTAACTTGTATGTTTTGTTATTTTCATTACTTGTTTAAAAGTTAGTTTTTATTTTACAGAGTAATAATATCACAGTCTTCAGGTTTGGTATCAGTAACAAAATATGTATTCTGCTCTGCCAGTGTAGAACCGTTTAGAGTTGCGACTGACGCAAATTCCTTTATTGTCTTATTACAGTTGTGCGACTGATGCTGACAGCTGTCACAAACAGGCGTTTATCTAGTACGCTGTTTACACTAATCTGTTGAAGTGTGACTTTAGAAGTGTAATTAGAGAAGTTATTTTGTAAACGTTTTCTAAAAATATTAGAGATATTGGTATGTTTTAACTAAATTACTCCCGTAATATAACACAAGTAATAATTTATCTATTGTTTGTTTTCATCTTTAAATTGAACAACCAATTTTACACTGACACGCGTCAACATATATTGATAAATAAAACTTGCCTGTAGTAGCACTTACTTTTTGTTTACTAAGAACGACCATCTCAAAAGATATATCCATTGTCAACTAGCTAAAGATTGATAATAGGCCACATCTCCCAAAACGGCTGTCCTGAATAAACTAAATAAGTAAGTGCTGGTAAAGGGAAGTGTAAAACAAAGATATCTGCGCATGCGTTTTAACAAACACTTACGTTTTATAGATTCTTTAACTTCCAAGAACCGGTTTTAGGTATCCATATAAAATTCGTATATTCCATCATAACAAAAAAATAGGCTTACATTTTACTTCCTTTAGCTAACTCAGGATATGATATAGCGACGTTAAAACAGAAAACGGAGTAAATTCCTACTTAGGTTAACAAAGAAAATTTTATTTTATTTTATTTGTTTTAAATATTACAAATATTATAAAATAAGTAACATGGCATATGTGTTAAAACACCTGTTTTATTACATAACCTATTACATAAAATCAGCTGTTTCATGAAATCATATGTTATCACTTATTTTAGGCAGAAAGGGAGGAAATAACTATACAGCATACCTTGCCTTCTTTGTGAAAAGTTTTACTCCCATATAAAACTAAAATTAATTCATTAATAAATTATATTAATGAATTAAGACTTGAAAACAACTGTATTAACAAGCATCATCCCCTACAAGAAAAAAAAATATATTTGAGCCTGAATGGAGGAACAAACAGTATTTTAGATTGAAAATGTGAACCAGATATGTAAAAGGGACTGATAGAAGGAGTTGAAAAATGATTAGTTGTATAATAATTTACAATAAATGGTGATGTTTTTACAAGCTGTCCCAACTGTGTGAAGAGCAACATCAGTGATTTCAATCGGAGACTTGGAAATGACTTGGTTGCAGCATAAATTGAATATACATGCTACTAAATACAATTTTAAACATTTAAGTTATTCAATAAATGTAAAATCTGTAAACGTTAAAGCACAATCAAGGTCATATTTAGAGTAGAGAAATCATATCGGAGGTAAAACGGACAATGTACATATGCGGCAGAAAACGTAAATAAGGTGATGAAATGAATAAAAAACGAGATAAAAAGTATGGAATACCAAATGAAAAAAATAGGTAAAACTGAATACATAAAATGAAAAAAACATGCATGAATTGAAAACGTGATTCTACATCATCGCTCTAAGATACATTCATCGATTTACATTCACTGAGATACGTTTTAAGAAATCGCCTGCTTTACGCAATTTAATAAATAATAAGACCAGTTTCTACGTATGTTTGAACATTTAAAATCACGTATTTTGATTGGATCGAAGGAAATACAGCTCTCTAGGCTACTGAAGCGGATTTATTCGAGTAATATCTGAATCGATCAAGTAACACGTAAAGCTTATCTCGCAACAAGAAATCCTCGCTAGTTTAAACAACCGATGCTGGCATTGACGTTTCCTTCTCAAGAGATAACATTTTGATTGCAAATACACCCATAGATGGCGCCTGTAGCTGGCTCTTGTAGGTTTGGGGCTATGTTCTTGTAACTCAAGATTTGCATGCTTATAAAACCAATGTCACAAATTGCGAAGGTATTTTTTTGATTTGTTTTAGCCCTACTAAATACTAAGCATTTTAATACAGAATTAAATCAGAGAGATTTTTTATATTCAAGTACTGATTATGCATCTATCTATAATCGGATCCGCATGAACATTAAATAATTAATAAAACTGAAATTAGATTTATTAGATACAACGTAATAACAACTGCATATTCTCAACTAAACGTTTATTAGGTTGACATGAAATATTAGGAATGAATATTTGTGGACGTTTTATAATTTTGTCAAAGGAAATATGTATATCATACTTGTACATAGCTACAGTAAATTATTATAAATAATTAAATGATGCCGAAACGATAAGTTTGCAAGCAATAACGTCAAAACCTGTGATGTTTTACTTAAAATTTTATCTTCAGTTTATATGTAAGGTTGCGTGTAATATATATATATATATATATATATATATATATATATATATATATATATGTAAATATATATATGCTGTTACGTATTCCTTCACGGATGGAAAAATATGATGCATAGTTACTATCTGGAGTACATCCGTTCATTCTGCAGTCCATAAATTCGCAGTTCCGACGTTTCGCTAGAATCTCATCCAGCATTGACGAGGTGAACCATACAACAGTAGAAAAGCGAGTCCACTGTTGTTGGGTTCACCTCGTCAATGCTGGATGAGATTCTAGCGAAACGTCGGAAATGCGAATTTATGGACTGCAGAATGAACGGATGTACTCCAGATAGTAACTTTATATATATATATATATATATATATTTAATTATTTATTTATATTTTGTTTCAAGAAAGTATAAAGAATTAAAACTTTAGGTTAGCAAGTAAATTTTGCAAATTATTATTAAGTGCACAATTAGGTTCTGTAGATTAAAAAAAACACCTAATTTATTACTCTAAACACCTAATAAAGCAGACGTTTGTACATTTTATGTGATATATTCACTTTTTGTTATGAAAATATAAATAAACTTATGAAATCCTAATTGTTTTAATAAATTAATCTAAAAAGGTACCGAAAGATAAACAAATTGCAATTGCTGATTTTTATTCGTATAAAAATGATTCCATTTATGGAATTACGAAAAAATGAGTCCTGAAAATTCTATACTTTTTGTGGAAAATATGTTATAAATTAATAAAATATATAATTTAATATGAATGAGATGAAATCAAAGACTTAAAATTACAGAAATATGGAACACTGCCTCTGTAAGTAATTTTGTCAAAGAAAACCAAACGATTTCTAAATTGAAACATTTCTGTCTTATCTCTGGTTTTACGTGAAAAATACATCGGGTAATGATGAAACATGCTGCGGCGGATGTTTATGTGCTGTGCGTTATCTAAGGGAAATCTCTTCTTTACATTACTCTATTACGTACGACAGGAATCCAAACTGTTGAGACGGGTTGACTTATAAAGAAAGGAAATACCATTGACGAAACGTATGCTAACTGGTTGATGCTTTGGACGTTTGCACTAAGAAAATCTATTAGTTTTTGTATTATATTTATCTTTAATTTTCATATTTATCTGTAAGTTGTAGATTTACAGCTTCTAGGGTGATGACTCAATGTCAAAATGATGGATTTCAAACACGAATACGACCTTAAGGCATTTGGCTTTTTAATTTTTTATAATAAACAAATATTTGATAAACTGTCTTAACGTCAATTATCCTCCACTATAGATTTTAAAATAATTTATTTGAATTTGATTGCGTGAGTAAAAACGTATTTTATTAATTACGTTGTAGTCAATTCCTACTTAAGTCAACAAGGAAATAATATATTTTAATTACGTTTTAATCATTTACAATTAATATAAATAAAATAACATAACCTATAACATAAAATCAGCTGATTTATGAAATCATAGGTTATCACTTATTTTACGCCAAATATAACAAATAATTATATTGCATACCTTGCTCCGTTAGTGAAAAGTTTGTCTACAATATAATACTAAAATTAATTAATAACATTTAAATAATATTTGAAATAAAACTGCATTATCAATAATTATCTTTCACTGTAGATTAAAAAAATATATATTTCAACTTGTTTGGATGAATAAAATAGTATTTTAATAAGGATTGAAAATTTGAACACGATGTATACATATTTAAGGAGATTGTTCGTAATAGAACTGTTTGTAAACTCGAAAAAATAATTCGAATTAGCTATACTTCTAGGCTAGAGCACGGCAATGAAATCTTCGAGCTGTGGGCAAAACTATACCCAAAATGTCCGATATTTCCTTTTCGAATTTCAAGGACGTCCTTAATGTTCTTGCACGAACACGCCTGACGTTATGTAACGATTAGTATGGGCTATTTATGCTGCAAGCCATAAAGTCTACAAAAATGGCCCCGTACACTAACCTGACATTTGGAAGCAAAAGAAGTTAATCGTTTTCAAAATAGGAATCGCCCCTTGGACAAAAACTTACTCCAGCAACATAAACAAGACTAAGACTAAGTACCGACAACGACGGGGTACTCACGGTATTAATAGGTACTAACGGTATTCGCAGTAATAATTTTACTATTATTATTATAAAGCCTATAAACTACATATTATAAATATCATGAGAGAACAAAAGGTAGGATCTCATCCCGTGGGAAATTACGGATGTGATTCCTGTAAGCAGTTAAAAAATGGGTCGCACTATGTTCTGCTCTAATTGTCTTGATTAAATCTTCTGTCATTTATCATTATTTGGGTCAAGCTTGATTAATATGCACTTGTTGTCTCGCTGGATGGAACATTTGTCAAAATAAACGTTAGCATGAAGTATTAGTGCATTGGTGATGGAATAATAAATTAATTTGCATTTTCATTTATAAAATCTATTTATTCTCCTTATTGATGAAACAATTATTAAAATAATCTAATTTTTTATTGTTTAACATTGTTGTCCAGAGAAAATGTCAGAAGACAATATTAAGGTTAGTTCAGTAGCGAATAACTTTAAATAATTATCAAAAATAAATTAATTACTTGCATTTATATTATATATATTTATATTTAATATAATGTTAATAATATATTCGTTACACTATATATATATATATATATATATATATATATATATATATATATATATATATATATTATATAAAATGTATCGGGTAAAATTATCGGGTTATTTGTGATAGATTATTCATTCTATTGAATAGCATTTGAATGAAATAATCAATAGTGACACTAAACAATCAATATTGTAGATAGAAAACGAGCGTTAAAAGATCTATTAACAAATTGCTAAACAAAATTGTACACGATTTATGTATTAGTATATTGTTAATAGTAATATTTAATATTTTAATAGTGGGTTAGGTAACGTATGGAAATTTGAAACTTGTAAATATTCATTATTTAATTTTATTTGATTGTGTTAAAATAATTAAAGGTAATATTAAAACTACTGTCGGACTAAAGAGAGAAACAACTAGGCCTTGGAGCTTTGCTATGCAATCAACTCAAACCCGAATGTACTTGTCTATAAATAAGTGAGCCATGTGCTATTGTTTCCGGTCCAATGGGAAACGCTTTCTGTTACATGACCTGTGCCAACTAACTTTTGGTTGACTTTAATGAGGGTCCAGTAATTTCCCTTGATTAGTTTTGGAACAATACAGACCTATAGCTCCAATGGTGTTCAGCACTGATTGATCCTTTAGTTTGAAATTATGAAAAATATTTAATTAACTTTCTTTTGAGTTTGGATATGTTTTTATCAATTATATTTACGTACAAAACTTTCTAATTTATCATAACTGCTACTAATATTTATAATTACTTACACTATTTGCAGACACCAAAAGTTGCAAAAGAACAAAAAGACAAACCTGAAACAGAAGAAGAATAAATTACAACAATATCGAAATTATCCTGATCAGATTCTTACATTCTTAATTCTCACGTAATTATTAATCGAAACATACTAAACTTACGCCTATATATTAAGAAACAATAAAAAATATATGACATTATATTGTTATACACAGACGCAAAGTCTTAAATATAATATTTCGTTTAAAGAATAAGTAATAACGTGTTTTTTTTAAATTACATAGCGTGATAAAAATTAGGCAAGAAAATGGGCCTATTTTAACCTTCTAATAGAGTTAGCTGTGCTTGCTATACATTCCAAACTGAATCGTTACCAATTCATACTTTAACAACGCCCTGCTATAAAGGTCTTCCCTTTTAGTTTTACTTTCGTCATGTATACCTTTTATTTTTTCTGCTTTATTATTTCAAACGATACACTTTTTTAACATCTAACTGTTTTAAAATGTATTAAAAATTGTTAAATCTAATAATAAAAGTTAAAAATCAGTGAAGTGTAATATTAGAGATAAAATTATGAGAAAGCGTTATGATGTGCAGACATACTGGAATAGGGGTTGAATGGGGAAAGTTACCGACTCTAATTCCCGTGTTCAAATAAGGTTTGTGAATATATTTGTAATTCGTTACGCTTCGAGGTCCTACTTAGGATATAAGGACTAGAACTTGCTACTTGAATATTTGGAATTTTGATAAACTTGTGTTATTTCTAACGAAAGCTAATTGTCGGTTTAAATTTTCCAAATTTAGTTTATTTCTCGTAATTTTTTTATTTTTTTAACTTACTCTATATAAATTATATGATTGAACGGAGTACATTCTGAGTATTAATTTATTATTTCAACAATTCCTAAAACAATAATAAAATATTAGCATGCAATTTAGTTTGTTGTAGAAATTTTAAAAACTAAAAATTATTTTTTTAATCATATAATTTAGTTAAGTGTAATTAAGAAGAACCAATAATTTACAAGAAATAAACTTAATTGCAAAAATTTTAAATGAACAATAGCTTTTCCTAGAAAAAAACACAAGTTTATCCAAATTCCAAAGCAGACGCAACTCACTTCAAGTAGGTAGTTCAAGTGCTTATATCCTAAGAAGAATCTCAAAGCACATCGCTTTACAAATATATTCATTAAGCCTCTTTGAACAATGAACCTATAGTATATCTCCCTCCTCATCCCTTCTTCCAACGTGTGCGCACGTTATAACCCTTCTTCCTCATGCCTCATTACACCTGATCTCACATTTACACAGTTTCGTATATTCTCAAATCTTGTGTAGTCGAACCTTGACCATTAAAAGCATCTCCAGTATGCCACCACATGTAATCCTGTCAGGCAGTTAGGTTTCCGCTTCGGATGATAAAATTTGTATATGTGCGAATATTATAGAATTTGTTCACTATAACTGTCGAAAGAATTCTAGAGGGCCTGCACAGTGCTGTTTATCATGTGACGTCACTTACTAGTGAGTCGACTTTTGAAACGATAAACTGCGTAATTTTTGCAGTTCATACAAATTTCATTGTATTTGAAAGGTTTCGAATTTAAATGTGTTTAGATTTTGTCGAAAACAATCGGTTCCTTTTAATACCTTATGTTTACCAAATCGGTATCATTTTACAAAAATAAAAAAAACCAGCTGCCTACTTGGTTTTAATTGAAACACTAAAAGCTCTTGAGCGCTGTGAATAGAATGAACACGAAAAGAACTGGATTTCGCCAATCAATGAATAAAGTGAACGATTCAATTAGATCACAGCAGTTCAATCCTTTTGCGCTTCATCTATTATCGACCCTGCAGCTACTACGACTCTTCGTTTTTGTCAATCGCTACAACCAAAAATATACTAAAGTTAAGAAAAATAAGGTGACACCTGGGGGGACACTACACGCACTCTACACACAGTTCAAGTAAATGTTCAAACATTTGCGCACGTATAAACGCCTGTTCTGTGAAGGTAACGAAATGTGTGTTGGCCCCTTATTGTGTAGTATTTTATATGAAATAGCACAATTCTCCAATTCATTGTACCCTAGACTACCTTACAAAGCACTATCCAATATAGTTTCTTTATTTAATCACAAACTTCTTATTTAAAACCTTATCTGTATTTAAATTTCAAATTGCTATTGTAACAAGTAGTATAAACAAAACTGTTTTTTAAGTGAATTATTTTGTCAACAAAAGAAATTTTATTTTAGTCACTTTTAAGTAAAAGGTTACAATTATTATAAATAAAGTAGCATATACTATCCGGTAAAATGCACATAACCTATAACATAAACACTGCTGTAATATGAACTCATACACAGTATATCACTTATTTTAAACCAAATGGGACGAAATAACTATATTGCATACCTCGTCCTTTATCTGACTGGATGTACAAAAAGTATTTTAAAAACCGTTGAAAATTTAAAAAAAGATTATATATATATATATATATATATATATATATATATATATATATATATATATATATATATATATATATATATATATATAGAGAGAGAGAGAGAGAGAGAGAGAGAGAGAGAGGGAGAGAGGAGAAAGAAGAGAAAGAGAGAGAGAAATATTAATAGAATTTTAAAACAATATTAAATAATAATAATAATAATTTTCCCTGAAGATTATTGCTATGCAACTGAAATGTTTTATTCCTGGTTAGGGGGTTTAATTTATTTTTAAAAAAATGAAAAATACACAATGGTTACTCCAAACTGTTATTTAGAAAATTCAGCTTTACAACTACTGGAATATATTCTACATTTCTAAAACTTCCTCTGCTGAACATACAGAAGGGGGAAGAAATAGTACTGTATCTAGTTTTAACTCATACACTTTACGAGTACTGTATAGTGGAGTATTAAATTGAATTTCACAAGCATTGTCCTTCTATTGTAAACTAAAACGTAATAAAGGATAAAGCTATACATCTAGCTGTATTACTGCAGCATCCTTTATAATATAGAAGTGTCATTTAGTTACACATGCACACTTTTATTGGATTGTCTTTATATACCTTTGGAAGCACTATCCACCCATAACACATAACAGTGTCACGTAAACTAATGTTATATCATGTGTAACACACTTTAGATGGTGTTACATATTTGAAAAAGAAAAAAAATTCAGAAAACGAACGAGAATGTATTAAAAAATGTAACAATAATAGAACTAGATCAAAAAATTGTGATTTGTTAGAAATAAATCAAATCTCTGGTTGGTAGTGGCATCTGTAGGAAGAGTTTGAAAGATTAAAGTAATAGGGGCATGACCGATGCGCGGTAACTAGGACGCCTGCTTGCGACCGCTAATTTAACTCTCTCGTAATCAAGATGTAGGAACAGAAACATGTCTGTAGTGCGAGGAGCGAGGGAAAGTTTTGTTTTAATTTTTTAATGTATTAGTCATTTTTTAATTTCTCATAATCAGAATATAGATTACAGCGCACACTGCCAATAACGAAGATGGAACGCAGAGCTACTGAAGCCTTTTCAAAATCATGACCGAGCGAATGTTGTGAGGATTTTTCCAATAGAGGGATGCGAGGCTACACCTTGTTAAAAGCTAAGTGAACAAATTAAAACTTTGGTGAACTATCACAAAATTTAAATGCTTAAACAGTTTAATACAAAATTAATAGACTTTAAATTTTTCAATACGTATATGAATGTAATTCATGCATTATTTGGTGCATTTGTTTTCAGTTTAAATTGTAAGAATTAATTATGAAAAGAGCAAGCAAGCAAACTCGAAAACAGAGTCATTTCAGCCATTGATTTATTAATATGTAAATTTCTTCATAAGTAAATTGTTAAATGTTCATAAATCAGTAACTAGCGCAATGTTTCAGAAATATGTAATTTGGTTTGTAACTATAATTTTTTTGCTAAATAAAATATGTTTGATTTGTTTTAATTGAAGATTTAAGAGAGGAATTATTTAACGAGCACACAAACCCCTTGCATCTTAATTTATTAAACCTTTAAATAAGAATTTAATGAGACTCTGCTAGTTTAAATAGTTTTACTTTGTATTTTAAAATTTTCAATACTTATTACACAAGTAACCTAGTTCTACCTTCAAGATATGAAGAGCGTTACAGACAGACAGTAATTTGCCTGAGCTGCAACGTTAGAGCTAAAAGCCCTGGTAAGTAAAATCATTTAAGTTGGTAATAAGCAATTAATAACACATTTCAAATCAAAGTAATACTTACCCGAGGTAAAAAGGGCTCAACCGTTACACATGAAGGCAAAATTGTGTGCACAAGGCAAAATGTTGTGGAATTCTTTTCAAGAGAAACATTTCTTGTTCTAGTGTTAAAGTTATTTAAAGGTAATGAATGTTTATTTAGACTATGCACATCCTATATCTGAATTGGTATTTATAAAACAATAATTTTGTTTCTCACAAATATATCAGACTGAAAACTTAATAAATCATGATATCATACCAGAAGTAGGTTAAATATTTAAAATCGCTCGGTTTATTTTGAAATTACTGGGGTTTTGGAAAACATTAGCTGTTTATTGTGTTAAATAATTAATTAAAGTCTTGGGCATTATGATAAATTCTATTTATCTTATGCTCGTACAGCACCAACATTCATTAAAATAATGGAAGATAAGTTTATCTATTTCCCTTTAAAAATAATTGTTTTGTTTTATAAAATTTTTAATTTTATAAAAAAATGTAAAAGTTATTTTAATATTGGCAAGGTAATGAATATTAAAATTCTAACTTTTTTTGCTCTTTTGTTTTGACGTTATTCTTTTCCCAATTTTTTTATTTCACTTTGATATGGAAAGTAATAAGAGAGGTCTGGTAACAAGAAACAAGTTCCGTGTATTTTTTAAAGGGGGTGGGCTGGTTGGTCCTCGTCCTGCCCCTGGATAGCTGAGTTCATATTTTACGTTTATGAAAAAAACCTTTATAACACTCAGTGAACCGAACGCCAGCAGCCGCTTCTGCAAAAGGAGCCCCATAATATGTCTTGTAAACAAGCAAATAGTCCTTCTCAGGACTACCAACGAGTTTCAAAACAGAAACAAAATCACCCAGACAGACTGAAAGTAAATATATGGTCAAAAAAAGTACTAACCATAAAAACTATACGAAAAGAATTTAACATTTACAAGCACCTCATAATGAGAGTAGGCGGAACAAATGGGACCAAAAGAACTGAAGTATGGTGTCCAAACAGAATAACTGCGAGAAACCTCACTCAACGTCTGAAGACAGAAGCAAATAAAAGGGAAGCACACATTTCAATAGGACAGAGTTTTCCGGAAAGAAAAAAGAAAAGAGAGAGGACCTTACACCAATCGACCAACAACAAACTATATAAGCAAAAACATGACAAACTATTAATAATGCACTGGAATGCCAGATCGTTAAAACATAAAGCACCGGAGCTGGAAAAGGAAATTCATGAGAGAAATATAAAAATAGCCTGTATACAGGAATCATCCTTACCAAAAAACGGAATCATCCTTACCAAAAAACGAAGACCTTCATCCGAAGTTTAAACATTACAACCTACATAATTTATCTAGAGACAATTCAAGAGGCGGAGGATTAGTTACCCTAGTACATGAGTCTTTACATGTCGAAGGCTGTGATATGAAGATTACCAAAAATTTAGAGTACATAAAAATGAATATAAGAGTTACCAATCTGGTCAACACATATATACCATCCCAGGAAATTGAAGAGAAGGAATTGGACACACTAATCAGCTCCAACAAGAACTTGATCATAGTTGGAGACATGAACAGCAGACACCAGAGTTGGAACAACGGACCAGAAAATAAAAACGGCCCTCAACTGTTCAAATGGATTCAAGCCCAAAACATACTTCTGCTGAACCAAAACAAAGAGCCCACATACCAGTCACCCTCAACAGGAACTCTAAGCACCTTAGATTTGATACTGTCCTCACCAATAATCGAGAAAAGGGTGATAGTTAGGTGGCCTGGCCAACCTAACACACATCACGGGCATTATTTCCTCAAGACAGGACACACAAGGTACGACTATTTTTGACATCATCAGGTCAATTGAGTTAAGAAAAAGCTGAGACCAATAACCTATTTCAACCCTTTCATTTAACCCTTTCAACACTTTCTCCTAACCCTTGAGAAAGAATTGAGATCAATGACCTCCTAACTATCATGCCTGATTAAGACTAACGACAATAGTCGTTTGGTCATATACCACAAATAAAAGCGTCTCTGTTGTTTGCACAAGTCGGCCAGAGGCTCAGGACACACAAGGTACGACTATTTTTGACATCATCAGGTCAATTGAGTTAAGAAAAAGCTGAGATAGTTCAGAACCCATCTGTCATAAGCAATAAATACAATATTTCAAAAGCTGACTGGAATGCTTTCACAGAAGAAACTAGAGCAAGCAAGATAATACAATACACCCCAGAACTTCTAGAAATAAAACTTCTTCAAGCAGCTGACCATACCATCCCCAAAAAGAAACCAAGAAGAGAACACAAATTTAAAAATAGCTGGTGGTCAGAGAAAATCAGCCAACTTAGAAAAAATCGACAAAAGGCTAGAAGAAGATGGAAGGTGCAGAGAACCAAAGAGTGCAGACAGGAATACAACAGATGCAACGCCATCCTGAGACGTAAAATAATCTCAGAGAAAAGGAAATCTTGGGAGAGAATTTGTAGGCTCAATAAATGGAAACACTCCATCCAGCACAGTCTGGAAAAAGCTTAAATCAATCGAAGGTAATACTGGCCAAAAGATCAGCCAAATACAAAGTGAAGCTGGAGAGTGGCTGGACGATGACAAAGCAAAAGCAGAAACTTTTAACTTGGTTTTTAAGAACAGAGCTGGAAAGAAATTTCCATGGCCCAAAAAACTCATTACTAAAGAGGAGCAGTTAATTTCCCAAGTCGAAGAACTGTACCGCCTGGAAGACCCTGCAAACGTACCCTTCAACATATGGGAACTGAGAAATGAATTATCCAGATTGAGGGATTCGACTCCTGGACTAGATGGAATCCATAACAGGATGTTCCAACATAGCTCGGAAGAGATGCTTACTAATATACTAAACGTATTCAATGAAATTTGGCACACGGGAAATATCCCAGAAAAATGGAAAACAGCACTAATTGTACCAATCCTTAAACCATCTAAAGACAAGTCCCAAATGAAATCATATCGCCCAATTGCTCTTACATCTTGTCTTGGCAAATTGCTTGAACGCATGGTGAACAATCGACTAACGTGGAGACTAGAAAAATACAACCTACTAGACCAATCACAATATGGTTACAGAAAACAGAGATGCACTAACGATGCCATAATATACTTAACAAACAACATCTATGCTGGCTTTGAGAAAAAAGAACTAACCAGAGTTGTCCTCCTAGACTTTGAAGCTGCTTTTGACAGGACACCCCACACCACTATCTTATTAAAATGCATGCAGCTTGGCATAATGAGAAACATGCTGAAGTATCTAACGAATTTCTTGAGCGGTCAAAAAATCAAAACATCGGTCAATGGCCAAGAATCGACAAGTGCTGAGATAGAAAATGGAACCCCTCAAGGAGCAGTTTTAAGTGCAACACTGTTCAATATTGCACTACATGACATTGCATCCAACCTACCTCCGGGAGTCGAGTGCGTCTCCTATGCTGATGTAACGCTATTCGTCTCACATAGAGATCCGGACAGAGCTAACCAAGCGATGCAGATGGCCCTGGACCAAGTCTCGAACTGGTGCAAGAAGTGGTCACTGAAGATCTCTGCAGAAAAGTCAGAATGTACAATATTTACAAGAAGGAATACTCTAGCCGACTACAAACCCAAACTAAAACTTAATAACATAAATTTTCAATATAACCACTGCCCTAAGCTGCTAGGGGTACTGCTTGATAAAAAGCTGAGATGGAAAAATCATATTGAAAAAACTGTTCAAGCTTGTAGCAAACGTCTCAATTCAATCAAAGTAGTCGCCAGCCGACAATGGGGCGCTGACACCATATCATCCTTTGTAAGAACAAAACTGACCTATTGCAGTGAGGTCTGTGGAGCGACCGCAGCAACACACATTAAAAAACTTCAAGTGATTCAATCGGCTGCCTTGAGAATTTGCCTGGGCTGTCCCAAAACCACTCCCATTGCAGCAATGGAAATAGAATTATCAATAGAACCCATAGATTTACTGCTAGAAGAACAAACATGGAATAAGCATCTAAAAACCCTCTCACTACACATAACCCATCCACTGCAATCTTTAAAAGAAACGACTAGACCGTAATCATACACTCATAGTATCAATTTGCTCGCTGCTGAAATGCCTTCTGAGACTCCAGAGGAAATCCCGGTCTGCAACCACGAACCCCCTTGGAAGCAGAATGAAATAATAGTAACTTTAAACCTACCTTCTTGCATAACTAAGGAAGACCCCCAGGAAGCACTTCGGCGAGAGTCACTGGAAATGATTCAGAATCTGTACCCAGACTCCGTTCAAATCTACACCGATGGGTCAGTAGATCTAGTCCAGGATAAGTCAGGAGCAGGCTACTATAACCACTTCACTGGAGAAGAATATTACATACCAGCAAATGCAGCCTCCAGTGTCGATGCAGAGTTGCTGGTAATAAATGCAGCCTTGGTAAACTGCCTTCAACTACGATCAGAGAAGTTCTGTATACTCACTGACTCCAAGAGCGCCTTGACCATGATAGAGAACCGGAAATCAGGAAGCTATTCATTCAGATTAGAAGAGATAATAAATTTACTCAACACTCTCAGCAAAGATGACAAACAAATACAGCTCCAGTGGATCCCCTCACACTGCGGCATCGACGGCAATGAAAAAGCAGATACAATCGCCAAACAAGCAGCGGAAATGGGCCCAGTCTTCTTACCACAGTACTCTCTAAAGAAATGCCTGAGTGCTGTGAAACATCAGTTAGAAGAAAATGGATCCACCGTTGGAGAGAAGAAACCAAAGGTAGAAACCTCTATGATATTCAAAAAGAGCCAAATGATTTGGAAATGTATCAAGGGGTTCCCAGATTTACAGCCGTCTTTGCAGCACGAGCAAGAATCGGACACATTGTGACTGAGACCTATCTCTTCAGATTTAATCTGAGTGAATCTCCACTCTGCCCTAACTGTAGAAAAGAGGAGGAGACTCTAGACCATATCCTCCTTCGATGCTCCTCACCAATCTCACCAAGAGCAGCTCTGCTGTCTGCGCTGGGAAGCCAGGGAAACATCAAAACAATACTGATCAATAAACAGTTTTGGACCTTGGCTGCAGCAACTTATTATGGACATCGGACCATCGGAGTCACATGACCCTGGACGCCCGCAGCAAGAAGTAAGTAAGTGTATTTTTTTAAATTATTTTTGAAATAATTGTAGTAGTTGCAATGAAAGATATTTTTTTTCCTACAATTGACTTTATTTTATGCAAAGAAGTATAACCATAACGTTTAGGAGTTAGGACTGACGCAAATTCGGCTATTGTCATACTACAGCTGTGTCAGTGATGTTGACAGCTGTCAGAAACAGGCGGGTATCCAGAGCTCGCGCTGTCTTCACTAATCTGTTAAAGTGTTTACTTGATGTTCAAGAAATTTTAATTAAACAAGTTATTTTGTGAAAATTACTTGAGTTTTCAAACACGAAAAACGATTGGTATGTTTTTACTAAAATATTAATAGGGTACTATCCTTTAATATTAGAATAGTATTATTGTATCTATTATTAGTTATCTAATATATTTAATATTTTATGTATTTATATTAGTATTGTTATTGAGAACCTTCACTCACAACAAACATTATTCAAGCTCATTTATATCGTCAGAATAATAAACTAAGAGATTTCCTCGCTAACCAACGATTGCTTACTTTTACAAAATTGTAACAAGCTCTTACTAAACAAATTACCCCTTACATACAACTATTAGGGATGGGCCGATTCCAATTCACGCCTCCAGGAATAGTCGATTCTAACGGTATCGAATGGTCATCGATACTCTATTTAGCATTGATTAATGTGCTGATTCCTATTCTTCTAGTTTACCTGTTATAATACGTGTGAGGTGTAATTTATTGAGAAAAGTAATAAATTATCAACTATGTCGTATTTATGTATTAGTTACTTTGAAAGAACTAAATTAATAAATTTGAGATGACGAAAATATTATTATTATTTTTAACGCAACAGCAAAGACAATTGAAACCATTTATGATCCGTTTGTTTCTCTCTCTCTTTCTCCCTCTCTCTCCCCTTCTCCCGAATTCTTCCTCCCCCCTCTCTCTCTCTCTTTCTCTCTCTCTCTCTCTTTCTCTCTCTCTCTCTCTCTCTCTCTCTCTCTCTCTTTCCCCCCCTATGGCCCTTGCATCCATTAGTCCGCCAACGTTTCACAGATGTCAAAACAAAACACAAATAAAATGTAGTTCCAATTTATCCAGTTATACAAACTGATATGATTGTTACTGCAGTTATATTGTAATTGGGAACTGATGTTAACATTTGTAATTTTAAATAAATCATTATTTCTATCCGATAAGTTTGCCACCCTATCAGAAATTTCTATTCATAAATCAAGGATGAACGTTTTGTTTAGTTTATTACATTAGAAAGGAACCTTTAAAAGGCTTCAACATATGACCGAGATGTTATCTAAATTCATTAATAAAACCCTCATTTCATTCATTCAAAATAATTATTATTTCACAATCATAATCATTTCATTCATATTAAAACCTAATTATTATTCATTTCACAACACTTATTTGGGGTTGATCAGAGGCAATACAGCTTTCTACGCTACTGAAGCAGATTTATTCGCGAAATATCTGAATCGATACAAGTAAAGCTTATCTCGCAACGAGAAATCCTCGCTAGTTCAAACAACGCAAGGATGTAGCTAATGTTTGCACTGCTAGAGATAACATTTTGATTGCAAATACAGCCATAGAGGGAGTTTGTAGGCCGGTTTATCCATTTACACTGCTAACGGTTGAAACATCAATAAAAATGTTGCATTAACTCAACTGTTAATGCATTGTTTTGCGATATTCGTCTGAGACTAGATTATTTATAATTATATAAAACAACTGGTTTTACAACAAAATAAACCCAACAAACAGTTCCTGAGACTTGATTATTTATAATTATATATAACAACTGGTTTTACAAACAAATCAACCAAACAAACAGTTCCGACTCTCCGTAATTTGACAAAATGTTTATCACGACATAAGAGACATTAATGCAATGGCAAGAAGGGAGAAGAACAGCTGATTTCCCCAGGGAAATCTCTCCCTTATTACCTTTAATATTTAGTTATAAACGCAACGCTTACGTTGATCTTTCTTGTCTATGGAAAACAAATAGATTAAAATACGGGCTCTACTATGTGCGTGACGGCTGCGCATAGACTCTTATTTAATAGTGCCACTGCGCAGCAATTTAAAGTGATACTTTGTATTACGTAAACAGAAGGTTGAAAGGAAATAATAGTATGTAATGGAAATAAAGAGAATCGGTAATAATAATAATAAATATTCAACAAATTATTGTTCCACCATAGTAAATTATTTAATGTCGTTAATAATAGATAGCTAGAATGTTAGGAAGGTATAACATAGACATCGACTAATAGTAATACAGTATAAGTGGAATATTGTTACAAGTATATGTTGTAACATTACACAGTTTTACAAATTAAACCAAAACACGTATAACCATAATAATATAAGGAATTTACAGGACAAGAATATAAATTTTGTAGACTCAGTTTTTAAATAATATAGCGGTACTCTCGAGTGGTAAGTTGTACTTTTCTCTAACCTTATCCTATTAGATAAAATTTATTCTATTCTTCACTCAGTTTGATTTTATGTCATTTATCGTAATTACCAAAATATGTTATAAGCGATTCACAATAAATTGTAAAATATTAAATGAAATAATCTCTACATCTTTAAAAGTGACTATTGTTATAGTCCATAAGTTCAGGGAGATTTTCTGCTTATAACCAAATAAGTGATATTTACAACAAGGAACAAATAATAAACCTTAATTTTTCACATAACTATCCAAAGAAACCTTTGTGAACAACTCTACGGTTTATCCGTATTATATTACGCAATGAAAATTTGCAACATTCCAAGCATATATATTTTGAAATATAAGAAACAAGAATGCGCAAGAAAAGGTTTTTTTTCCAAAGCGAAAGTTGTTTAAATTCCATGCGCCTAAAAAAGCTTAAATTATACCTAGCTCTGGGCTGTCGCGCAACGTTGAATTCCACGGGCCGGGAACAAATTATGCCCCAAACGCTCAGCATTTTCTTTTGACGTACAAGACCGTCCAAACGCCTTTTTTGTGAAAACAACCCCTCTCTCGGGGCTTTATGCGAGCGAAAAACACTGTCGACTGTTTCTGTTTGAAGTCTTCTAGTAAACGGGAATCATGATCTTTGAAATACATTCTGGATTAAGACATTTGTACAATCAGATAATTACAAAATCATTATTAATTCATACCAATTTTCATCAGGCTTACAACAGATAACAAAATTCGATAAAGCCTTTTCTTTGTTCTTTAACATTGTTTGAACTTCTATCGTCTTTAATTATTTTCAATGAAAGAACAATATTTACTATGGCGACCATGTTACCGTGCACTTGGCCTTGAGAGATCACAGTAGGCAAGATGGGAGGTGGAGAGCTGCGTTGAGTCAGTATAAATATTGTCAACAAACACGATAAGGACAGACAAAACACTCATGGTTTGTAATTATAAAACTGCTAACTCTCTCATTTTCTGTTCAAATGCGTCGCAGATCGTATCCTCCTGTTATATATGGACTTACAGGCAAATAACAATTTAGTGAGATGTATAAAGTTCCTTGCATAAGACAGATATGATAAAATAACTTCGGTATGAAATAACAAACATCATGAAATATGTGTAGAAATATGTGTGCAAATCGAATGCAGGGGCAGTTGATGTATAGAGAGTTGTGAAAATATAAATCTTTTCAGAATTGGTAGTACACGAAAAGCAAGAGTGAGCAAGTGCACGCTTAGCTAGACGCAACAATATGTTACAGTAAAATTAATTATATTCTCACACAACAATAACAAAAATAACAATGTATTAAAAATTGTTGTTCAGATCCCTCTATTTCCTGTAGCTGTTCAAAAACGTACACTTCTTGTTCTTCTCTGGTTAACTTGATGAAATCCCCACCGTTTACTACAATATAGGTCAAGTTTGATTAAAATTCAAGTGGTTTCACGTTTAATAAAACATTTGTGTACGTCGCCCTGACTAATGATGGTAACCTTCGACAGTTACTCCAGAAACGTCTTGCAAACATTACTCAAAAGTTCATTGTTAACAAGAATACAGTCGGAAAACATAAACAATGATATGAATTTGAAAATATACAAATATAACCTTAACGTTTATCAAACGTTTATATAAAGGAATTGGCATAGATGTTTTAAAAGTAAAACAAGACAAATAAATCTCATATCTCCTGTTGTATATTTTCAACGCTCGTAGTAAGATCGAGAAAACCCAATTATTCTTTCGACGTCCCTAAAAGGAAGTTAGACATAAAAGTCTTATTTTTCTCTATTGATTTGAAACACTTAAAGAATATCACTGACCTACTAAGGGTTGTGAAGCCCCACCACGATCGCAATGTTGACAGGGTATTAAAGATGACACGAACTTATCGCTGAAAACAGTATGAGTGTAAATGATAAATGTGTATACTAATTTGTACAGAGCTCTACCTAAGGAAGAAATATACAATGATAAACAACTTCGCAATATGCGAATATTTGACGAGAACAAGCCTTCAAAAGCCATGTTTCCGACTAATATAACTTAATCATTGACGAGGCCAACATGTTCTCCAAAACCAAAACAAAAATTGTTAGAAGGTATGAACCAGTCCCTATTTTTGATTTATTTAGTATTACAAGCGAAACACCATTTTATACCTTTTCACAATTGTATAGGGTTTTATAGCTTAATCGTTGACGAGGATAACAAATTATCAAAAATGGGTATACTGAGAAAGCACAACCGGTTATATTGGATTATGGGTATAGTGAGAAGGGTTTAAGTGTACCAGTCCCTTCCTTTGTGTGTGTTTTTCACTTACTTCTGTTAATTCATAGTCTCCCTATATATATATATATATATATATATATATATATATATATATATATATGTGTGTGTGTACAAATTTTCAGTAGTTAATAAAATACTTTTTATGCATCCACTCAAGTTCAAATACATATTTTTAAACTTGTAGTGGATAACAGTGTATTATTGAATACACTACGTATATTCGTACAGTTTTTCAAATATTAATTTATTAATTAAATATAACAATGGAATATTTTAGTATTATATGGGAGAAAAACATTTAAAAAAAGGCGTGAGTTATGCAATACAGTTATTTCTTCTCATTTAGCTTGAAGTCAGTATAACATGATTAATTTCATAAAACAGCTGATTTTACGTTATAGGGTATGTGGTAGAACAACTGTTTACTTTAACGAATAATTTATGTTTATTTAATTTGTAATTATTCATTAAAAAGTAATTAAAATAAAGTTTTTCTGTGTTGAACTAAGTACGAATTGCCTTTTGTCTATATTACTTGTTTTTCATATTATTCATTTTTTTTTTATAACATTTTACTTTTAAAGAACAATGGATAAAACTGACAAACTTTACCCCCAATAACGCGTTATAACAAGGTAATACTGCGTTTACGTCACGGTTATTTTTGCGTGCCACCCGATCCTACTTGCAGCATCCACGCATGCGCCGTCAAGAGTTACAAATCTTCTCTAAGCGTTCTGCTCTCCTTCGCTTATACTAGTGGCTGGAGGCTATTTATCTTGAGCTGTACTTGCAGTGAGCACTGTAAGGGAGGCTAAGAACTGGTGCGCGGCTACCCCTCCGAGATCTAGTGCTGTTAGTACTCCCCTTTTTCGGGCGAAATGTTTACTCGGTCTAGTAGATTGCGTAGCCTACTCTCTCTACTTGACCTCAGTAGATACGTAAAGCCACGTCATCTGTTTGGTTACCCAGTACTTCCGAAAGCTAACGCTCAACTAATTACATCCAACTGAACACCTTGTGATTATATTTTAATGTAAACGTATATTAATGTTTTATAGGTTGTATAATGTTGCAAAATGTATATTAATTCCTGATCAACTACTTTATAACCGAATGGCTATCCAGCAAAGATATTCAGTTTAATTATGGAACGTTTCGGCAACTAGTTCGCTGTCCTTATCAAGCCTGAAAACAACATTCCATCGGTTTTAAGTGCAGTACACTCACTGCAATAATTAAAAACTTCATGACGCTCAATAAAGTTTAGGCAAAAACGTAATGCAATAAAACCAGTAAAAGTAATCAATAAAGCAGGAAAGGTCATAAAATCATCTGAAGCAAACAATTTATAACTAGATTTTACCATGTTTTATGAAGCTTTATATTATTGTAATGAGTGTACTAGTTTTGAGTATGTGTAATTAAAAGCAATGTAATATTACTTTTAGGCATGTGAAAGACAATAAACTAGATTGCGAAACATTACATTATTAAAATAAATATCTTTGACTCAATGATCAACAGTTTTTAAAAATTTATTTAGTTAATTCGAATGCTCAAATAAACATAATTTTCTATTCTATAAACTATTTTATAATCCTTGTTCCATAAAGGTGATTGTGAATCTAGTTTTAATGAAGTTAAATTACATAAAAATTACCTAACTCATATATCATTACTTAATCCATAATTTTTAGGATTGTGTAGAACGTAATAAATTAAATACTGGATAAATTTATTTTGCGCTACAGAACGTCAAATTTTTAGGTTTTAAGTTGATATCCTTTAAGAGGTATTTTGTACGACCGAGGATAAGGGATTTTAGTTAACGTTTCTCCAGGATGTAGGGAATACAGTGTGTAAGTGTGCCATACCTATATTTGTGTGAGTAAACATAATTTAAACATAATTTTTCTTTATGAAGAAACATTTGCAGACGGAACCATAGAACTGTGACGTTACTGTTTACCATTAGATAACGTATTTACGTTTACATTTCGCTTAGAGTCGTGTTACGAGTAAAGTGGTAGTATCGTATTGCAGCGTCTGTGCTACCTGTGTCCTTGTTACGCTCCAGGTGTTTTAAAAAACTTTTTTTTGTCCCTTTATTTGTATTCAGCTAAATAACTTGTCACTTAGCTTTTTTTACTTTACAAAGTGCAAGCAAGAATTATATTTACAAAGCAACCTAACTATTAGACTTATACATGTTTTTTTTATATTTATGAATACAGTGGTATAAACATAAATTAAACATCTCATAAAAAAATCATTTTTACAAATATGAATAACTTTCTATTTTTTTATAACTATTTATTGTATTTATATTTGTAAAATTATATTTTAAGTGTAACATTAGAGTTAGTTTAGCCAACACCCGATCTTGACATTTCAGCCATTTGACGCTGCGTCTCCTATTAGCAGTCAACGGAGTCCGCAGGGAAGCCAGAGAGAAATGGATCAGAGCTTAGGTGTTCGCCACTCGTAGAGGGCAGGTGGGTTCCTCCACTACGCCTATCTGAAGGAGATAGTTCTGGAGGTATTCATGGCCAGTCAATAGGCAAACTCTGTGACCCCTTCCATGTGTGGTAGGGTTCTGGGCAACGGGAAATGGAGGCTAGAAAATCCCATTTCTTATTTTTGGTCAGATCATTCATTTTATACCAAGTATGGGCATTGCCAAGACCGTCATTGATGTTCCTTACAGAGTTTAGAAATGATACAGCAGTTTCTGCATCACTAAGTTCGTTTACATGCCATCCTCCCTTGATTAGACGGCAATTGATCGCGTACAAGGCGTCTTCCTTATCGTGCACCTTTGTAAACGTTAATTCTGTTAACACCGATCGCTTTTCTGCGCCTCCAAGAAGCGACAAGAGTGTCGTTCGGGAGTAGTACGAAATATACGAGGAGATCGACGAGAAAAAACGCCTAAATCTCCCTCTCATTGCGTTAACAACCTTTAATTTTTGATTGAGTTGTGTGTGTGTGTGTGTTTCAATATGAAAGAAACTTTGTTTTTTCTTAATACAGTTTTATGACGGTACTGTCATTTTTATTAAATTTGTTGTGTGCTAACCACTTTCTACATCGTTTCGAATCATTGCTTACTATGTTAACGGTGTACGTTCGATAAAAATACACGAATGAAGGTTATTCGATTGAGATCAATGGACATTAACTGTCACTACAATAATTTTAAATATTTCCTTTTGCATATATATATATACATACAGCCTATTTAAATTATTCGTAGTATATTTCGTATATCTAACCAAGCAGATTTAAAGAAAAATCAGCCCGGACTTATAACTTGACCTAAACTGATTGATTTCCCGTCTACGATGCAAAGTAGGCCTGCTCTCGCCAATAACTTCTGCAGTTCTTGAGTGCGTTTGTGATCGTCTTGAACCAGTCAATTAACTAAAATACACATTTTTCTCATCGCCATTAAAAAAAAAATATTTCTTATCGCTATGGTACCGCAACTTACGTTGGTAAATTTAAAATTGTGGAAGAAAATATAATAAAAACGTAATATAAAAAAGTTCAAGTAAATTCCCACTGAGGTTAACAATGAGAAATATTTTATTTAGTTACCCTAGTACTATTTATGATATTGTGTGGTAGCCATGGCAACTGTTTAAAGTTGTACAATTGAGGTTTCGATAACAATCAAAAATGGGGAAAAATTCATATACATCTTTGAGTACTAAGTTTCTAGCTATTGGAAAGTTGGCGCAGTGCTAAAGCGCTCTAGACTATGGACTTGAAGTTTCCCAGTTCAAATCCGGCTGGACCCCAGACGTTTTATAATTCAAATATTAAATAAATATTTAAAACAACTGTATTAGCATCAATTATCAACTATAGGTTAAAAAATTGTATTTGAATTTGATTGGATGGATAAAAACTAATTTGAATAAAGATTGAATATTTGTAGAATATATATATATATATATATATATATATATATATATATATATATATATATATATATATGAGCAAAGTGTGAGGTAATAGAGGGAATTTAAAAATGTAATGAGAGAACCACATTTACAACTCCAAATCAACAAATACTGAAAAAGCTTTACAAACCTCATTGCTGGGTTATTGTAATATAATACTGTATTTTCAATATTGGCGATCAGCCTATAACTGGTATAAGCAGATTATTCTCTACGTTTAATATTTAAGACAACTTACGTAATGAGAGACACCAAAAATACGTAAACAATGTTAACACAAACCTGAAACAAAAGAAGGAAAGTATTTGAAAAACCTATGAATAATATTTTTCAGACTTTCTTGAAATCCATTATTATATAAAACCTTTATTACAATATAAAATAACTATTTAAATAAGAAATATTAAACACTTAATATTGCAAATAAACTATAGTTAATAAGATTATATTATTATTTCGATAATAAAACGGAAAAGGCACTACAAGTATCCCTCAAATATTATTAAAGTTTCCCTAAGAGCCGCCCTTGCTGAACATTTAATTTTACTTATATTTAGGTACAAAGGCGCAATTCCGTTCGGAAAGTCTATCCTATTATCTTACTTTTCTCACAAACATTATATTCTTCTAATTTATTCTAAAGATATAATGATAATTAAATAATTTTATAGAATAATATTATTATTTATAAATATTCTGTCAAATAACATTATATTATAAATGATTAAAATTTAATTTAATCAATAAAATTGTAAAATATTTATTATTGGTAGGTTGTATAGTTTGAAGCTCGGTCAAACTATCCTGTATTAAAATAGGTTTTTATTTTTATTGTTACTATATATATTGGAAATGTAGTAACTATTATTTGTAGCGAGGACTATATACAATGTTTACAATTCAATGTTGGTTTTTTATTAGTAATTGTCTTTCTTTCTTTCTTTATCCAATGCCTGCCCTTGGTAACTCGACCATTTGGCATTGTGCAGACCAGTAGAGCTTGGAGAGCCTGGTTTTTGGGTCGCTATTGTATGCTTCGAGCTGTGGGCAGGCAGGAAGGTGGTCTCCATCCATCTTTCCTGTTTGGCACAAGGGGCACCGATCCGTGTCTGCTAGCCCAATGCGATGAAGGTGCGCCTGAAGGTAGTCGTGTCCCGTGGTTAGACGGAACAGCGCAACACTGATAGGTCGAGGCAGGTTTTTTGGAATGGGGTTGGTGCAAAGTTCTTGCCATCTCTTTCCAACAGCCAGGTTTTCTTGTGATGTTTTCAAGTACGTCTTAGCTGCTGCGTGGATCCTGGTGTAAGCAGAGCCCAGTGATATTTTGATTTGTGGCTGTGGTAGGCGGCACCCACTCTTGGCGAGGTTGTCAGCTTTTTCGTTCCCTGTTGTGCCAACGTGGCTGGGAATCCACTGGAGCGCAATTCTGAAGCCTGCCTCTTGGCGTAGTTGCATTTTTTCTCTGCACGACACTGTCAAGGTGCAGTCAGTTGGTGTGTTAGAGGAAACTGCCAAAATCGCTGATTGTGAATCAATCAGGAATACAACCTGCCGCGGCGAAAGTCGCATGACGCATGATGCTGCTTCTCCTATGGCCACAACCTCACCATCAAAATTGCTGCAGCAGAGGCCCACAGCTACCGAGCCCTGAAATAATTTTGAAAAATATCCTGCTCCAGTTTCTCCACTTGAAGGGTTTGAAGATCCATCTGTGTAAATATGAAGCCAGTCACTTTCAGTAATTAGTAATTGTAGACCTGTAGTAAATATATAAATAACTAAAGCCCAATTATCTGTGTTACTAGTTGCTAGAATATGTCTGGCAAAGAAATGTAACACACTTTAGATGGTGTTACATATTAAAAAAGGAAATTTCAGAAAACGAACGAGAATGTATTCGAAAGTGTAACAATATATAACTAGATAAAAAAATTGTGATTTGTTTTAATTTAAATCAAATCTCTGGTTGGTATTGGCATCTGTTGGAATAGTTTGGAAATAAAATTAAAGTATGCATGCGCACATCGATGCGCGGTAGCTAGGACGCTTGCTTTGCAACTGAAGTTCACTTCTCTAACTATCGGGATGTAGAAGGCAACGGTCGTCTCCAAGAGCGAGGAAATGTTTAGTTTTCAATTTTTAATGTAACGGTCTTTTTTTTAATTCCTGGTGATCATAATGTAGAAGACAGCGTACGTAGCCAAGTACGAAGATGGAACCCTGAGTTACTGAAGCCTTTTTTTTTCCAAATCATGACCGAGGGAATCTTGTAAGGTTTTTCCAATAGAAGGATGCGAGGCTACACCTTGTTAAAGGCTAAGTGAACAAATTCAAACTTTGGTGAACTATCACAAAATTTAAATGCCTAAACAGTTTAATACGAAATTAATAAACTTTAAATTTTTCAAAACGTACATAAATGTAATTTATGCATTATTTGGTGCATTTGTTTTCGGTTTAAATTGTAAGAATTAATTATGAAAAGAACAAGCAAGCAAACTCGAAAACAGAGCCATTTCAGCCATCGATTTATTAATATGTAAATGTCTTCATAAGTCAAATGTTAAATGTTCACTAATCAGTAACTAACGCAATGTTTCAGAAATATGTATTTTGGTTTGTAACTTTATAATTTTTTTGGCTAAATAAAATTGGTTTGATTGGTTTTAATTGAAGTTTAAAAGAGCAATTATTTAACGAGCACACAAATCCCATACATCTTAATTTAATAAGCCTTTAGACAATAATTTAATAAGACTTTGCAGGTCATTTTCTAAATATGTAACGATAAACTGCAATATTTAAAATCAGCTTTAACTCATAAGAATTAGAGCTACCAAAAATAAAAACAGTTACAGAAAAAAAAAACATTTCCTGATACGGGAATCGAATTTTAGCGATTTAACGTATACTACAATATACAATACACCGTATAAATATCAAAAGGAATCACACAAGTAAAGTTGGCTGTGAACATTTTACTTCTCACTACTTATCAAAATACGTTTGTTAAAATTGACTTCATAAATTATTTTACAGCCTTAGATCTGTCAAAATTACAAATAATTTTACAACATTTTATGTAACAAACACCTTGTTATTCTTTTTGTGACGAAATATGTATTTATAACAGTGTTAAAACTAGAGAAAGCTTACATTTCTAAACCTTCTTGCCTGTAAAGAGAAACAAAGAAATTGTTGCATCCAATTTCAACTCATAGACTCTACGAAAACTGTATAATGGAGTGTAAAATTGAATATCACAAGTATTGTCGTCCCGTTATGAACTAAAACGTTATAACGGATAAAGCAAATCCTTAAATCATATTCCTTTATAATATAGACGTTCTATTTACTCACAGATGCACGCTTATGTAGGATCGTCTTTATATACTTTTGAAAGCACTATCCACCCATAACACATAACAGTGTCACGTAAATCTACCAGCGTAGACTAATGTTATATCATGGAGGCAAAATTGTGTGCACTTCTTTTCAAGAGTGACATTTCCTGTTCTAGTGTTAAAGTTATTTAAAGTTTATGAATGTTTATTTGAGACGATCCGTATCCTATAACGAAATTGGAAAATATTAAGAACGAATTTTATTTTAGAAATTTATCTTTCAAACAGCTTCTAGCATTAATAATACCTAGCTTATCCCCGTAATCCTATCTGATTAATATGCTTATTAAAATGAGGCATATTATCCCATATAATTATAATCAAGCTCTAAAACAATTTTAATTAAAGAAAATTTGAAATTTATTAATTTTTTTAATTAATATTTGTTTACCACATCATGGACTTTCACGATGGTAGAAAATACAATTTACCCCCCCCCCCCGCGCGTTGGAGTCCAGTCTCGAAATCAGCAGTACATTATCACAAATAACCTATAAATGATTTCAAACAATTGTCCTAATTGCTTTGAGATTATGTTTGTACAATTTTTAAATGTTTTTTGCACATTCTTTACTTAATATCCTATGAGGTAATTACGTGCGAAATTAGATAGGTAATTTATTTTTAAATAAATCACTAATCTTTAAAAATTAAATTTAAAATTTAGAAATACGAGTATACCAAAATCCTTTAATATATAAAACTGTTAATATATAAACAAATTATTCCTTAGTTAATTAACTGTTCCTTTATGCAATACCTTCCATTAGTTCTCACTTTTCTTTAACTTATATATTTTTAAAGTTTTTATTCAATAATATAAGACCTTTTATCCATCCACTCAAGTTTAAACACATTTTTTCAAACTCTTGGTGGATGACACTTGATGATAATTTTTTTTTTTAATATTAGTTCGATAATTGTATTTAATAATGAATGAATTTTGTTTTATATGATAGAAAAACTTTTCACAAAAAGACAAAGTTACGCAATATAGTTAATTCGTCACATTTGGTTTAAAATAAGTGATTACATATGATTTAATGAAACAGCAGATCTTATGTTATAATGTATGTAATAAAACAGCTGTTTTAACGCATTGGCAATGTTATTTTATTTAGAATAATTGCCATTATTTAATAAACCTAACAAAAATAAAAATTTTTCCGTTGAACTAAGTAGGAATTGACTTGATTTTTTTTTTGTTTATATTACTTGTTTATTCAAAAACCTCTACTATTTGGTATTTTATAAGTTACCTTAGGCTTATCCAAAATATGATAATACTAAAATCAACCTTTAACGTACCCCTGCGTCAAAAAACACTACTACGCCCTACACGTGTCCAGGGGAAGTCGTCTCGCATGCAATACATACACGTCAGTCAGTGTCACACACACAGGTGTTGTCAGACTGTAGTTTACGGCTCAGCGCGTCAGGAAATGTGACGTCACATATATGACCAATGTCACTGTTTTTGTAGCTCGTGTAGGACAACATAGAGATACATCTTGGATAGATAATATTAGGCCATAAACAGACACGAATAATAGAGATAAACATTAATAATAACTCTAATGTTCTGGTAATTATTAGCTTACAGTTATTTGAAAATAAAATAGATGATAAAATAAATAAATAAAATAATGTTTTAATAACTTTGAGTATAACATTTAATAGAAATTAGGTTATAATAATGGTAATTTGTAATTTCAATGTAAAAGATGTAATTTTCTCAATTACTTCTACATTGTTGTAATAGAAATTCAATAACGGTGATGTGAAATTTTCTAAATTATTTACGTAATTGCACATAGTTTTAAGAGGTCAAGTAACAATGAGCAACTATCCTAAATACGTCTACATTTTTGCATGCCAATGATTGTAACGAAAGCATTCGGGAGAATCCTTAGCACTATGATTGTATAAGGGGGGCGTTCTTTTTAATACACATATGTGGTAGAATTAGTTCTTACATAAACCTACTACTTAAGACATGTAATGAACGGCAATGCAATATACAGCAGTGTAATGATAGACAGTGTAATGAACGGCATTGTATTCTTAGGCCGTGTAATGAAAGGAAATTTAATGAACACTATTTTAATGACTGGCAGTGTAATGAAAGTCATTGTATGAATGCCAGTGTAACTGAAGGAGATATAATGAACAGCAATGTAATGACAAGCAGTGTAATGAAAGGCTGTGTAATACACTAAAGTGTAATGAACCACAATATAAGGAATGTCTGTAATGATAGGCATTGTAATGATAGGCAGTGTAACTGAAGGCAATATAACGAACAGCAATGTAATGATAGGCAGTGTAATGAACGGCATTGTATTCTTAGGCCGTGTAATGAAAGGAAATTTAAGTAACACTATTTTAATGATTGGCTGTGAAATAAAAGTCATTGTATGAACGCCAGTGTAATTGAAGGCAATATAACGAACGTAATGACGGGCTGTGTAATAAAAAGCTGTGTAATAAAAAGCTGTGTAATACAGTGAAGTGTAATGAACCAGAATATAAGGAATGTCAGTGTAATGAAAGGCATTGTAATGATAGGCAGTGTAATGAAAGACATTGCAATGAACGGTTGTGTAATGAAATCTGTGTAATACACTGAAGTTTAATGAACCACAATATAAGGAATGTCAGTGTAATGATAGGCATTGTAAAGATAGGCAGTGTAATGAAAGACATTGTAATGAACGGTTGTGTAATGAAAAGCTGTGTAATACACTGAAGTGTTATGAACCACAATATAAGGAATGTCTGTAATGATGGGCATTGTAATGATAGGCAGTGTAATGAAAGACATTGTAGTGAACGGTTGTGTAATGAAAAGCTGTGTAATACACTGAAGTGTTATGAACCACAATATAAGGAATCTCTGTAATGATAGGCATTGTAATGATAGGCAGTGTAATGAAAGACATTGTAATGAACAGTTGTGTAATGAAAGACATTGTAATGAACAGTTGTGTAATGAAAAGCTGTGTAATACACTGAAGGGTAATGAATCGCAATATAAGGAATGTCTGTAATGATAGGCAGCGTAATGATCCGCAAAATAAAGAACGCCATGGTATAAACGGCAGCGTAGTGATCCGCAAAGTAAAGAACGCCATGGTATAAACGGCAGTGTAATGAACTGCATTGTAATTATAATCAGTGTAATGGAATGCGGTATAATGAATGGAAAAAAGCTGTATAAGGAATGTTGGAGTAACGAAAGGTATTGTGTTGAACGACATTTTTAGTCGAGTTGTAAATATAAAATAAAAGTACTGTAACATTTTGTTTGCATAACAAACGCCATTATACCGAAGCTTTTATTGTTGATAACACTCTCTGCGTTATTCCAAAACGTTGTTCCCAAGCATGAATTTGATCGCGGAATGGGCTGAGCGAATATAAAATGTAAAGTATGCCTTTTTTGCTCCATATAAAAATGAATGATAGTAAAAATGTTATGACCCCATTTATCCGATACGGCGTCTCGCGTTTCTTATAAGGGTGACTCGAGATAAGAGGGTTGAAAAGCTAGATTTTTGTAATTTATTAGGGTTTTTGGTCCTGCTTCCTGAATTATTTGATCCTTGAGAAAGTATAAACTCACATTTAGGCTTAGGATTGACAATAAATTTTATAATTTCGCTACTGACTACATGGAGTCTTTTCCTCTTCTCTCTATCTGTCTCCCTCTCTGTCTCTCTTTCTCTCACTCACTCTCTCTCTCCCTCACTTACTCTCTCAAGTAATTTATAATTCCTTCTTTTATATGAAATTTAGACCAACCTTGTTTTTTTCGTAGCATTTCCAGAATGTAATAATTTAATACCTATCACTTCATATTTTTAATTCTAAAGAAAACATCTGTTTTGCCTTTATAGGTTTGGATATACTACATGAAATCCAAGCAATGTAAAACACAAATAAGAACAACAAACGAAGGGAGAAACAGATATATTCAAGGAGACAGGCGTTAAAGCCATAACCATTAGTCGGCACAGACAAATTATTCCCAAGCAGAATAAGCACATTTAACGCGATTTAGGCGGCACGACGTAAAGGATTTCCTAATGGCGGACCACACTTTTCTGTTGCCAAGCAACGTAATATGATGTTGACAAAGCATGCCTCTCTGACAGAAACCATTTCAGAGACACAAGGCTTTGTAATCCATATGGCTATCGAATACGAGATGGAGGAGAAAAAGTACGTATATAGGAAATAGTTTTTATTCTTTTCGTTTCAAGTTTTAACACTAAATAACGAATTGAAAAATCACAACCTAATTAATGATTTAAAAATTTATAATTTCACTTCGTGCCAAAATATAGACGTAAAAATATTTTTTAAAAAATAAAAGTATTTAAAATTTCAGAAAATTGCCCAAGAATTGTTACTCAGTGTTCTAGAGGGTGCTGAAAACCCTAGCACTAGATTTGCTTGAGAGTTTAAGGAAGAGGTTAAAAAGGGTGAGATAATATAAGAAGTAAAAAAGAAAACACTCGAATATGACCCTCAGTATATTTCAAGTCCATTGAGTCAAACCTGGTTTTGGAATCGGCCAGGGACGCTTGGAACGGACTTGGATAAATAAGAGTTAAATAATGCTAGAAGCTAAAACCGCCAGGAATTGATCGCTTAGGAGTTTTCAGGATATTGAGTCCAATGTCAGTCCAACTGGCTATTGTCGCTTGTAGGTACCGACGTCTTAGATTTGGTATAACGATAAATTAACACTTTATGCAGCACCTGCAACAATATGTAAGATTTTCGATCTGGCTAAGATTATACCAACGATCGAAAGCATAGACAGTGTTTCATGGATCCAATACTTCGAGCGTGAATATTTACAAGTACAGAGCTGGTATTCAGAGAAGCTATATTCGTTGGTATGGGAGGGGGGCATTGGAGAATTGAGAGCTCCAGCTCAAAAATCATCGAACGAAGGGCCACTGAATATCTGAAACTTGATTTCTTGCAGCTGCACTTAGGAATGTGGCATCAGGTGAGAATGTCAGCGCTGTTGGATGTAACGATTCAAACCAAAACGGACAAGTCTATGAGAAGTGAAGATAGCAATGGACAAATAAAATAGTTGATTAATATGATGATTTATTATTTTAATAAGTAGAATATTTTAAAAGAAATCCTGAAATATTATATATAATAACTATATTCTAATTAAAATACATTTTCGAAATTTTCATTCTAATTCCTCATATATTACCCCAATACCTCCCCACCCGTCTATCCCTGGATTTCCGATGCCAGGATTGGACTCAAGTGCCTCAAAACCACGCAAGTAACCACTCCTGGTATATATTGGATTCTGGAATTTTATACTCCAATAAACTCTCTTGCTACCCCATAGATCTTGGTAACTTTCGATTGCAATATTAGATTCAGCATCCTGAAATATCCCAGAATGTCTACTTCCAAACTACTGATTGGCTTCTGGTATTGTTCACCAGAACAATTCACTCCTACTCGTCCAAGTACAGTCACCCGAGCGTCACCAACCAATGGCATGCCAGGGATAGACTCAGCACCATCAATAGCCCTCGTGTTTTAACATTTTTCGACTTTCGAAACACTTTTAGAATTTTACAAAAACAAATGTTTTTAGATGTATTTCATGTACTCCGTATGTAATTTTCGATAAGCGGTTCAACCACTCACTATATGTGGACATTCCAAATTAATATAAGCATCTTGTACAAGGGTAGGCTATGCCAATAGATGGTGTTTCATCTATATAATGTTACATTATCTTTTAATTAACTCCTGTCACGTTGCTTTCCCAAATGTGCATACAATTTTCCTAACAATACTTGCATCATACCAGAATTGCCGTTTTAAAACAAATTACTCATTCAGACATTAATAAATATATATCGCTTAATAAAATGTTATTGTTTCTATTTTGAATCCAAATTAATATTTTGCATCGATTGGTTAAAATTTAATAATAATCAAATGTCATTAAAATTGTATGCACACGTTTCATCTAGACACATCCCGAAACTATTGCAGGTTGTTTCTTACTCCCGAAACCAAAGTCATAACAGAATAAAAGTTTAGCTATATTTATATAAACGGGAAAACGGTATAACCAAACATATTATTTACAACGTTTCGGCAACTAGTTCGTTATCCTTATCAAGCCTGTTGTAGTATGAAAAACAAAATCCTCACATTTAACGCTCAAGTGTGTAATATGAGGTAAAACATAAAACCTCACTAAGAGCTTCCTTTGAAGAGCAGTAGAGCTATGTCTCAAAGGAAGTTTTTGATGTTTTGCCTCATCACATTAAACATTTGAATGTTGTACGTAAGGACTTTTTGTATCATAGGACAACAGGCTTCATAAGGATAACAGAATTTTTGGAGAAGCTTTGCATTATTAAAATAAATATGATTGACTCGATGATCAACCGTTTTCTTATTTCTTTATTATTTATTTCGGATGCCTAAAAAAACACGTTTTGCTATATTTCTTGTGATGAAGTGGTTACTAATTGAAAAAATTTTCAGGTGACTAGAATTCTGTACAATTTCCCGAACATGCGGAGCCTATAGAAACCACAGGGAGTAGTTGCACTTCGGTTCGCCTCCTGTTGTGGTATCCTTCTCCAGTGAACCCTTCATAGATCCTTTATCAGGTGGTTTTACATCGCTAACATCGGCCACAATCAATTCCTATCCTTCGTGTGTTCTAACAATCAATTCCTATCCCTCGTGTGTTATAACAATCATTTCCTATTCTTCGTGTGTACTAACAATCATTTCCTTTTCTTCGTGAGTACTAACAATCATTTCCTTTTCTTCGTGAGTACTAACAATCATTTCCTTTTCTTCGTGAGTACTAACAATCATTTCCTATTCTTTGTGAGTACTAACAAACATTTCCTATTATTCGTGTATACTAACAATCATTTCCTTTTCTTCGTGAGTACTAACAATCATTTCCTTTTCTTCGTGAGAACTAACAATCATTTCCTATTCTTCGTGCGTACTAACAATCATTTCCTATTCTTTGTGAGTACTAACAATCATTTCCTATTCTTTGTGAGTACTAACAAACATTTCCTATTCTTCGTGTGTACTAACAATCATTTCCTATTCTTTGTGAGTACTAACAAACATTTCCTATTCTTCGTGTGTACTAACAATCATTTCCTATTCTTCGTGTGTACTAACAATCATTTCCTATTCTTCGTGAGTACTAACAATAATTTCCTATTCTTCGTGAGTACTAACAATCATTTCCTATTCTTCGTGAGTACTAACAATCATTTCCTATTATTCGTGTGTACTAACAATCATTTCCTATTCTTCGTTTGTACTAACAAACATTTCCTATTCTTTGTGAGTACTAACAATAATTTCCTATTCTTCGTGTGTTCTAACAAACATTTCCTATTTTTCTAGTGTACTAACAAACTTTTCCTTTTCTTCGTGAGTACTAACAATCATTTCCTATTCTTCGTGAGTACTAACAAACATTTCCTATTCTTCGTGTGTACTAACAATCATTTCCTTTTATTCGTGAGTACTAATAATCATTTCCTTTTCTTCGTGAGTACTAACAATCATTTCCTTTTCTTCGTGAGTACTAACAATCATTTCCTATTCTTCGTGTGTACTAACAAACATTTCCTATTCTTCGTGTGTACTAACAAACATATCTTATTCTTCGTGTGTACTAACAATCATTTCATATTCTTCGTGTGTACTAACAAACATTTCCTATTCTTCGTGTGTACTAACAAACATTTCCTATATTTCTAGTGTACTAACAATCATTTTCTATTCTTCTTGTGTACTAACAATCATTTCCTATTCTTCGTGAGTACTAACAATCATTTCATATTCTTAGTGTGTACTAACAAACATTTCCTATTCTTCGTGTGTACTAACAAACATTTCCTATATTTCTAGTGTACTAACAATCATTTCCTATTCTTCTTGTGTACTAACAATCATTTCCTATTCTTCGTGAGTACTAACAATCATTTCATATTCTTAGTGTGTACTAACAAACATTTCCTATTTTTCGTGAGTACTAACAATCAGTTCCAATTCTTCGTGTGTACTAACAATCATTTCCTATTCTTCGTGAGTACTAACAATCATTTCATATTCTTAGTGTGTACTAACAATCATTTCCTATTCTTTGTGTGTACTAACAAACATATCCTTTTCTTCGTGAGTACTAACAATCATTTCCTATTCTTTGTGTGTACTAACAAACATATCCTATTCTTCGTGGGTACTAGTCATTTAGCTGCTCGCTGCAGGTCTACGAAAAGCCACTCCTGTGACCTACTAAAGTCTAAGTATTGACAATGGACCTATTGTCAATGACCGAAAGCTTAGTAATGCCACACATTCAGGAGATAAAGTTCAGCACACACGTTTGTCTAACATGACAGGACAACATAAAAGCATATTGACTCAATTTCCTTTCCCAAGACCCTTCATTCATTAGGTGTGGAATGCCGTAACAATATCCATTACGTTGTTTTTATTAACTTTAGGATACTTCAAACTCTTCTGAGCTACCTAAATATTTCTATATTGCCATTTAACCATCGCAAAACATATTGTTACTGAATTCAACCCATTTATCTTATTTAAAGTACCTCTGTCTTAGTCTAGGCATTCGTGTAAAACCATTTTATAAATTGTGCAAACGTAATTGTATAATTTGTGTTTGTTTAAACGTTTGTAATAATTTAATTTATATTTTTTATTTTGAAATATTTACAAGCACAAATTACGAAATTGTACATTTATAAGACATACTCACTTAATTTTTACAAACCATCTTTTTTTAAAAACGAAATAATATAAACATAAATTAATTAGGTAAATTCACGTTTGAGACGTCAAAAACAACAAAATTATTTTAGTTAGTTTTTATTAAATAATTACAATTATATAAACAAATAAAATATTTTTTTTTAATTACTAGCCTACTCAAAAAAACAAAAGTTGACATTAGTTTCTTTTCATTTTGTAATTACAATTATTGTAACATGTATACACATATGTCACAATAACATTATTAAATGCCAAAATAGGAAGCGAATTTCCTTGGAATTTTTAATTTTCCTTTCTGTGTATGGTGCTAAACTATTATTTTTGTTTTTTTGGTATTCATACACTTTCTTTTTTCTTTGTTGCTTATATTGTGTTGCAGTTTTTTTCATTTTTCGTTAGCACTGTCGGTTTGAGAAGCAAGGTTAGACACCGTTAATCCAGTTTGTTTATTTTATTCGTTTCATTAGTGTTTATTCCTAAAACACTATTTATGATATGTTGTAACCATGGCAACCGTTTGAGGTTGTACAATGTAGGTTTCGACAACAACCAGATGAGAGAAAATATAATTATATACGTGTTAGACAAATCCATTTATAGGTATTGGAAAGTTGGCTCAGTGCCAAAGCGCGTTAGACTTTGAACATAAGGATTAATGGTTTGAATCCGGCTAGATCTCCCCCGAAATGTTTATAATTTAATTATTGAATAAGTATTTGAAAAAAACAGTATTAACATCAATTGTTATCCACTGTAGGTTAAAAAAGTATATTTAATCTTGATAGAATGGATAAATCGTATTTTATTAACGATTGAAAATTTGTACTATGTATATATATATATATATATATATATATATATATATATATATATATATATATATATATATATATCGCAATACGGTGTATATAAATTAAAATGTGATTATTGTAATAAAGTTTATATCGGACAAACTAAGAAAAAACTCAAAGATAGATATAAATAGATATGCATTTTAATGCATATAAAAGCCAGAAATTTATAAATCAAATTTTGCTAGTCATTGTATTAATAATAATCACATATTTCCTAATATAGACAATATGATACTTGTAAAAGAAATTAACAAAGGCCTGAGAATGAATATTTGTGAAGCTTTAGAAATACATAAATATAATACTAACAATGAGTTGATAAATGAACAAATACAAGTAAAATCTAAATTTGATAATATATTCAGTGTGTGTAATGTTACGGCAGCAAAATAAAAGTTTAACAACATTGTAATTAATTTGGCATAGCTATTTATTTGATCTAATTTGGACATATGTTAATTTTAATTGTTTAATATTCCTGATGATGTTGGTACTGTTAGGCAACGAAAAGCTTTGAATTGTAAATTCAATTATAATTCTTGTATTTGTATTTTGACTCAGTTCTTTATATATATAATGAATAATTAATTCACGCAAAAGTTAATGTTTTCCCATACAATCTAGAATAGATATTTATTAGATTGAAATGTTGATAGTTGAATATATTCTCCTCTAAAGACTTTAATTCTTCATCTATTGCTTGAGCTTCAGTTGACCCTGAAGTTCAAACAGCCGTAAAGAGAAGGAGGTTTATTACGACATTTTGCTTCCTGAACGGCTTTGTTAAGCCAGCAAATGAGAGGTTCCACGAAAGCCAGCCTTAGCTATGACAATAAACCGACCGTCTCGGTAGGCAAGCCTTTAATTGTTAAACTTTCTGTAAACACTTTAGGTAAGATGCCAAGTTAGATCGCGAGAGGCAGTGGGTTGACGGCACAATCGTTGCGCAAGCCGGGTAACAAGTTTAAAGGCAGGTTTCAGAAACTTTCTTGTTACTTATGCAAGGCTTTACCTTTGTACTTTCTTTTACTCGGTGATTTACTTGATTTCTTGCTTTATACAGTTTCTGTAAAGTTTCTGCAACTGTACTTGAAACTTGTAATTGTGTTATAGAAAGTTTCAACCTGTTCCGTCCCTAGTAGAACTTTACCAGAGGCGCTGCAGCTACATCTGGCTTCGAAACTCGATTGTTTTAATATGTACTATTCCCGATTTAAATATTGTAAACAGTTGCATGTCGGTGGGAAAACCACTAAACAACTATGTAGGGGAGGTTGCAGCAAGTGCAACTGGATAAGATTTCAGCGCATGGGGAAGCTGTGTTTATCACTTATTTTATCACAAATACGACGTAATATATATAAATAAAAATATATATTATAATATATATTTATATAATTTTGTAACACTCTTAAAAATAAGGTGTTACATATTAATACATTTATATATTTAATTTTTATTTAATAATTATATCGTCCCAATATAAAAGAAAATTTTGGTTTTCTTGGTGCACATTGTGAATCTAGGGTAAGTTTCGTAGCGCCCCTAGCCAGTAAAAATGTAAAATATCGTACGAGTTAGTAACTTAGGGCAATTACCACATCACGCCATGTGACGTAAGGATGGTCTGATATCGCCTGATCCATTGCACCAATCAAAAAATTCGAAATAATAAGTAAGAGTGGGAAATTTCAGTTAGCGCATCCTTGCAAAGACCCCACTTCTCAAAACGTCTCCGAACGAGACGGACGTGATGGCACTTTCGGATGTAACCTAGAATTTTACAAGCTTCCAGTATTCAAAATTTAGGATGTCAAGGCCGGTACCAAATTTGTTAAACGCATCAAAAGAAGAAGTCAGAATCGATTATTTATGTGTTGCCAATAAGTAAAAGTTTATATCATTTTTGTATAAGAGCGCTGATTCCAGGATCGATGTGCAGTGAATAGTGATTCCAAAAGCCATGGGCAATGTTTTGTGGTATGTGTTGAAGTGTTTTATAAGTAATGTGCACAACCAGGTACGTTATAGAAAATAATAAAGAAAATGTATTTTAATGTTAAATAAGTAGAATTTTAATTGATAAACGGTTAACACATGAACGGTAGAAATTGTCCTTTGAATATTCATTTCAAAATTAATTTCGAAAACTTAAGTTACTACCTTCTCGATGTATATATAAATTTCAAAGGTTAATAAGTAATTAAAATGTATGGAATAATTAGCAGTAATTAAAAGATAATTACTCGACACATTGGTGTCTTTTCTTCTATTGTAATTTGTCATTGATTAATAAATTGTATAACTTTGTATATTAAAGCTTTAAATTCTTATTTCCCAAGTAACCTAGTTCTAGCTTCAAGATAGAAGAGCGTCATAGACAGCCAGCAATTGCCTGGGCTATGACGTTAGAACTAGAGGCCAGGGTAAGTAATTAATTAATATGTTAATTAGTAATTGACACACATTTTTAATAAAGTTAAAACTTACCCCAGAAAAAAGGCCTTACTCTAGTCCGTTACAATATAATAATATAAATTTAATAATATTTATATATTATATATTATATATATATATATATATGTATATATATATATATATAATATATATATACATAATATATAATATATATATATTTATATATATATATATATTTAATATCGCAATATGTATTCTTGTGTATTAATAAAGAGCCAAGTCAAAATACAAATACAAGAAATTCAATTACAATTCTTGTATTTGTATTTTGACTTGGTTCTTTACATATATATATATATATATATATATATATATATATATATATATATATATATATATATATATATATATACAACGTTAAAGTAGCAGGTGAGTCAGCATCAGTTAACCACTAATACATTTCCAACGCATTAACAAAAAATCTACCCAGTCGATCAAGTTTATAATGCGGATGAGACTAGATTGTTTTGTATAGGAATGCCTTTACGAACATTTTTGTTTATTCTGCTCCGAGGTTTAAGGTCGTTTAAGGAGGTTTGACTGTTCTACTGGGCTGTAGTGCTAGCAAGGTAAAATCATTGCACTTAATGGTGGATAAAATTACTTACAATAGTAATATATTAACTTCATATATATATATATATAAGGATAGTGTGAAGTAGAAGGAAATGTTAAATATTGCCTAAACTTAATGCATAATACAATTTGAGCATATGTTCAAAATTATAAAAGCTTTAATATTCACAGCGGTTTTGTAAAGCTACGACGGAAAGAGAAACCCTAATTGTTGGGTTCTGAATCACAAATCTTTACAAGAAACCCTAATTGTTGGGTTCTGAATCACAAATCTTTACAAGAAACAGATTGTTGAATATGGTTGATGTTTGTACATTACTTAAATAATAATTACAAGATACTAGAAAAACTAAAATGAAACAAGAAAATGTCTATAAATATAATAGTTGTAAAAGTATTCAATAAAGCTCATAGTGTTGAATAGATTTTCCTTTCGTCCGGAATTATTATCTAAAGAGTTTATGAAATACGATTTACAGTAAATCCCCTTGAAAACAGCGATTTATAAAACGTATTACTTTCCCTGCAAATTTGTTCCCATCAAAGTCGAATGGCCGTATTAGGGAACAATATCCATGATCGATATATTCCTCTCCTAAATGAATGAACAAAAGATTTATAGATCTTCCAACGCTGACGGCTCCATTAGAGGGGTAAATCGGGTAGACATTTATGTAAGTAGGGGGCATAATGGGCCTGGAAGGTATATTCAATAATGGAGCAGAAGTTGAGATATGTATATACACTTCAGTAAGTAAACACTGATACATCCTCAAACATCGCGTTATTTGTCGTTGTATGTCGGACATATTGGATTTTATAACTATTATATTGATAATTATAATCAAGTATACCGATACAATATGGAAGTAATATTTTACAATCATCATCGTCCAACAATCAGCGGTTTCTTCAAGCGATTACATTGTTTTACTCAAACTATTTCTCACATTATTGTCGATAGTATATTTCTATCAAAGAGACCAGTTTTCTCATTATTATCAGCTCACCGCTCGTCGATATATTAATAGCAACAAATCCTCCAATAAGACTAAACACGAAATTACGGAAAACATTAGTTTAGATAAGACATCTGTAGTTTTTTTTAAGCTTTATTTATTAATTAACAAAGTTAAATAAAAAGTCGACACAATAATATATTATTAGTAATTCAAAAAATAATACCTAATCGATTATTTTAACGAGAAACAAACACAAAATTTACTATGCAAAAAATATTAATTTTTTGAGAGATTCAAAATTTTTCAAGTGAAGTAAACGAAAAAAACGTTTTACAAATACTCCAGTAAGAAGAAACACATTATATAGACATTTCAGAAAACATTATTTTAATAGATGTTTTAACTAATATAGGCATAACTAGTAAATTAAAAGCATTTTATAATATTTAAAAAATAACAAAATATTAATAAATCGTTATTCGAAAATTAATACTTAAGGGATTACATTTAAAAAGAGAAACAAACACAAATTTTATTATAAAGAAAATTTCCTATCGGTAGAGATTCTAAATATCTCAACTCAAACAAATCTCCTATAAATCTTCCAATAAGACGATAATACAGTCTACTAACATTTAAAAAAACATTGGTTTAAGTTTATATACACCATTCAAGGTACTCTGGGCCTGATGAAGATGGCAAACTAGCTGCTGAAACCTCTTCGTTATTATTCAAATAAATTTTATTGATTCGTATATCAACCCTCTTTTATTGATAACATCAAACTGTTTTTCTGATTAACAGTTTTAACTAACATAGGCAACAAGTAATTATTGTAAACCATTGTGTAATAAATAAAAAACCAAATAATAATAAATAAATAATCAACAAATAATTTAAACGTTATTACATTTAAAACGAGAAAACAAACATAAAATTTATTATAAAAGGGAATTTACAGCCGATAGAGACTCTAATAATCTCAAATGAAGTAAACAAAACCTTTCAGGAAGTTAAATTCGTCGAGTTAAATTCCAATCCAAGCTTGTAAACGTTTTCCCTGTTTGTACAAGTCATTTACAAACTTTGCACCATGCGGGCAGGCCCAATCAATAGGTTTGTCATATATGAAAAAGAAATAAACTTTAAACTGAACAAAAATGGTTTTCAGCGATGGGGCTAACATTTTCGTTTTTTGTAATAATACTGTATATACAATGGGGCTAATGTATTGTAGGCCAAAATTATAAAATTGCGAGCGTTTAGTAATTTGTATTATTCATAGCTTTTTGCTGGCTATGAGAGCCAACATCATTAGGTATGAATAGTACAATAATGCAAGCTAAACAACTATGTTAGATTCGAATCAGCAATAATTGATGCCAAATTATTACAATATTGCCAAGTTTACCTTCCTGGTGTAGTCACCGAATATAGCATCAAATTTGGATCGTACTTGTATTTCTTCGTGTATTAATTTACTATTATTACTTCTCATTCGTTATTATTTCCTTATATAAATGTCATATTTTCTATATTATGAAATTTGTGGTTACTATCAATACAATGATTTGGAAAATTTTGATTTTAATATAAATTTTGGTTTTTTATAGGCATTTTAATGATTTTTAAAAAAAAGTGCTTAAGAACCTATGTATTTAGCGAAATTAAACCTTCATCAGACACTTTTATATTTTTTTGTATTTTTATAGAATTTTTAAAATATAACAACATAATATTGCAGAAACTAATAATACAGTGTTAAATTAAATATCTTTAAATCCCTATATTTGTTTCGAACAACCCCTATATGTTTCCTTTGGAATTTCACTGAACGTATTACGCAAGTGATCAAGCTGGGTGTAAATAAAATCGTCTAACTGCGCAAAGAACTGCCCAATAAACTCAGCCTGGACTCATAATGAGACATGTTTACAGGCCTATAAACCCGAATTACCTCGAGTAATGCCATTGTTGTTTTCTGTGCGTGATGTAACTTTCAAGTTTCACTGATTACTAAATTTTAAATTCATGTTGAAAACAGTTTTGGAAAATCTTTTAAAATCCGAGCAAAACATCTACACGGACAAAATGTAGTTATGTAATTTTATATTGAGGAAAAAATTTTAATCTTCACAGATAAAAATAACTTTTCCTTCCTAATCACACAACATGGTTTGGAAAGATGATATGTGGACGAACTTACAGATACTTACAAATTTCTTAACAAGTAATATTTAAAAATATTTAAACTTAACTCCTACTTGGTTGACAAAACAATTTTTTATATTAGGTAAATTTTATAAACAATTACATTTGATGTAGATAAAGTAGCATAATTTATGTTTTAAAACAGCTGTTCTACCACATAACGTACAACATAAAATCAGTTGTTTTATATAATAGGAACGAAATAACTATATTGCACAGCTTGCCCCTTTTGTTAAATTTTTCTCCCATATAAAACTAAAATTATTCAATAAATTTAATTATTAAATATGTATATGTTTACATATATTTAGTTACTATTTATTAAATAATTACAAATAATATGATAAGGTAACATAACATATGCGTTCAAACAGCTGTTCTAGGACATAGCCTATAACATAAAATCAGCTGTTTTAATAAATCGAATGATATCACTTATTTCAGCTCAAATGAGACAACATAACCATATTGCATACCTTGCCCCTCTCGTGAAAAAATTGTCATCCATTTAAAACTATAATTAATTTATTAAATTTAATTATTCATCTATTATTTGAAAACAATTTATTATTATCAATTGTCATCCCCTACATGTTTAAAAAAATGTATTTGAATTTGAATGGATAAATAAGATTTATTGTACTAACAATTGAAAAATTGTACAAGATATATACAAGAAGAATGTGAACTAAATGAAGGAATATAAAAATACATTTTTCATAAATGATTGTTTTAGGAATGTTGATAACTCGTAAGTGAAACTCCATCTATTAAAATTATATGTCCTTGTACATATAACAAACCTAATTTAAAATTTATATCTTCTTTTAGCACCCGTTCTCCCAGTTTTATGGTTTTTATAGCAATGTTGGCCGTTAATTAACTTCAGAGGTGAGTCTTTCGTTGGGCTGACTTAACTGGGAAAAACCAATCACTTATGCCGCTCTTTCAGTAGTGGGATCTTTTATACATATTTTAAATTGATCATTTGGCTATTACGATTTGATCATAGAACCAGAGTTTTCCCAAATTCTTACCACTGTTTATTTGTAGCCAACGGTTCACACAATCCGTACCAAAACCTTCCCTGGTGAATGCCACGTTTTCCCTCATTTAAGATATATTTTCGGAGTATTTCCCTAATCTCCTGCCTTATCCTGGTGTTGAGATATCTTGCTTTCTTATGCTGCTTCCAATGGAACGTTTTTCTTTCTTTTCTTCCTCATTTAATTTCTTAAAGGTTGTTTTCCCTTATATTCTAACCTATATCCCTGACAATGTGTTGCCTATTGGTCTATATGATTGTCTTGTTCTGTTATTTCAGCTGGCAGTCTTATAAAAAGGTCGAACATGAGAGCACGGTAGCTAATAGCTCTCGAATGTCGACCCGCAAAAATACCAAGCAAGATTAACGTTTAAGTAAATTAAAGTGTAAGTGATAAGTGAATACACGAAAATAGTGTTGGTAACCCAAATATAATTATGTAATAAATATAATTATATACATATATATTTTTTCACATCTCACAAAATAAAGCAATAAATAATAATATCATCCTAAATGAAATCAACAACCTACACCCTAACATACAATTCACCACGGAGGAAGAAATAAACTATCTAACCTAACAATAACCAGAAATACAAGTAACATTGAATACTCAATTTATAGGAAACCCACATAAACCATTAATACAATACCAAACCACTCTAACCATCCCCCACGACATAAAATGGCTGCTTACAACTCACTCTTATACAGAATGCTAAAAGTGCCTCTAAAAAATGAAGAGAAAGCCAAATAAAAACAAGTAATATATCAAATAGCCCAAAAAATGGATACAATAAAAAAAACTATAGATAAATTAGAATTTAAAATAATAAATAAATTAAAACATTCTAAAATCGAACTACAAAGAACAACAAAATGGGCCACATTCACATATACAGGGTACAACATAAAAGGAATAACTATAACACTAAAAAATAATAACATTAACATAGCTTACAAAAACACAGGAAACATAATTAATAAAATAAACCAAGCGGATAAAATTTGCCCCACACTTAATAATGGAATATACAAAATCGAATGCTCAGTCTGTAATAAAATATACATAGATCAAACAAAAAAGAAATTAAAAGACAAATATCAAGAACACCTCAATGCATTCATCAAACCTGAAACTAAATAACTCAAACTTAGCTACACACGCCATCAAAAACAAACACGCATTCCCCACATTAAGAAACGTACACCTAATAAAAAAAGTACGAAAAGTCCTCAAAATGACAATCTGGGTACAACTACAAATTTATAAACTTAAAAATAATATCATGAACGAACAAATAAAATTAAAATAAAAAAAACGATAAATTATTCAACCTAATACACAAAATTAACCGCACGACAAACTTGAAAGACTCGCACAGTGCAGTGAATCCGAAAATAGAACATAACGGTACACCACACCTTGTGACAACGGGAATTCCACGCAGCTTGCAGTCTACTATAACCCCCGGTCAGTGATGCCCGATAATGGAGATACTACCAATCTCTGAAAGTTAACTCGCATAAATACCAAGTAAGATTCTTGTTTAAGTACATATAGTGAAAGTTATAAGTGAATACAAGAAAACAGTGTTGCAAAGCAACAAATATATATATATATATATATATATATATATATATATATATACATATATATATATACATATATATATATATACATATATATATATATATATATATATATATATATTTATTTATTTATAAGATCAAATAATATACAAAAATACAGGAATATTTAATTTATTGAATAATAAACTCAAAGCTTTTCGTTGGTTTACATTACCAACATCCTCAGGTTACATTTTTGTAACTCCTGAGGATGTTGGTAATGTAAACCAACGAAAAGCTTTGAGTTTATTATTCAATAAATTAAATATTCCTGTATTTGTGTATATTATTTGATCTTAAAAATATTCTAACAGGAAAACACATTTGATATTCTATATATATATATATATATATATATATATATATATATATATATATATATATATATATATATATATATATATGCAGATTATCAAATATGTTTTCGTGTTAGAATTATTTTTAAGATCAAATAATACACACAATTACTGGAATAATTTATTGAACAATACACACAAAGCTTTTCGTTGGTTGACATTACCAACATCCTCAGAAATTACAATACTAAGAATGACAAGTATTGTCATTCTTACTCATTCTTAGTATTGTAATTCCTGAGGATGTTGGTAATGTCAACCAACGAAAAGCTTTGAATGTATTGTTCAATAAATTATTCCTGTAATTGTGTGTATTATTTGATCCTAAAAATAAATAAATATATATATATATATATATATATATATATACGTGATACGAGGTTCGTATATATATATATATATATATATATATATATACGTGATACGAGGTTCGTATATATATATATATATATATATATATATATATATATATATATATGAAATATGTTTTCTTCAATAGTAATACAAACAATTCCGGATATTCAAATACAAGAAATATATACTAATTTATTATTATTCAAAGGCTTTCGCTGGCAAACAGGAACAGCACCATCACGAATTCAATGATTATGGCGGTACTGTTAATCAACGAAAAGCTCTGAATATCAAAAAAAAAAATAATAATAATAATTCTTGAATCTGAATATATTCAATGTTGAATTGTATTCCTTGGAATGAAATTGGAAAATATTCAGCAGAAATTTAGTTAAAGTTTGGAAATGAATGAGAACAATCGTTAATACACAGAACTATAGATAATTCGTTCACAAAATACAGTCCATTCAAATATTTGTGTGCACGAATGCGAAACCATTATTGAAGAAAACAATAATAATAAGTACAATAATATTAGTAAATACAAAATAAAACCAATAATAATGATAATAAAAGTAGTAATAATTGATATAAATAATAATAATAAAAGGTAGTATTATTTGGTATAAATAATAATCATATTAATAAAAATAGTAATAATAAAATAAGGTAGTAATTGATAAAAATAAAAATAATAATAATAGTAAAAGATATTCATAATTGATGTAAATAATAATAAAAATAAGAAAAGGTAGTAGTAATTGGTATAATTATTATGAATAATATTAGTTAATATAAATAATTATCATATTATTATTATTAATATTAATATCTACGAAATTAATTGAGTTTTAAAGATACTGTTTTATAAGGAATCTTTCTGTTTACAATGTGATTTAATAATAGTAATATTAATCGTGCAATACATAACAAACATGCCAAAACGTTTAGCAACGAGAAATATTTAAATGAGAGTAAATGTAAACAATTAATTTAATAAAAATCCCTAATATTTGAAAGTAAGAGTAACTAAAAATTCAGAGCAAAAATCTTTATATTACGCCAGTAAACGTAGATTCGTCTCGAATGACTTATGTTTGCCAACCCGGTCGTGCTCTGCAAACCAACGGAGGGCATTGAATAATCCCTGATTCGCTATTCATTACTGTTAGTGGTCAAACATTTGTCGAGTGGTGTTAGCGACACTCAGTGCAATATTGATGAGGCTAAATATGTTTCGTCCAATCATATCGCTGCTTGTTAATATCTCCCCGTGCGTTTAGAACGTATCGATCGTGCAGACGCGTGTGCGTTGGTAAACGCAGGTAACTATGACTTATTTTTAATACCTGTTGTGTCTAAAGAGTAAACTTTTAAATAGAAAAGGGCTTTAGCTTTCAGAATCTGAATCAATTCTCTATTATACAACACAAAACAAGACAAGTTTTAGAGCAATATTTATTTAGTAATAATTATACATATTAAATGGAATAATTATAATTTAATATAATTATTTGAAAAAATCACAGGGGTATAAACAACGTAAACGCAAAAATTTGGTTTAATTTCGAATGATATAATATACTCAATCATTACTTGTATTGTTATTCATACCATACGATTCTTGGTATATATATATATATATATATATATATACATTATACTTAGTACAACGTCGCAGTTTCATCTTTTCACTAGTATCCCATCTGGGATTGCAAGGTGAGCCCAACAACAGTTGTAATGCGAATGAAGACCGGGGACAACTCGTCTCCTTTATATAGAGAAAAGAAGCCCATTGACGTCAATTCACGCACGCACGCACGCACGCACACACACACACCAACGCGCCCGCGCGTGAGCCAAACAATTACTCACATTCCTTTCCTTTTGTTCACCTTTCTGGCGATAAAATCTGTCCATAACACATTTACACACAGCGGGTAAATTCAAAGTATTATCACGTTTGTTAAGACTCCTTTTCTTCTCTATTTTGACAGATAGCCTCTAGTCCTGTAGTTTTACACTTGAGCAATCTTTCGGCAAGACTGGAAATCAATGGTATGCCCTGTATCGCAGTGGTGCCTGTACAGCGCCGACGTTTTCTGCTTGTTTTTAAATCCCAGTTTGTGCTCTTCAAGCCTAGCTGAGATACGTCTGTTCGTTTGTTTACAAGCACCACAATAGACGCTGTAAACGCCCTGGTTTTTCAAGAAGATTTTATTTTTGGCGTTATCAAGAAACTTTTCGATAGTGCTTTTGAGTTTGTAGACTGAACGTATACAATGAACGCTCTCCAAAATGAACTCCAGATTGAACTGATGTATTCCAGTTGTTAACTTTTCCTTCTCTCTCCCTCTCTCTCTCTTTCTCTCATATATATATATATATATATATATATATATATATATATATATATATATATATATATATATATATATACATATATATATATATATATATATATATATATATATATATATATATATATATATGTATATATATATATATATACATATATATGTATATATATATATATATATATATATATATATATATATATATATATAGTATGTGTGTGTGTGCGTTAATTCGTGGGAAATGTAGTTTAGGTATAAGGATTTAGGAAGTGAGAAAGTGAGAATTTACTTCCCACTATACGATACGCCTGAGACTAAGGCCGGGGTAAAGTGCGGTAATTTATGTTTATATACTCCTAAAAGTGTCTTATTACGTCACGCTTAGGGTTCACACAACAGCACGTGGTGTTGCTGTGTTCCCATTGCTTGTATTATATCCTGAGTGGGATTTTAACGACGGTGAGAAAAATAAACTAGAGAATATAATGCGATCAAAGTGACGAGCCTTCGGAGGAACTGATTCAAGTGTTTTTTTAATTGACCAGTACTGACGGTTTCCTTTTGTAATAATTAGGTTTTATCTGTGCATAAGCAATAATACGAGTGTTAAAATCTTCCAATAGGAGTAATTTTATTGATGTGATAATTGCGAGGACACATACTTCGTACAACCAATCTGAAACCGAATAAAGTAATTAATGTAATGACCAATAAAACACAAACAAACTCTTACTGTTAGTTTTCCAATCAAAGCAAGAGGATATGTTCGGAAGGAAAAATAATGTATCCCAAGTGTAAAATGGTAGATATAGTAATGCATAGCGCAGGACAATTATTACTTTTAATAATTTATTTTGTCAACGTTTCGACCATGTTATCTGAGAATGATTTTTTCATATATCCCTTATCAATGAATCACTTGTGATAAACTTTGGCTAAGTAAATTATTAAAGGTATTAGTTGCCTTTTGCTGTTTATTATTATTTCTACAATTATATATTATTAGAAAACGTTAATATCATATGTTTATAGTATTATTTTATATATATGCTTTTAATAATGTTAGGGCAATTTTCCAGTATTGTCGCTTACGCAGCATAAGGAAATGTGAATAAATTAAGAAAATAGAAACTCCCTATAGAGGTTAAGGATCAGGCTTACTAGACTACACATGTACAATACCAAGAGCACAAGATAACAGTATATTACTACACAAATATTGGCAAAAGCCCCATTACTACAAAAATAACTGATAGTACAAGCTGCCTAAAACTAAATCGTTATGTACATTTCATCAGAGGGTCTTATTACAAAATACAATCTAGAATACAATAATTTAATAACTAGAGTGATTCCAGTCGTGACGCCAAGCGTGAAGTAAGCTCAGACTCCGACCAACAAACAACTGTCGACCAGTATGGACTATATAGCTCACGTCAAAAACACTGAAATATAAAAATAAATATGTAATGTATCCTACACGTACATAAAGTAGAAATCTTACTTAAAATAAATCTGTTAAAGGATAGCGGTGAGATAGGGAGGCCCTTTATGTATATCCATTAATTTATTTTAGATGTGATTATAAGAATACTTTCATAACTATTAGGTAACTTTTAAAGGTTATACTTAATCTGATATAACATTTTGATCTAACAGATGCTGAGCTGTATATGGCCGACATGTTCTTCATTACGTATACAGTAATGTTGTAGGCAATATATAAATACCATACAATATAATAATGATCAATATATGTACTTCAGAACAAAATATTACAGAATATATAAAAGCAATACAATAAAATATTACGTACAAGAAACATAAACGTAAAATAAAGTATTACGAGTATTTATGTTTTCTTAAAGCTATTCCATTAACAATATATAAACCCGCTTTATTCCCCTTAACAAAAAATTAATGGTAGAGCTCCATTGTAGCACAGATGCTTGTAATTATATGCTCCAAATCGCTAGACAAGAAGATGTATTTAGATACGAGAACAGATCGGGATTAACTATAATGACATCACTAACTGTGTGTCTCTTAGATTCGTATTTACCAGTTGGATAAATATATGACAAGCTTAAGTAACAAATATATATAAACTTTATATAGTTCCTATTTAATAACAAAATTATTAGCTTAGGAATAACTTCTTCCTAGTATTTTGGTTAGTTGTATTTTAATAAAAGTAATAACACTGAACTAAAGTACAATTTCTTTCAAATCTTTCCCCTTTAACCATAATTACCACCGATCACTTCCCCTTTAAATCGTGTATTCATATTTATTAATTCAAAACTCTACCCTTAAATCTGTTATTGAGTTTCTGTTAATACAAAATATTTATTTACCATACAATTATTTAAAATGAACTTTGTACGTTGGAAAAACTGCACTGTAATAGGTAGATTACAAGGACGTTCAGGGACCATTGCAAGCCATGTGTCACCTCGCGATATGTATTCAAATTGCTTCTCTAATCCAACACTTTGAATAATGTCCGGTAGAGCGCATAACATACCTCGTGCATTGCATAAGACGTCGGGGAGAGACAGATCTGATCCTTATCCAAGGGATTATCTACTTGAATTAAAATGCAATTGTTCAATATAATTGCACTTGTTCAATATAATAGTGTTTGAACTATTTTTATTTCATGAATACGTTAACAAGTGCATACAAAACTATAAAAATACGTTTTCTCAATCCTCACACACACAGATATACACACTCGCACGCGCGTGTAGACACATACACATCCAATTATATTGTAGCTTGATGAGTTTAAGTAGGCTGTGTTGCAACACACCCACACACACACACACACACACACACACACACACACACACACACACACACACACACACACACACACACACACACACACACACACACACACACACACACACACACACACACTCACACACACACACGCACGCACGCACGCACGCACGCACGCACACACACACACACACACACACACACTCACACACACACACACACACACACACACACACACACACACACACACACACACACACACACACACACACACACTCACGCACACACACCTAATCATTCCGTCCTATCATATTTAATATGCAAAAGACGTACTTTAACATCTTGTTTGTAGTTTTAGGGGTTTTTACTTTATTATTGTAAGACTTATGCACGCCTAGGGTGACCCTACTCTCTGGAAATATCTTAAAGACGCGTCTAGCCATTAAACCCCCCGTGAGGGGAGATTTAGTCGTTGTAACGAGGTTGTATTGATTGAATGTTTTCCCTCGTTGATTTCTGATCCTTTTTAAAGTATTAAACGCGGGGGTTGCAAACCAATGAAAGCAATTCGGATTATTTCCGGAATTATTAAACCACCTTAAATTGTTTTCTTAATACAATGTTGGATTTATACTGTTTTCAAATTTCCTAAAACAAAATCTTCCTTGGTGAGTTTTCTCCTGGGAAGTAAGTGTATCAATAGCCCACTGACTCTTCGCCCTATTACCTTAATTAATCATCATGGCAGCTTTAAGCTAACACTGGGTTTGTATGTCCCCAATGAAGGCCTTGATAAAGCTGTGTCCATGTTAAAATTATTTGGTACAAGGATTAAACGAATCTAGCGTGCTATTATCGCCTATTGAGTTCGTATCGAAACAATATACAAAGTCAAATCAACTGGAGCGTGTATTTATTATAAATTTAAGAAAGTGGTTATATTTTCATTAGTCTCCGAAAATGCACAGAAGAGGTTTGAAAATTAGTACGTCATAAAAGTTTCGAAAATAATATTTTTTACTATGATTTCTTTATTAAAAAAACATATACTGACTGGAAAAAGGTTTAATTATGCCTAAATATTTCAATAATTAGAATCCCTTTTAGCTGGATATAAAACACTGCACCTTTTTTAATTCCTTCTATTAGTTCACTCACTCTTTATATATATATATATATATATGTATATATATATATATATATATATATATATATATATATATATATATATAAATATATATAGATATTGTATCTTGTTCAAACTTTCTATTCAAAATTGTCTGTGGTTCAGAGGTTTTATCTAATTAATAAAATTTACTCCACAGCTTCTTTGAGAAGAACAAACACTTTTACTATGCCTGTTAAATAGACAAAGTCCTCTAGGTCTAGTTATGTTTCCACGCAGTTATGTGACACTAATCGGTTACCATTAAAGAATGCATTAAACCGTTCCAAACATTATTGCGCCCACAGATTGGAGACACATTCCGTTTAATATTCCCCACGATGAGGCTAAAGACACCTGCGGGACTCCTTTTTGTCCTGCCACTGACATTAATAGCGAATCAGGATTACATTTAGAATACTTTATCTAGATAGAGTCCCTTTATCTGAATACCTTCATTTATCATTTGGATAAAACTTTTGAAAAATAGTTTTCCTTAGGGATCGTAATATTATATGTATTTTTTAAGTGAAACATATTTTACAGCAGATTTAATTCCCGGTTCCAAAGGTCATCAAAACATTATTTTACAGCTAAATCGCTTCTTGGTACTTTAAGAAGATTAAACGAGCTTCACGAAGTCAAAATCATGACCCATTCTACCTTCTTCTAGAGTTACAATGATTGCACTTAAGTTTTCTTTCAATAGAAACCCCTAATTAATTATATAAAGGACACTGTTTATAATGTAGACTACTAACCGGTTGAATTTTTATGGAAAGAGAAAATGAAGAATTTTTTAAAATCACATTAGCTGAAGCTAATATCATATGAGATATTTAATCATTTTAAACCAATATTAAAATAAATGTATTCCAGTATTTATCATGAAAGAATGTTAGATAAAATGTAATAGTTTATTGACTATTCATTCTAATAGAACCAACCTAAAAACACATGTAAGGCGTTCCCATTTGAAACAACCCTATTCGAAAATAATGTTCGGAGTAATATTTTTTCGACTAGAAAACAATTTTATCTGCTGTGTATGTTATGTTTATGTGATTTTAATTTTGTGAATATTTTATGATGCCGAAACATGATGCCGTACCGTCCAAGCACAGAATGTAATTCCATTAAGATGGAAACGGATCTAGTGATCGTTACGTTCCATGCGATGCTCTGATATCGGGGCCCACCCTTAGCAACTCCGACGGTGAGGTAGCTGTCATACATGCTGCAGCAATTGAACTTGAGAACCTGTTTTCTTTGTTCATCCTGAACTTCTCTTGGAACTAACAGACGTATTGTAGAAGAACTCTTGACATATTATCTAGTGAACGATCTGAGTTCACTACAGTACTCCATGTCCTTTATGAAAATGACCACCAAAAAATGTATCCAAGTTCGACTCAAGAGGAACTCTCGGGGAAACGGATGGTAATTGTGTCTCAGGGGAATTTAGAATGAAGTCTGGTTATAACTAGCTTGCTGCACACCTTGATATCCTGCAGAATCTGGAGGATCTGCTGTGTGGCGGGGAAGTATAGAATACTAAACCCTCTTAAGGAATTCACACCCCTGGACCGGGCCCCGTGAGGATCGGATGGGGTTATCTTGCGCCTACTTCATCCAGGTCACGCTGTGGACGGAACTCTATTGTCTAAGGAGTTACATACTGTAACGGTCTGAATTACCGTTTCACTTAAGGAATTAATAATTTCTTATTTTTTAAATAACAATTTTAATATTTAAATAATACGGTTTTAATTTATGGTATAATAAACATAGTAAAGGGTCAAGAAGTCAGTAAAATTTTGAATAAGTATTATTAAGACAAATTAAAAATTATGATATCATGCAATTGTAATAACTAACTAAGTTTGACGAACGAGAGTGAAGTGAAAAAAATCGACATTTTGAAATGACCAGAAAAATCCATAATAAACAGTAGTGGAAACAGAATTTAATAACTCAAATAACAAAAACGTTGCAGCCATAGACATTTTTCAGTGTTCTAAAACAGATAACAAAATTATGCAGGTTAAAACTAATACGTTGTCCAACCCGCCCGTATAAGAAACTAGCAAGGAGATAGCGACGAGCTTAGAGCGGAGGGGAAGGGTAACACAGCCGTAATCAATACAGGAACTTAAGGACCTGTAAGGAAGTCTGTAAAAATATTTTAATACGAGGTGCTAACAGCCGCTATGTCGGATCGCGCCTAGAACCACCTTTAGGCCAGATGCGACAAAACCACCACGTTTCCGCCGCCTACTTCCATCCATGGGCGAGGGCTTCAGACCCAGCCTCCGGGACGTGAAAATGGAAAAAGACTTCCATCGACTGACCAGAGATTGCAACTTCCGATGTCCAGGGACCAGGGAATCCAGACGATAGGACTCCAGGACCGGCAGGGAAATCCTTGGCAATTCATTTTCTCTATTACATACAAATTAACGTCAAATTTAGTCAGTTAAATTTATTAAATTTAAATTATCAATTAAACCTAAACAATGACTTCATTCTATGTTGAAAAATTAAATAAATATTTGCTTTTGCAAACAACTGCTCTCGCTCCCAACTCATTGGTCTGGTATTATCCCACATCAGATTTGAGGCAGGTGCGTTCGGGTAACGTCGATTAGTGTTTATCTTTGAGACTTAAAAGTGTGTGAAAAATTTACGACGATAACGCAAATTGCAAAATTCGTAACGTAGTTTGCTTTTTGAATACGAACTAAGTTCGACCAAACGAAATTTATAGAGTGCAAAGGCATTTTATAATTATTTCATTTATGTGTTTCTGCGAATTACTATACTTTTCATTAAATTTTGTAATGTTTTAATGATGACATTTAGGGTGGCGAAACTATCATTCAAGAGTGATGAAAAAAGCAGTTATAAGAACGAATGTCAACATTGCGGTGACGCAAGAAGCACTGGTTGGATTAGATTAATTATATCACATAAGCTGTCAACTCGCAGTTCATTAATGACGTCAGAAGGAGTGTATTGACGAGAATAGAGCACTGTACGATACATAAAGGATAAAGAGAAGGAAACATGGGAGTGAAAGCTGTAAAAACCTCGTAAAACCCTACCAACAGTAACAAGTGACCCAGTTTATTCAACGACCTTTTTGTCTCACCACTAATTCTTTCTCATGTTTAGAGTTACAATCGATAATGCTAGTGACAGAGTTTTCGTGCGTCTTCGGCAATGAATATGGAAACAAAGTTGAGATAAAATCGTTTTTGCCCTTATCTGGCCACGTTAATTCAAGACCAGAACTTTATAACTTACTACCGTAATAGACTCTAATTTCCTTGATTGTAGTTAATTTAAACGCAATCACCAGCTGATAAGGAAACAGTTTCATTCATGTTTGTGATTTGTAGCAATTTTATTATTCATTCTGGTTTTACTTTTGAGACAACAAATAGAAACTGCAAAGATTTGCATATTCTCTTGTAGCAGGACTAGCATTGTAAAAGTGCATGTCCAATTGCCTATACTGTGAAACAAAGGCGCTTTGTAAATGCGTGGAGTTGATTTGAAACAATTAACATAAAAACAAATTTTTAAAAATAGATTCCTACTCACGTCAACAAAGAAAAATTATATTTGAGTTAATTTTAATAAATAATTACAATTATTATAAATAATGTAAAATAACCTATGGGTTAAAACAGCTGTTTTACCACATAAACTATAACAAAATCAGCTGTTTTATGAAATCCTATGTTCTCACTTATTTCTAGCTTAACCATTTTGCCTACCTTGCCCCTTTTGTGAATAGTATTTACCCCACATAAAACTAATATTAATTCATTTTAAAAGTAAAGTTTTAAACATTGTATTTGAACTTGTTTGAATGTATAAAAAGTATTTTTTAACGATTAAAAATTTAAAAAAGATTTATTTAGGGAGAGTTTGAAGAAATAGAAGGAATTGGAAATACGAAAAACCCTGAATAGATCTAACATTTTCAAAATAAAAGTAATAATAAAAACCAATCGTACAATTATTTTAATTCGCCCCAACCTGATCGTACTCCTACCAATCCTATTTTCGAGTTAATGAGTTATAAAAATATAACGCCATTTTTATTTTGTAATATAAGTGTTCCATAACTGTATCTTAGCTAATAGGAATGAAGAACTAAGCCAAATAAAATAACAGACCGTAGTCGAAGAATCCTTTTTCAAGCTTACTTTACAGGACAAACCTTTACAGCTAATTACCCTTATTAAATATATAACAAAGTAAACGTAATATATGTTCTGATAAATTTAACATAAACACTAATACATAGTTTTTCTATTTTGTTTTTAAATTTCATTTTATTTCTGTTGAAAAATAAAAAAAAATGTTTATAGATATTACAGAGAATTGTACTAATTTATTTATAGTTTCCCAAGGTAATAATAATACTACCAACAATGACTCCTTTAAATCTAGTATTTTAATAAGTACATAGGGTAAGCAAAGGAGGTAGTTCTGTCAGGGAAGACGCTTTAACCTCCCATTACTATACTAGGTACACACTCTGACAGGTTGACTCACACAAGAGCTCAGGAACAAAAACTTTCCCTCACTACACCGTGGGTCGAATACAGGCTTTATAGCTTAGTAGTCTGGTACTCATCTCGTTAGGTCACTTAGTCCCTCGCCTGTTCCTCTACAACCACTAAGTTGATATTTCAGGACACTGAAACGTCAGCTACCTGTCTGAGCAACGAGTGTAGTACAAACGAATGAGCGACAAGAAGCTGTCCAGATATCGCATATGTGTATTCTAACGCCATCTACTCTAGTTTTCCCGTTACACTATTTTTTGTAATATTCTACCTAACAATGGCCTTTAAATAAGTAGTATGCTACTTAGTTGCTTATAAATAAATACACTCAGATCTCTAAAAATAACTTCAAACAATTAAGAAACCAAATTATTAAAAATTGAGATTGAAATTACAGAATTTTAAATATGTATTAAGCTGTTTTTTATCTGCAGATTTTCCTCCTTTAAAAGCGACGCCTCTAGTTTTTAATTTATTGGTTTCATTCAACAGCGGAAGCAGTGCCAGCTACCCCTCCCCCAAATACCTGCACCGCCACTTCCACTTCCGTCGCACATAACCACTTTGTGTTCCTGATAAAAGCTTTATAGGTTATATTAGTTGACCTAATCTGTGAAAAGCAATAATTTATTACTTCCATACATGCTTTTAAAATTTCATTTACTTTTTTTTTTTAACCAAACAAGAATGTGTATTAGAATAATGTAGGACGTGGATTATATTTAAATAATTTATTAGCCCTAATGGTTTTCCTGAATAAATAAACAGGGGTACCTGATTTAGTGGTAGTAAATGGGGCTTAGTTCTAGAATCGTAGATCAGAGAGGACAAGTACACATTTTATGATTATGAGACTTATATACAAGTGATGGTCAACTAAAACAAGTAAAGTAAAGAAAACTATTTTAAAGTCAATTCCTACTTAAGTAGACAAAGCAAAATTTTATTTTAGCTACTTTTGATCAAAATATTACAATTAATATAAATAAAGTAGCATGACCTATGCGTTAAAACAGCTGCCCTATGGCATAACCTATAACATAAAATCAGCGGTTTATTTAAATCTTATGTTACCACTTTTAAACTAAATGGGACGATATAACTATATTGCATACCTTGCCCCTTTTATGAAAATGTTTGTTCCATATAAAAGTATAATTATTTCATTAAATTTAACTAAATAGTGAATTAATTTAGAAATAAACTGTATCAACATCTAGTGGCATTCACTGCAAATGTACAATATATATATATATATATATATATATATATATATATATATATATATATATATATATATATATATATATATATATATATATAGGTAGACTGTGAACTAATAGAAGGAAAAGAAAGATGTTTCTAATAGCGTACATATTAACAGTATTGCTATATTGATCAGAGGCGAGGTCGGTAACGGAAGCCTTAAATGAATATACCTGAAGCATTCGAGATGTAAATACTTAAAACTGGTCATGTATCTATCAGCTGTGTACTTCAACCTGTAAAAGAAGCTAGGGGCTAAAAATAAGCGTACACAAACTCAAAATTATAAAATTGTTTTATCTTCATAGCCTATGTTCCCATAGCGTATTACATTATCATCAATGTGGTACGGTGGAAAGATTATGAGTCTGTGTACTTATTAATCACCTTCACGCACTATCCAACGAATATAATATTTATTGAACAGGTATTGCTGATAAAAGGTGAGCCTGAGGTATTTTAACACAATATGCGGGACGAACGCAATTTTGAATTATTTGGGCCATACTCTGAGGCATACTAAAGGATAGAGTGAACCAGGGAGTCACCGTGTCTCAAGATTGAAGAATCTAAGAGGTTGTATTCTGAAACATCTTCCCTACCTACCATAGCATAAGCGAGTAATATCTTAATGGAAGTCCAGCTAACCGTGCTTTTTACTCCCGCTTTGTCGTGTACTACCATTTCTGAAAACATGTTACCTTAAATTATTCTATACACCAACAGTTTCTGCATTCGATATGTCTACACATATTTCAAGGTTGTTTATTATTTTATTTTAAGGTAATTTATTATTGAATTTATCAAATACCGACCGTCCCATGTAATTCATTCTAATACACTTCACCAAATGTTATTTAACTATAAGCCTATATATTACAGAAGCCTATTAGCAACGCATTTGAACGGAAACTGAGGAGACTAGTATTTTTATATTAACTAACCACGAGTGTTTAGACAGTTGTTATTATGTTTTTAGGAAAGTATTTATACTTCCTTAACGCAGCCCTCTACCTGCCGTCTCTCCTATTGCGATCCCTCAAGGTCAAGTGCCCGTTTAAATGGTCGCGCCAGTGCTGTAGTATGCAGCAACGGATTGACGTGAGAAAAAAGTTATTTTAATCAAAGGTTAGCTGTAAACTGTTACAATCACATTCCCTTATATACCTCAAGAACAGTAAATGTTTTTACAATGTGAAATTTAAATATTTTATATGTCATCATTTTGCATTACAGCATATTGCGTACGGACCTTATTAAATTCTTTTTGTCATGAACGGATGTGTAGACATTCTTTTAACAGAAATCTAGTTCGTGTTAATTAAAAATAACTTTCAAGATAGCTTTCACAAAAATGTAGGCAAACACGATCAAACCAAAGTATCAGCAATAATTGTTTTAACAAGTAACAAACAAAACATCTTATTTTAGTCATTTTTTATTATTTAATTGCAACTAATATAAATAAAGTAACATAACCTATACATTAAAAAAGCTGTTCTGCCATATAACCTATAACACAAAATCAGCTTTTTTATGATATCATCACTTATTATGAGCTAAATAGGACGAAACACGTACATAGCATACCTTGCGCCTTTAGGGAAAAGTGTTTCTGCAACTTATTACTATTCAAATTATTTCTTTAAATTTAATTGTTGAATTAATTTTTTTCAGAACAGTATCAACATCTAGTGACATCCCCTACAAGAAAAAAAAATTTGAACTGGAAATGATAGACAAAAAGTATTTTATTAATGATTAAATAATTAATAGTCAGCAATAATTTATTTTAATAAGTATTATAAACAAACATATTTAAAGTCACTGAATACTTAGGTCAAAAAAATACAATTTATTTTAATTATTTTATTAACTAATTACAACTAATATAAATTAACATAACCTATACATTAAAAAGCTGTTCTACCATATAATCCATAACATAAAATCAGCTTTTTTATGATATCATCACCTATTATAATCTAAATAGGACGAAACACCTATATAGCATACCTTGCGCCTTTAGTGAAAAGTTTTTCTACAACTTATTATTATTTAAATTATTCAAAATTATTTCTTTAAATTTAATTGTTGAATTAATGTTTTTAGAACAGTATCAACATCTAGTGACATCCCCTACAAGTAAAAAAAAAATACATTTGAACTGGAAATGATAAACGAAAAGTATTTTAATAATGATTAAAATTTGAACAAAATATCTATAAGGACAGTGTGATTTAATAATAGGATTTTCTTTACTCTTGCATTATTTAATTAAACGTAAATAGGTAGCATTCTGATGGTGCGCTGTGGAGGGTTTTCTTGTTAGTACCGTGAAATCTTTAACGATGTGCTTGTTTAATTGTTAAGTTCAAGATGTTTTCCAAACCATTATAGAATGCATTTAACCACTGATAACTTTTAATCCGTAGAGGTGTGTTGTAGTTACAAGTGATAAAGTAAATAATATTGTTAGCACAAAAAATATAAAACGAGTGAATGGATTTTATTACTTACGTTGTTCAAGTCAACAAAATTAGATAAAAGCGACACCAACCTGAAAAATTCAAACAGATATAATAAAAGAAAATATTGATGTAAAACTAGAATTATGATAACTACCATATTTTCTTAGGAAAAATAGAAAATAGAAAAATAGAAATGATATTATTATTATTAATTAACGAGTAACATTAATACAATAATGCAAGATATAAAACATATCATATGTTTTAGGCCTATAGCTTACATTATTGTATTATTCATTCCTGATTTTGTTGGTACTGTTTATCAACGAAAAGCATTGAATATAAATTAATAAATATCCTTGAAATTGAATAACCTATGTTGTTATATATATATATATATATATATATATATATATATATATATATATATATAGAAAGAAAGAAAGAGAGAATTTAATAAAAAAATGTATACTCTCAATTCCTGAGAAATTTTTAAAATGTCCTGAATTGTAGTATTTCTTTGGATCCGTTTTACAATTATGCTTTTGGATTCTCAGTTATGTTTGGTATTGAATGTTGGTATGGTACAAATCTTATTAAATCTTCTTACTTATGTTTTTTTAAAATTTTATAGAAAGTAATGTGAAACATAAGTAAGAATGTTAAGTAAATATTTGTTAAAAATTATGTAAACAAGTGAAATATATTGAGAACATTCTACAAGTGACAGATGCTTAGTTGCCATGACAGTAAAACAACTAGTGAGGGGATGAAATAGCGTTGGCGGTGCTAAATAAACAACACGAGCGATTGATGGACGAGTCCTAAAACGACAATTCTTTCTCTCCTTTGATGCAAGCAATAACTTAACCGCTATTGAACTTTTCGTCCCATGAGTGTGGAGAGAACCCTGCCTGGAAGTTGTTTCTGGTCATTGTTACTTTCTACACATTTATAGAATAATTAGATGCTTTTTTGTGATTTTAGTAAAAGTTTTATATTTCTACCTGTATTAAGATTTGCAATATTATAAAACGTTTTTAAATTATAAAACAAAACCTTTTACCTCCTATTCTACTGCAAAAGGTTTTTTAACTTTCAGGAAATGCAGTGGCATTTAGAAAAAAGAACTGCTACAAATCTAAATAAAGAAATGAACAGCTAATTCATAGGACGATTATACAAAGTATATATGATTACATAATTTCAGACAGTGGGACCGAAGTATGTACGTTGTTTGCACAATGCAGGTAATAGAGGTTTCAACAAAATCTAGTTAACATAGGTATAAAATAAACATATTTAATTAGTACAACAAATTTATAAAGTGAAAAATGTGTTCAGTAAATAATTTATTAAACGAATTTATTTTGAAATCGATTCTTAAAAACTGTCAGACGCGACTAAGAATGTTTTCATTTTAAACAATGGAATAATTATTTGTAACTCATTATTGTATTGAACTGCCTGTAGTAAGTATTATTGAAATATAAAATAATATGTTTGTTAAACTGTTAAAAGTATTTAATATTATCATATTATATCGTTGTGTTATAAGTAATGTAATATATCCTACGAGGTAAAACAGCTGTTATAAAATATAACCTAAAACATAAAATCAGATGTTACTGGGCCTATGTATAACTATATAGATGGTTTTTACTTATCGAAGGTTTTTCCGCGTACAATATTTCTGAACAGACACGCCAAAAAATATATATTCAATAGTTGTAGCTACAAAACAATGGAACATTCGTTGTACAGAAACACACATTGTTACTCTCAAGTAAAGGATCCTTTTGTACACCTTTTGTTAAAGGATTAAAGTCTTAAGGAAACGACTTTATGTAATTATGTACAACATAACTGAGCAGTTACCACTCACATTCTAATATCCGACAGTATAACCTGATTTAGATATAGTCGCTTCAAATTCAACCTTTCCAACAACTTAAATCCTGCAGCAGAATACTAATTACGTAACTAAGCCATAGAAGTAACGGTAGGTAATGACTTTAGAACCATGATCATGATATTCGAAGATCTGTTTCTGCAGCTGTAATGGTTTCCCATAGCATGGTAACTTATCCATAGCTTGTCCCATAGTTGCAAAGAACGGCAATTCCGTAATAAACACACAAGCTTAGGGTCAAGGTCAAAGACATAGCACATAATCATGATATTCGGAGACCTGTTTCTGGAGACGTAAAAGGTTTCCCATAGCCTGGTAACTTATCAATAGCTTGTTCCACAGTTGTAAAGAACTGCAATTCCGTAACAAACACACAAGCTTAGGGTCAAGGACAAAGTCATAGCCCATAATCATGATATTCGGAGACCTGTTTCTGGAGCTGTAATGGTTTCCCATAGCCTGGTAACTTATCAATAGCTTGTTCCACAGTTGTAAAGAACTGCAATTCCGTAACAAACACACAAGCTTAGAGTCAAGGACAAAGACATAGCACATAATCATGATATTCGGAGACCTGTTTCTGGAGCTGTAAAAGGTTTCCCATAGCCTGGTAGCTTATCAATAGCTTGTTCCACAGTTGTAAAGAAATGCAATTCCGTAACAAACACACAAGCTTAGGGTCAAGGACAAAGACATAGCACATAATCATGATATTCGGAGACCTGTTTCTGGAGCTGTAATGGTTTCCCATAGCCTGGTAACTTATCAATAGCTTGTTCCACAGTTGTAAAGAACTGCAATTCCGTAACAAACACACAAGCTTAGGGTCAAGGACAAAGACATAGCCCATAATCATGATATTCGGAGACCTGTTTCTGGAGCTGTAATGGTTTCCCATAGCCTGGTAACTTATCAATAGCTTGTTCCACAGTTGTAAAGAACTGCAATTCCGTAACAAACACACAAGCTTAGGGTCAAGGACAAAGTCATAGCACATTATGTTCAAGATAAATCTAGTTATTAATATTCTTCATTTTCTCGCATTTTCACGAAAAAATATAACTAAACTAAGAAAACATGAAGAGAAAAAGTGGAAAGAAGAAAGAAAATAATTTAATTTTACTAAATTCAAATTAACTACACAAAGATATTACAATATCCATTCGATACTCTTGTTAAATTCGTTAAAAACAATTAGGTAGTGTATTACAACTTGTAATATCGAAGAAATTAAAAATCTAGGTTACTTCATCGATTAGATTTATTCCTGACCTCATTTTAGTAAGACGAATCGCTTCACAGAAAGTAAATAAATAATGATTGCGTCCAAAACACTCCCTAAATATCTTTAGGAACGGCTTGGGCTCGCAAAATCCTAATGTCTCCAATTTATATTCAGAGGTGGTAATTCAAGAGCTTACGGCTTGTTCCCTTGAGACTTTAAAGGCTGTTTTTACCGGTTAGAGGCGATCCTTTAGGATCAAATATTATATATATATATATATATATATATATATATATATATATATATCCCATTTGATATTGAGTTCGTTCCAGTAGAAACAATATGTATGTATAGGAGCTTAGACTTTACGATTGCTAAAAGATTATATCATCGATAACTTTCTTACATAATTCACACTATTGAATAAATATATATATATATATATATATATCCCATTTGATATTGAGTTCGTTCCAGTAGAAACAATATGTATGTATAGGAGCTTAGACTTTACGATTGCTAAAAGATTATATCATCGATAACTTTCTTACATAATTCACACTATTGAATAAATATATATATATATATATATCCCATTTGATATTGAGTTCGTTCCAGTAGAAACAATATGTATGTATAGGAGCTTAGACTTTACGATTGCTAAAAGATTATATCATCGATAACTTTCTTACATAATTCACACTATTGAATAAATATATATATATATATATATATATCCCATTTGATATTGAGTTCGTTCCAGTAGAAACAATATGTATGTATAGGAGCTTAGACTTTACGATTGCTAAAAGATTATATCATCGATAACTTTCTTACATAATTCACACTATTGAATAAATATATATATATATATATATATCCCATTTGATATTGAGTTCGTTCCAGTAGAAACAATATGTATGTATAGGAGCTTAGACTTTACGATTGCTAAAAGATTATATCATCGATAACTTTCTTACATAATTCACACTATTGAATAAATATATATATATATATATATATATATCCCATTTGATATTGAGTTCGTTCCAGTAGAAACAATATGTATGTATAGGAGCTTAGACTTTACGATTGCTAAAAGATTATATCATCGATAACTTTCTTACATAATTCACACTATTGAATAAATATATATATATATATATATCCCATTTGATATTGAGTTCGTTCCAGTAGAAACAATATGTATGTATAGGAGCTTAGACTTTACGATTGCTAAAAGATTATATCATCGATAACTTTCTTACATAATTCACACTATTGAATAAATATATATATATATATATATATCCCATTTGATATTGAGTTCGTTCCAGTAGAAACAATATGTATGTATAGGAGCTTAGACTTTACGATTGCTAAAAGATTATATCATCGATAACTTTCTTACATAATTCACACTATTGAATATATATATATATATCCCATTTGATTTTGAGTTTGTTCCAGTAGAAACAATATGTATGTATAGGAGCTTAGACTTTACGATTGCTAAAAGATTATATCATCGATAACTTTCTTACATAATTCACACTATTGAATAAATATATATATATATATATATATCCCATTTGATATTGAGTTCGTTCCAGTAGAAACAATATGTATGTATAGGAGCTTAGACTTTACGATTGCTAAAAGATTATATCATCGATAACTTTCTTACATAATTCACACTATTGAATAAATATATATATATATATATATCCCATTTGATATTGAGTTCGTTCCAGTAGAAACAATATGTATGTATAGGAGCTTAGACTTTACGATTGCTAAAAGATTATATCATCGATAACTTTCTTACATAATTCACACTATTGAATAAATATATATATATATATATATCCCATTTGATATTGAGTTCGTTCCAGTAGAAACAATATGTATGTATAGGAGCTTAGACTTTACGATTGCTAAAAGATTATATCATCGATAACTTTCTTACATAATTCACACTATTGAATAAATATATATATATATATATATATCCCATTTGATATTGAGTTCGTTCCAGTAGAAACAATATGTATGTATAGGAGCTTAGACTTTACGATTGCTAAAAGATTATATCATCGATAACTTTCTTACATAATTCACACTATTGAATAAATAAATATATATATATATATATCCCATTTGATATTGAGTTCGTTCCAGTAGAAACAATATGTATGTATAGGAGCTTAGACTTTACGATTGCTAAAAGATTATATCATCGATAACTTTCTTACATAATTCACACTATTGAATAAATATATATATATATATATATCCCATTTGATATTGAGTTCGTTCCAGTAGAAACAATATGTATGTATAGGAGCTTAGACTTTACGATTGCTAAAAGATTATATCATCGATAACTTTCTTACATAATTCACACTATTGAATAAATATATATATATATATATATCCCATTTGATATTGAGTTCGTTCCAGTAGAAACAATATGTATGTATAGGAGCTTAGACTTTACGATTGCTAAAAGATTATATCATCGATAACTTTCTTACATAATTCACACTATTGAATAAATATATATATATATATATATATCCCATTTGATATTGAGTTCGTTCCAGTAGAAACAATATGTATGTATAGGAGCTTAGACTTTACGATTGCTAAAAGATTATATCATCGATAACTTTCTTACATAATTCACACTATTGAATAAATAAATATATATATATATATATCCCATTTGATATTGAGTTCGTTCCAGTAGAAACAATATGTATGTATAGGAGCTTAGACTTTACGATTGCTAAAAGATTATATCATCGATAACTTTCTTACATAATTCACACTATTGAATAAATAAATATATATATATATATATCCCATTTGATATTGAGTTCGTTCCAGTAGAAACAATATGTATGTATAGGAGCTTAGACTTTACGATTGCTAAAAGATTATATCATCGATAACTTTCTTACATAATTCACACTATTGAATAAATATATATATATATATATATCCCATTTGATATTGAGTTCGTTCCAGTAGAAACAATATGTATGTATAGGAGCTTAGACTTTACGATTGCTAAAAGATTATATCATCGATAACTTTCTTACATAATTCACACTATTGAATAAATATATATATATATATATATATCCCATTTGATATTGAGTTCGTTCCAGTAGAAACAATATGTATGTATAGGAGCTTAGACTTTACGATTGCTAAAAGATTATATCATCGATAACTTTCTTACATAATTCACACTATTGAATAAATATATATATATATATATATATCCCATTTGATATTGAGTTCGTTCCAGTAGAAACAATATGTATGTATAGGAGCTTAGACTTTACGATTGCTAAAAGATTATATCATCGATAACTTTCTTACATAATTCACACTATTGAATAAATATATATATATATATATATATCCCATTTGATATTGAGTTCGTTCCAGTAGAAACAATATGTATGTATAGGAGCTTAGACTTTACGATTGCTAAAAGATTATATCATCGATAACTTTCTTACATAATTCACACTATTGAATAAATAAATATATATATATATATATATCCCATTTGATATTGAGTTCGTTCCAGTAGAAACAATATGTATGTATAGGAGCTTAGACTTTACGATTGCTAAAAGATTATATCATCGATAACTTTCTTACATAATTCACACTATTGAATAAATAAATATATATATATATATATCCCATTTGATATTGAGTTCGTTCCAGTAGAAACAATATGTATGTATAGGAGCTTAGACTTTACGATTGCTAAAAGATTATATCATCGATAACTTTCTTACATAATTCACACTATTGAATAAATAAATATATATATATATATATATCCCATTTGATATTGAGTTCGTTCCAGTAGAAACAATATGTATGTATAGGAGCTTAGACTTTACGATTGCTAAAAGATTATATCATCGATAACTTTCTTACATAATTCACACTATTGAATAAATAAATATATATATATATATATATCCCATTTGATATTGAGTTCGTTCCAGTAGAAACAATATGTATGTATAGGAGCTTAGACTTTACGATTGCTAAAAGATTATATCATCGATAACTTTCTTACATAATTCACACTATTGAATAAATATATATATATATATATATATCCCATTTGATATTGAGTTCGTTCCAGTAGAAACAATATGTATGTATAGGAGCTTAGACTTTACGATTGCTAAAAGATTATATCATCGATAACTTTCTTACATAATTCACACTATTGAATAAATAATATATATATATATATATATCCCATTTGATATTGAGTTCGTTCCAGTAGAAACAATATGTATGTATAGGAGCTTAGACTTTACGATTGCTAAAAGATTATATCATCGATAACTTTCTTACATAATTCACACTATTGAATAAATAAATATATATATATATATATATCCCATTTGATATTGAGTTCGTTCCAGTAGAAACAATATGTATGTATAGGAGCTTAGACTTTACGATTGCTAAAAGATTATATCATCGATAACTTTCTTACATAATTCACACTATTGAATAAATAAATATATATATATATATATATCCCATTTGATATTGAGTTCGTTCCAGTAGAAACAATATGTATGTATAGGAGCTTAGACTTTACGATTGCTAAAAGATTATATCATCGATAACTTTCTTACATAATTCACACTATTGAATAAATAAATATATATATATATATATATCCCATTTGATATTGAGTTCGTTCCAGTAGAAACAATATGTATGTATAGGAGCTTAGACTTTACGATTGCTAAAAGATTATATCATCGATAACTTTCTTACATAATTCACACTATTGAATAAATAAATATATATATATATATATATCCCATTTGATATTGAGTTCGTTCCAGTAGAAACAATATGTATGTATAGGAGCTTAGACTTTACGATTGCTAAAAGATTATATCATCGATAACTTTCTTACATAATTCACACTATTGAATAAATAAATATATATATATATATATATCCCATTTGATATTGAGTTCGTTCCAGTAGAAACAATATGTATGTATAGGAGCTTAGACTTTACGATTGCTAAAAGATTATATCATCGATAACTTTCTTACATAATTCACACTATTGAATAAATAAATATATATATATATATATATCCCATTTGATATTGAGTTCGTTCCAGTAGAAACAATATGTATGTATAGGAGCTTAGACTTTACGATTGCTAAAAGATTATATCATCGATAACTTTCTTACATAATTCACACTATTGAATAAATAAATATATATATATATATATATCCCATTTGATATTGAGTTCGTTCCAGTAGAAACAATATGTATGTATAGGAGCTTAGACTTTACGATTGCTAAAAGATTATATCATCGATAACTTTCTTACATAATTCACACTATTGAATAAATAAATATATATATATATATATATCCCATTTGATATTGAGTTCGTTCCAGTAGAAACAATATGTATGTATAGGAGCTTAGACTTTACGATTGCTAAAAGATTATATCATCGATAACTTTCTTACATAATTCACACTATTGAATAAATAATATATATATATATATATATCCCATTTGATATTGAGTTCGTTCCAGTAGAAACAATATGTATGTATAGGAGCTTAGACTTTACGATTGCTAAAAGATTATATCATCGATAACTTTCTTACATAATTCACACTATTGAATAAATATATATATATATATATATATCCCATTTGATATTGAGTTCGTTCCAGTAGAAACAATATGTATGTATAGGAGCTTAGACTTTACGATTGCTAAAAGATTATATCATCGATAACTTTCTTACATAATTCACACTATTGAATAAATAATATATATATATATATATATCCCATTTGATATTGAGTTCGTTCCAGTAGAAACAATATGTATGTATAGGAGCTTAGACTTTACGATTGCTAAAAGATTATATCATCGATAACTTTCTTACATAATTCACACTATTGAATAAATATATATATATATATATATATCCCATTTGATATTGAGTTCGTTCCAGTAGAAACAATATGTATGTATAGGAGCTTAGACTTTACGATTGCTAAAAGATTATATCATCGATAACTTTCTTACATAATTCACACTATTGAATAAATATATATATATATATATATCCCATTTGATATTGAGTTCGTTCCAGTAGAAACAATATGTATGTATAGGAGCTTAGACTTTACGATTGCTAAAAGATTATATCATCGATAACTTTCTTACATAATTCACACTATTGAATAAATAAATATATATATATATATATCCCATTTGATATTGAGTTCGTTCCAGTAGAAACAATATGTATGTATAGGAGCTTAGACTTTACGATTGCTAAAAGATTATATCATCGATAACTTTCTTACATAATTCACACTATTGAATAAATAAATATATATATATATATATATCCCATTTGATATTGAGTTCGTTCCAGTAGAAACAATATGTATGTATAGGAGCTTAGACTTTACGATTGCTAAAAGATTATATCATCGATAACTTTCTTACATAATTCACACTATTGAATAAATATATATATATATATATATCCCATTTGATATTGAGTTCGTTCCAGTAGAAACAATATGTATGTATAGGAGCTTAGACTTTACGATTGCTAAAAGATTATATCATCGATAACTTTCTTACATAATTCACACTATTGAATAAATATATATATATATATATATCCCATTTGATATTGAGTTCGTTCCAGTAGAAACAATATGTATGTATAGGAGCTTAGACTTTACGATTGCTAAAAGATTATATCATCGATAACTTTCTTACATAATTCACACTATTGAATAAATATATATATATATATATATATCCCATTTGATATTGAGTTCGTTCCAGTAGAAACAATATGTATGTATAGGAGCTTAGACTTTACGATTGCTAAAAGATTATATCATCGATAACTTTCTTACATAATTCACACTATTGAATAAATATATATATATATATATATATATCCCATTTGATATTGAGTTCGTTCCAGTAGAAACAATATGTATGTATAGGAGCTTAGACTTTACGATTGCTAAAAGATTATATCATCGATAACTTTCTTACATAATTCACACTATTGAATAAATATATATATATATATATATCCCATTTGATATTGAGTTCGTTCCAGTAGAAACAATATGTATGTATAGGAGCTTAGACTTTACGATTGCTAAAAGATTATATCATCGATAACTTTCTTACATAATTCACACTATTGAATAAATATATATATATATATATATATATCCCATTTGATATTGAGTTCGTTCCAGTAGAAACAATATGTATGTATAGGAGCTTAGACTTTACGATTGCTAAAAGATTATATCATCGATAACTTTCTTACATAATTCACACTATTGAATAAATATATATATATATATATATATCCCATTTGATATTGAGTTCGTTCCAGTAGAAACAATATGTATGTATAGGAGCTTAGACTTTACGATTGCTAAAAGATTATATCATCGATAACTTTCTTACATAATTCACACTATTGAATAAATATATATATATATATATATATATCCCATTTGATATTGAGTTCGTTCCAGTAGAAACAATATGTATGTATAGGAGCTTAGACTTTACGATTGCTAAAAGATTATATCATCGATAACTTTCTTACATAATTCACACTATTGAATAAATATATATATATATATATATATCCCATTTGATATTGAGTTCGTTCCAGTAGAAACAATATGTATGTATAGGAGCTTAGACTTTACGATTGCTAAAAGATTATATCATCGATAACTTTCTTACATAATTCACACTATTGAATAAATATATATATATATATATATATCCCATTTGATATTGAGTTCGTTCCAGTAGAAACAATATGTATGTATAGGAGCTTAGACTTTACGATTGCTAAAAGATTATATCATCGATAACTTTCTTACATAATTCACACTATTGAATAAATATATATATATATATATATATATCCCATTTGATATTGAGTTCGTTCCAGTAGAAACAATATGTATGTATAGGAGCTTAGACTTTACGATTGCTAAAAGATTATATCATCGATAACTTTCTTACATAATTCACACTATTGAATAAATATATATATATATATATATATCCCATTTGATATTGAGTTCGTTCCAGTAGAAACAATATGTATGTATAGGAGCTTAGACTTTACGATTGCTAAAAGATTATATCATCGATAACTTTCTTACATAATTCACACTATTGAATAAATATATATATATATATATATATCCCATTTGATATTGAGTTCGTTCCAGTAGAAACAATATGTATGTATAGGAGCTTAGACTTTACGATTGCTAAAAGATTATATCATCGATAACTTTCTTACATAATTCACACTATTGAATAAATATATATATATATATATATATCCCATTTGATATTGAGTTCGTTCCAGTAGAAACAATATGTATGTATAGGAGCTTAGACTTTACGATTGCTAAAAGATTATATCATCGATAACTTTCTTACATAATTCACACTATTGAATAAATATATATATATATATATATATATATATATATATATATATATATTTTAAAGCAACACAGGTTATTCAAATACAAGAATATTTATTATTTTATATCCAAAGCTTTTCGTTGACAAACAGTACCAACATCGTCAGGAATGAAAATTACAATAATGTAAGCTATAGACCTAAACATATGTTTATTTAGCAATAGAATTGTTGCTAAATTTATACAAATTGCCAAATTTATTTTGTTGCTGTAACATTAAAGACATTGAATATAGTATTAAATTTAGAATGTATTTGTATTTGTTCTTTTATTAATTTGTTATTATTATTGTGTTTATATATTTCGAATGCTTCATATATATTCATTCTTAATCCCTTATTAATTTCTTTTATAAGTCTCATATTTTCTATATTTGGAAATTGGTGCTTATTATTAATACAATGATTTGCGAAATTTGATTTATATATTTCTGGATTAATATAGGCATTTAAATGTTCTTTATATCTTTCTTTTAATTTTTTCTTTGTTTAACCTATATAAGCTTTATTACAATTTTTGCCTTCTAATTTATAAACACCTCCTTTTTCATGCATATTAATTGTTTTATTATTGTTATTTATTATGTTTATTATTTTGTTATTAGTTTTGTATGCAATTTTGATATTTGTATTTTTAAATAATTTGGTGATATTTTTTATTTCATGGCCTATAAATAAAAATGAAGTCCATATTGTATTATTATTATTATTGCAAATTAAACTATTATTTTGTTTATTAAAAATATTATAATTAAGTTTGTCAACAGTTTTCTTTTTATAACCGTTTTCTAATGCAATTTGATAAATTATGTTTTTTTCTCTTATTTTATTTTCTTCATTCACGGGTATTTTATGCATTCTATATAATAAGTTATATAAAGCAGCCATTTTTTGATTATATGGATGATTAGATTTATTTGGTATAATTTGGTTTGTCAAAGTTGGTTTACGGTATATCATATATTCAAAATTTTCATTTTTTCTTATTATTGTTAAATCTAGAAAATTTATTTTATTTATTAGGCCTATAGCTTACATTATTGTAATTTTCATTCCTGATGATGTTGGTACTGTTTGCCAACGAAAAGCTTTGGATATAAAATAATAAATATTCTTGTATTTGAATAACCTGTGTTGTTTTAAATTATTAAACAAGAAAACGTATTATATATATATATATATATATATATATATATATATATATATATATTTATTTAATTCAAATTTGCAACCGCTAATAAAATAATTTTTATTCATCTACTCAAGTTCAAATATATTATTTTAAACTTGTTTCCATGGCACTACATTTTATTACAGCTTTTTTCAAATATTAACTTATTGAGTAAACTTTAGTTTTATATTGGAGAAAAACGTTTCACATGTTTTCACATCGCAAGGTATGCAATGTAGTTATTTAGTACCATTTGGCATAAAATAAGTGATAACATATGATTTCATAAAACAGCTGATTTTATGTTATAGGTTATGTGGTAGAATAGCTGTTTAACGTATGGGTAATGTTACTGTATTTATATTAATTGTAATTATTTAATGAAAAGTACTTCATATGAAACAAATTTTGTCCTAAGTAGGAATTGACCTGAAAACATTTTTATTTTATTACTTGTTTTGTTTCCATTGCTTTATTGAGAATGTTTAGATTATTATTAATAGTATATTTTTGGCAACTTTTTGTTCTACCCCTTAATGAAATGTGTATATATGATCAAACAAAAACCTCACAGTAAGGATGTTACTTTGTCTTTAGTTACTACTGTTTAGTCGATTACTCGGTTTTTATCACCGTTGTAACTACTCCTTCAGGTGGAATAAAGTTAACCACTACACAATTTGCTCAATTATTTTCCTTACGACCTTTGTACATATGCTACATAGTACATTAACTTTCATAAATAACAAATATCCTCAGAAATAAGCTTTTTTAGTCCTCAACAAATTCACTGTACTATTCACTGTTTTTTTTTTTTTTTGGTTTTTGGGGGTGGGGCGAACAAACTTTATGAACTCGAATTTTATACAGTTAGAGTTTACTGTAATATGTATATTAAATATATACACATATCGGAGATAGAGAGAGAGAAAAGAATTGAGAGAGAGACATTGAGAGAGAGAGAGAGAGATAGAGAGAAATAGAGAGAGAGTAACTATTACTACTTCACAGTAAATATTACACATTAAGGATTAGAAAATATTTAAACTTAAACTAGGCCAACGTACATTCCATAAACTCATTATATAGAAAATGCCTTTAATTTAAATGTTTAACTGCATCAAATACAGCCAGAACCACTAGACCATAGATTTCATTATAGTATTGGTAATTAACCTAAGGTACATCCACGTCATAGATTAATTAAGTAATGTGTCTGCGGCTTTGCTGTGAGCCAACGGCTAATCTGTGCGCTGCTTGATTTAATTCTGCAAGATTCCACAGTATATTTGAAAATGTGAACAACGTTTCCACTATTGTTTGTTTTATGTAAAATATATGAAAATCGTTCATAATATTGACAATAAATACTAATTAAGTTAATAATAATCCACCAAGCAAAATATAAAATACTTTCATTTATATTACGATCACATTTTAATCATTTTCAGTACTTCTTGGAAATGTACATAAATTAATTGTAAAATAATTAAATATTTTTATAATAGTCTATGGTCGTGGGTTTTTATTTATTTAGTTAATATTAGTTCAGTGCTAGTTTATCTATTATAACAACATACAGTTGTTATGTTGACAATGGTACCCTTTATCTTTGTATATTTTTAATGCATTGAACACAGATGTAAAATATATTATATATTTAGAAATAAATCTATTATGTGTTTGAAATTGATTCTAAAACGTTGGAGTTTATTACAGTTAAAGTTAATTATGTGTAGTGGGGGGGGGGAAGACCTGTAGTAAGTTATTCTCAACACCCTAGCTCTATTTTGTAATTCTGATTTGTTTTGATTTTGTAATTTACAAATTGCTTCAAATGTAATTAAAATATATTAATTATAAAGGTTATATTCTCAATATATATCCTTAACAAATATCAAAACTGCACTGTTGCCTCGAAAAGTGGTATCGATTAGTTGGAGAGTCGCAAAAACACAATTAATCGTAACTGTACAGTACGGAAATAGAAAAGTGATTGTTGACTGACAGGTGAGTTATTGTTGCGGTGCGCAGTGCTACGTGTTGCTCTGCAGGCACTTGACAGAACTACAGTACTTTATTCTCAATTGTTCGATTTAATAATCCGGAATGGAAGAGGGACTGTTTTCCCATGACGTTATATATACCGTATCCAATAGGCACATGACGTATCCTACAGGCACCGTTACAGCCTTATACATATTGCTTTGTTGGTAAAATTTTATATATTACGTGCGGTGAATAATATGATTTCCGTAGCAGCAGTCTACTTTTTTGTAAGAAATATTTCAAGCTGGCCGTTCTCCAAGTTTTATTTATAACGCCCGGTTTTGTTGTACGTTTTGTCCAGCATCATTATTCATAGAGTGGGGACTGGAGAGGCAAACTGAATACACGCCCTAGGTAAAATATGTACCCTGGATTTCATAGTGACCTAGATGTAAAAACAGTGATACCACCGAGAAGTGAGATTTTTGTGGCATAGTGTCCAGGCATTAAAACTACTGAATTAAATAATTTGTTTTAACAGTAATGTTTCATGGAAAATTTTTAAAATAAATAAATAGGATGATTTTAAGTAGAG
>JBAIZL010000010.1:46201972-46319472 GCA_036971475.1 Prosapia bicincta
GAACCTGTCGACAGCTAACCTGTAACGGAAGCAGACGGCAGTTGCTGCACCTTCGTATAATCCAGTAATACAACTCCCGCTACTAACCCTAACACATCTCAACTTAACCAGAAGTTTAGTCTTATAACTGAGACATAACATAGTGACCAAATTCACTGATAATTTTATTAAATACGTCCTTACCTAACCTTACTTTGAGAGTAAAGTGTCAACACACACACGCGCGCGCGCGCGCGCGAGCACGCACGCACGCACGCACACACACACACACACACACACACAGTATAACAGTGAATAAATTGATTCCTCCCTAAAGAAGCAATAATATCTTTAGTTAATTGAATATAGTAAAGAAGATATGATAATGAATCCATTTTGTAATCTGTTTTTAAAGACATTGTTTTCCCTATTCAAAAATAAAATTATAAATGAGTTGATTTTCATACCTTCTATATTTCTTCCATTATGTCATATCCTCTCCTACATGTTGAAATATCCTGCCCCACACGTTGGCATACCCTACCACCCTCCTCTACACGACAGTATATTCTTCTCTAGACGGTGTCATATCCTCTCCTACATGGTGAAATATCCTGCCCCACACGTTGGCATACCCTACCACCCTCCTCTACACGACAGTATATTCTTCTCTAGACGGTGTCATATCCTCTCCTACATGGTGAAATATCCTGCCCCACACGTTGGCATACCATTTCCTACATTTTTCCCCCTTTACACGATTAGTATATTCTTCTCTAGACGGTGTCATATCCTCTCCTACATGGTGAAATATCCTGCCCCACACGTTGGCATACCATTTCCTACCTTTTCCCCCTTTACACGATTAGTATATTCTTCTCTAGACGGTGTCATATCCTCTCCTACATGGTGAAACATCCTGCCCCACACGTTGGCATACCATTTCCTACTTTTCCCCCCCTTTCACGAGAGTATATTCTTCTCTAGACGGTGTCATATCCTCTTCTACATGGTGAAATATCCTGCCCCACACGTTGTCATACCATTTCCTACCTTTTCCCCCTTTACACGAGAGTATATTCTTCTCTAGACAGTATCATATCCTCTCCTACATGGTGAAATATCCTGCCCCACACGTTGTCATACCATTTCCAACCTTTTCCCCCTTTACACGATTAGTATATTCTTCTCTAGACGGTGTCATATCCTCTCCTACATGGTGAAATATCCTGCCCCACACGTTGGCATACCATTTCCTACCTTTTCCCCCTTTACACGATTAGTATATTCTTCTCTAGACGGTGTCATATCCTCTCCTACATGGTGAAATATCCTGCCCCACACGTTGGCATACCATTTCCTACCTTTTCCCCCCTTACACGAGAGTATATTCTTCTCTAGACGGTGTCATATCCTCTCCTACATGGTGAAATATCCTGCCCCACACGTTGTCATACCATTTCCTACCTTTTCCTCCTTTACACGAGAGTATATTCTTCTCTAGACGGTGTCATATCCTCTTCTACATGGTGAAATATCCTGCCCCACACGTTGTCATACCATTTCCTACCTTTTCCCCCTTTACACGAGAGTATATTCTTCTCTAGACAGTGTCATATCCTCTCCTACATGTTGAAATATCCTGCCCCACACGTTGTCATACCATTTCCTACCTTTTCCCCCTTTACACGAGAGTATATTCTTCTCTAGACGGTGTATATCCTCTTCTACATGGTGAAATATCCTGCCCCACACGTTGGCATACCATTTCCTACCTTTTCCCCCTTTACACGATTAGTATATTCTTCTCTAGACGGTGCCATATCCTCTCCTACATGGTGAAATATTCTGCCCCACACGTTGGCATACCATTTCCTACCTTTTCCCCTTTACACGATTAGTATATTCTTCTCTAGACGGTGTCATATCCTCTCCTACATGTTGAAATATCCTGCCCCACACGTTGTCATACAATTTCCTACCTTTTCCCCCTTTACACGATTAGTATATTCTTCTCTAGACGGTGTCATATCCTCTTCTACATGGTGAAATATCCTGCCCCACACGTTGTCATACCATTTCCTACCTTTTCCCCCCTTTACACGAGAGTATATTCTTCTCTAGACGGTGTCATATCCTCTTCTACATGGTGAAATATCCTGCCCCACACGTTGTCATACCATTTCCTACCTTTTCCCCCCTTACACGAGAGTATATTCTTCTCTAGACGGTGTCATATCCTCTCCTACATGTTGAAATATCCTGCCCCACACGCTGTCATACCATTTCCTACCTTTTCCCCCTTTACACGAGAGTATATTCTTCTCTAGACAGTGTCATATCCTCTCCTACATGGTGAAATATCCTGCCCCACACGTTGTCATACCATTTCCTACCTTTTCCCCCTTTACACGAGAGTATATTCTTCTCTAGACAGTGTCATATCCTCTCCTACATGGTGAAATATCCTGCCCCACACGTTGTCATACCATTTCCTACCTTTTCCCCCTTTACACGAGAGTATATTCTTCTCTAGACGGTGTCATATCCTCTCCTACATGGTGAAATATCCTGCCCCACACGTTGGCATACCATTTCCTACATTTTCCCCCTTTACACGATTAGTATAATCTTCTCTAGACGGTGTCATATCCTCTCCTACATGGTGAAATATCCTGCCCCACACGTTGGCATACCATTTCCTACCTTTCCCCCCTTACACGAGAGTATATTCTTCTCTAGACGGTGTCATATCCTCTCCTACATGTTGAAATATCCTGCCCCACACGTTGTCATACCATTTCCTACCTTTTCCCCCTTTACACGAGAGTATATTCTTCTCTAGACAGTGTCATATCCTCTCCTACATGGTGAAATATCCTGCCCCACACGTTGTCATACCATTTCCTACCTTTTCCCCCTTTACACGAGAGTATATTCTTCTCTAGACGGTGTCATATCCTCTTCTACATGGTGAAATATCCTGCCCCACACGTTGGCACACCATTTCCTACCTTTTCCCCCTTTACACGAGAGTATATTCTTCTCTAGACGGAGTCATATCCTCTTCTACATGGTGAAATATCCTGCCCCACACGTTGTCATACCATTTCCTGCCTTTTCCCCCTTTACACGAGAGTATATTCTTCTCTAGACGGTGTTATATCCTTTTCTACTTGGTGAAATATCCTGCCTCACACGTTGTCATACCATTTCCTACCTTTTCCCCCTTTACACGAGAGTATATTCTTCTCTAGACGGTGTCATATCCTCTTCTACATGGTGAAATATCCTGCCCCACACGTTGCCATACCATTTCCTACCATTTCCCCCTTTACACGAGAGTATATTCTTCTCTAGACGGTGTCATATCCTCTTCTACATGGTGAAATATCCTGCCCCACACGTTGTCATATCATTTCCTACCTTTTCCCCCTTTACACGAGAGTATATTCTTCTCTAGACGGTGTCATATCCTCTTCTACATGGTGAAATATCCTGCCCCACACGTTGTCATACCATTTCCTACCTTTTCCCCCTTTACACGAGAGTATTTCTTCTCTAGACGGTGTCATATCCTCTCCTACATGTTGAAATATCCTGCCCCACACGTTGTCATACAATTTCCTACCTTTTCGCCCTTTACACGATTAGTATATTCTTCTCTAGACGGTGTCATATCCTCTTCTACATGGTGAAATATCCTGCCCCACACGTTGTCATACCATTTCCTACCTTTTCCCCCCTTTACACGAGAGTATATTCTTCTCTAGACGGTGTCATATCCTCTTCTACATGGTGAAATATCCTGCCCCACACGTTGTCATACCATTTCCTACCTTTTCCCCCTTTACACGAGAGTATATTCTTCTCTAGACGGTGTCATATCCTCTCCTACATGTTGAAATATCCTGCCCCACACGTTGTCATACCATTTCCAACCTTTTCCCCCTTTACACGATTAGTATATTCTTCTCTAGACGGTGTCATATCCTCTTCTACATGGTGAAATATCCTGCCCCACACGTTGTCATACCATTTCCTACCTTTTCCCCCCTTTACACGACAGTATATTCTTCTCTAGACGGTGTCATATCCTCTTCTACATGGTGAAATATCCTGCCCCACACGTTGTCATACCATTTCCTACCTTTCCCCCCTTTACACGAGAGTATATTCTTCTCTAGACGGTGTCATATCCTCTCCTACATGTTGAAATATCCTGCCCCACACGTTGTCATACAATTTCCTACCTTTTCGCCCTTTACACGATTAGTATATTCTTCTCTAGACGGTGTCATATCCTCTTCTACATGGTGAAATATCCTGCCCCACACGTTGTCATACCATTTCCTACCTTTTCACCCCTTTACACGAGAGTATATTCTTCTCTAGACGGTGTCGTATCCTCTTCTACATGGTGAAATATCCTGCCCCACACGTTGTCATACCATTTCCTACCTTTTCCCCCTTTACACGAGAGTATATTCTTCTCTAGACGGTGTCATATCCTCTCCTACATGTTGAAATATCCTGCCCCACACGTTGTCATACCATTTCCAACCTTTTCCCCCTTTACACGATTAGTATATTCTTCTCTAGACGGTGTCATATCCTCTTCTACATGGTGAAATATCCTGCCCCACACGTTGTCATACCATTTCCTACCTTTTCCCCCCTTTACACGACAGTATATTCTTCTCTAGACGGTGTCATATCCTCTTCTACATGGTGAAATATCCTGCCCCACACGTTGTCATACCATTTCCTACCTTTCCCCCCTTTACACGAGAGTATATTCTTCTCTAGACGGTGTCATATCCTCTTCTACACTGTTTCATACCCTCCCTTACACGGTAATATATCTTTCTCTAAATGTTGTAATACCCCCCCTTACACGGTGTCATATCCTCTCCTACATGGTGAAATATCCTGCCCCACACGTTGTCATACCATTTCCTACCTTTTCCCCCTTTACACGAGAGTATATTCTTCTCTTGACGGTTTCATATCCTCTTCTATATTGTTTCATACCATCCCTTACACGATAATATATCTTTTTCTAAATGGTGTAATACCCTCCCTTACACGGTGTCATATCCTCTCCTACATGATGAAATATCCTCACCCACATATAATATCCTACCACCCTCCTCTACACGACAGTATATTCTTCTCTTGACGGTTTCATATCCTCTTCGATATTGTTTCATACCATCCCTTACACGATAATATATCATCTTCTAGATGGTGTTATACCCTGCCGTACATGGTGCCACATCCTTCCCTACATGATATCATACCCTCCACAACACTATGTTATACCCTGCCCTACAATATTATGTACCCTCCGCTATACATAGTATTATTCGCTAGACTTGACCCGTTTAAGACGTCCTTATTGTGTGTAATGGTGACATTATTGAAGTCCATGCATCAAGTTCCAACGCATCAAATATACCAACAAAATAATTCACCAAAACTTCAAGCTTTTTCTAAAATAACAAAAAAGGCTAAAGAATAAGAAAGTAAAATATTAGGTAAAGGCGTCCCGGATATAATACTCCAATAAAGGTTATTAGAAACGCGATATAATCACCCTTTCTTAAACGATATTATATTCTTCTCTAGACGGTATCTTATTCTCTCCTACACTGTTTCATACCCCTCTTTACATGATAAAATATCTTTCTCTATATGATATCATACCCTCCTTTGCACGATAAAATATCTTTCTCTATATGATGTCATACCCTCCTTTGCATGATAAAATATCTTTCTCTATATGATATCATACCCTCCTTTGCACGATAAAATATCTTTCTCTATATGATGTCATACCCTCCTTTGCATGATAAAATATCTTTCTTTATATGATGTCATACCCTCCTTTGCACGATAAAATATCTTTCTCTATATGATGTCATACCCTCCTTTGCATGATAAAATATCTTTCTCTATATGATGTCATACCCTCCTTTGCACGATAAAATATCTTTCTCTATATGATGTCATACCCTCCTTTGCATGATAAAATATCTTTCTTTATATGATGTCATACCCTCCTTTGCACGATAAAATATCTTTCTCTATATGATGTCATACCCTCCTTTGCATGATAAAATATCTTTCTCTATATGATGTCATACCCTCCTTTGCACGATAAAATATCTTTCTCTATATGATGTCATACCCTCCTTTGCATGATAAAATATCTTTCTTTATATGATGTCATACCCTCCTTTGCACGATAAAATATCTTTCTCTATATGATGTCATACCCTCCTTTGCATGATAAAATATCTTTCTCTATATGATGTCATACCCTCCTTTGCACGATAAAATATCTTTCTCTATATGATGTCATACCCTCATTTGCATGATAAAATATCTTTCTCTATATGATGTCATACCCTCCTTTGCACGATAAAATATCTTTCTCTATATGATGTCATACCCTCCTTTGCACGATAAAATATCTTTCTCTATATGATGTCATACCCTCCTTTGCACGATAAAATAACTTTCTCTATATGATGTCATACCCTCCTTTGCACGATAAAATATCTTTCTCTATATGATGTCATACCCTCCTTTGCACGATAAAATATCTTTCTCTATATGATGTCATACCCTCCTTTGCACGATAAAATATCCTTCTCTAGATGGTTTCATACCCTCCCCAACACGGTGTTATATCCTCTCCTACATGGTAAAATATCCTCCCACACACGGCGTCATACCATTTCCTACACTGTGCACCATTTCATACCCTCCTTTGCACGATAAAATATCTTTCTCTATATGATGTCATACCCTCCTTTGCACGATAAAATATCCTTCTCTAGATGGTTTCATACCCTCTTCAACACGGTGTTATATCCTCTCCTACATGGTAAAATATCCTCCCACACACGGCGTCATACCATTTCCTACACTGTGTACCATTTCATACCCTCCTTTGCACGATAAAATATCTTTCTCTATATGATGTCATACCCTCCTTTGCACGATAAAATATCCTTCTCTAGATGGTTTCATACCCTCCCCAACACGGTGTTATATCCTCTCCTACATGGTAAAATATCCTCCCACACACGGCGTCATACCATTTTCTACACTGTGTACCATTTCATACCCTCCTTTGCACGATATAATATCTTTCTCTATATGATGTCATACCCTCCTTTGCACGATAAAATATCCTTCTCTAGATGGTTTCATACCCTCCCCAACACGGTGTTATATCCTCTCCTACATGGTAAAATATCCTCCCACACACGGCGTCATACCATTTTCTACACTGTGTACCATTTCATACCCTCCTTTGCACGATAAAATATCTTTCTCTATATGATGTCATACCCTCCTTTGCACGATAAAATATCCTTCTCTAGATGGTTTCATACCCTCCCCAACACGGTGTTATATCTCCTCCTACATGGTAAATTATCCTCCCACACACGGCGTCATACCATTTTCTACACTGTGTACCATTTCGTACCCTCCTTTGCACGATAAAATATCTTTCTCTAGATGGTTTCATACCCTCCCCAACACGGTGTTATATCCTCTCCTACATGGTAAAATATCCTCCCACACACGGCGTCATACCATTTCCTACACTGTGTACCATTTCATACCCTCCTTTGCAAGATAAAATATCTTTCTCTAGATGGTTTCATACCCTCCCCAACACGGTGTTATATCCTCTCCTACATGGTAAAATATCCTCCCACACACATCGTCATACCATTTCCTACACTGTGTACCATTTCATACCCTCCTTTGCACGATAAAATATCTTTCTCTAGATGGTTTCATACCCTCCCCAACACGGTGTTATATCCTCTCCTACATGGTAAAATATTCTCCCACACACATCGTCATACCATTTCCTACACTGTGTACCATTTCATACCCTCCTTTGCACGATAAAATATCTTTCTCTAGATGGTTTCATACCCTCCCCAACACGGTGTTCTATCCTCTCCTACATGGTAAAATATCCTCTCACACACGGCGTCATACCATTTCCTACACTGTGTACCATGTCATACCCTCCTTTGCACGATAAAATATCTTTCTCTAGATGCTTTCATACCCTCCCCAATACGGTGTTCTATCCTCTCCTACATGGTAAAATATCCTCCCACACACGGCGTCATACCATTTCCTACACTGTGTACCATTTCATACCCTCCTTTGCACGATAAAATATCTTTCTCTAGATGGTTTCATACCCTCCCCAACACGGTGTTATATCCTCTCCTACATGGTAAAATATCCTCCCACACACGTCGTCATACCATTTCCTACACTGTGTACCATTTCATACCCTCCTTTGCACATTAAATATATTTCTCTAGATGGTTTCGTACCCTCACCAACACGGTGTTCTATCCTCTCCTACATGGTAAAATATCCTCCCACACACGGCGTCATACCATTTCCTACACTGTGTACCATTTCATACCCTCCTTTGCACGATAAAATATCTTTCTCTAGATGGTTTCATACCCTCCCCAACACGGTGTTATATCCTCTCCTACATGGTAAAATATCCTCCCACACACGGCGTCATACCATTTCCTACACTGTGTACCATTTCATACCCTCCTTTGCACGATAAAATATCTTTCTCTAGATGGTTTCATACCCTCCCCAACACGCTGTTATATCCTCTCCTACATGGTAAAATATCCTCCCACACACGTCGTCATACCATTTCCTACACTGTGTACCATTTCATACCCTCCTTTGCACATTAAATATCTTTCTCTAGATGGTTTCATGCCCTCACCAACACGGTGTTCTATCCTCTCCTACATGGTAAAATATTCTCCCACACACGGCGTCATACCATTTCCTACACTGTGTACCATTTCATACCCTCCTTTGCACGATAAAATATCTTTCTCTAGATGGTTTCATACCCTCCCCAACACGGTGTTCTATCCTCTCCTACATGGTAAAATATCCTCCCACACACGGCGTCATACCATTTCCTACACTGTGTACCATTTCATACCCTCCTTTGCACGATAAAATATCTTTCTCTAGATGGTTTCATACCCTCCCCAACACGGTGTTATATCCTCTCCTACATGGTAAAATATCCTCCCACACACGGCGTCGTACCATTTCCTACACTGTGTACCATTTCATACCCTAATTTGCACGATAAAATATCTTTCTCTAGATGGTTTCATACCCTCCCCAACACGGTGTTATATCCTCTCCTACATGGTAAAATATCCTCCCACACACGGCGTCATACCATTTCCTACACTGTGTACCATTTCATACCCTCCTTTGCACGATAAAATATCTTTCTCTAGATGGTTTCATACCCTCCCCAACACGGTGTTATATCCTCTCCTACATGGTAAAATATCCTCCCACACACGGCGTCATACCATTTCCTACACTGTGTACCATTTCATACCCTCCTTTGCACGATAAAATATCTTTCTCTAGATGGTTTCATACCCTCCCCAACACGGTGTTATATCCTCTCCTACATGGTAAAATATCCTCCCACACACGGCGTCATACCATTTCCTACACTGTGTACCATTTCATACCCTCCTTTGCACGATAAAATATCTTTCTCTAGATGGTTTCATGCCCTCCCCAACACGGTGTTATATCCTCTCCTACATGGTAAAATATCCTCCCACACACGGCGTCATACCATTTCCTACACTGTGTACCATTTCATACCCTCCTTTGCACGATAAAATATCTTTCTCTAGATGGTTTCATACCCTCCCCAACACGGTGTTATATCCTCTCCTACATGGTAAAATATCCTCCCACACACGGCGTCATACCATTTTCTACACTGTGTACCATTTCATACCCTCCTTTGCACGATAAAATATCTTTCTCTAGATGGTTTCATACCCTCCCCAACACGGTGTTATATCCTCTCCTACATGGTAAAATATCCTCCCACACACGGCGTCATACCATTTCCTACACTGTGTACCATTTCATACCCTCCTTTGCACGATAAAATATCTTTCTCTAGATGGTTTCATACCCTCCCCAACACGGTGTTCTATCCTCTCCTACATGGTAAAATATCCTCCCACACACGGCGTCATACCATTTCCTACACTGTGTACCATTTCATACCCTCCTTTGCACGATAAAATATCTTTCTCTAGATGGTTTCATACCCTCCGCAACACGGTGTTCTATCCTCTCCTACATGGTAAAATATCCTCCCACACACGGCGTCATACCATTTTCTACACTGTGTACCATTTCATACCCTCCTTTGCACGATAAAATATCTTTCTCTAGATGGTTTCATACCCTCCCCAACACGGTGTTATATCCTCTCCTACATGGTAAAATATCCTCCCACACACGGCGTCATACCATTTCCTACACTGTGTACCATTTCATACCCTCCTTTGCACGATAAAATATCTTTCTCTACATGGTTTCATACCCTCCCCAACACGGTATTCTTCCCCACATTACAGCATATTCTCCACAACACGATATCATACCCTGCCCTACACGATGATGTACCATCCGCTACACATAGTATTTGCTAGACTTGACACGTTTTGGATGTCCTTTATGCATTTTTGCACAGGATTTTTGATAACAGTAACATTTTTGAAGTCCATGCATGGAAGTTCCAACGCACCAAATATATCAAAAACATTTACACCATACCATCAAGCTTTTTCTAAAATTAAAAAAAAGCTAAATAAAAAAAACTCAAAAATATGTAAACATTAGATAAGGGCGAGACTGAAATAGTACAATGAAAGTTTATTAGGAAGCAGATATAATCAGATGCATCCGAAGCGTAGATCATCCTTATGTAGCTTTTTTCTCCTAATAACATAGATATTATAAGATAGAATATGTTTAACACTACCTGTCAACGGAGTTAGTAACATTACAGTCAATAGCAGGAACGTGTAGTTTAATATGTTAAATGTTTTTAAGTATTACTTTTTTTAAATAACAATTGAAGGACAATGATATACTTTTATTACTGTTATAATGGTATAATGTTATAATCTAACCTGTGCTACAATGTTTTAGGTACTAATTATAAATACATTTATTTCCTCCCTAACTATTTTATAATACATATCGTGTAGATATTTACCGTTGTAACAAACTATATTCCAAGCTTGTTGAAACCAAAACGTAACTATTCGGGGTTTGAGCGACACAACGAAGACATAAAGGCAGCGCTTACAATGGTCTGAACTAATCAATACAAAGTTGGGGCAACAGCAAGCGTTCCCAGGCAGATTTGTTTCCAAGTTTTAACAATGCTTTTCTTAACGCCCTTTAGTTAGATTAGCCAGCATGCTTTAAACTCATCGATTAAAGAATTACCAGTGTATCGTTATATTGTGTAGGGAACATTTTTCTTCCAAATATAGGAAATATAACTTCTTCATATTCATATTTCGTCCAACATTTGTTGTGAAATCATTATTATTATTTGTACCTTCTTTTAGTTAACTTTCATTTTTTATAAACGATTCACTTAATACATATTGCCTACATAACGCCGTTTTAGTCTGAGTGCTTGTAAACATTAACAGACACGCTTAGCACAATATTTGTCGTATTATTTAGGCTACTCAAATTGTGATAAGAATACGTACATCGAATACGTTTAAATTAACTAACTTTGTAATTAATATAAAAATTACTTACTTATTATGTACACTATACCGAAACATTTCAAAATATTTTAGGCTAAAATATATTACGTTTTATTCAATTCCTTCTATTTGCTCACTCTCTCCTTATATATTTTTTTTTTCTTTTCCTGGCGAAAAACCAATTGTGGTTATCATCGCCAATCTCTCCTTATATATATATATATATATATATATATATATATATATATATATATATCCTGTATAAATATTCATTCGTTGATAAATACGTATTTATTCTTGCAATCTAGTTCAAATACATTTCTTTAACCTACTGATGATGACAATTGATGTTATTACAGTTATTTTCATATATTAAATAGTAATTCCTGAATTAAATTTTTTTTAAACTTAATGTATCGATCGGATTTTAACTGAATGTTTACATGTTTGAAAACCAGCACTTTGGCAATGAGCAAAGTTTCCCATAGTTAGAAATGAATTGTTTAAATATGTAAAAGAGAAACGATTCTTCCAATAATGAAGCATTTTATGAGATAAATCGAATGTCAAATTACGGACTATCATCAGCTTCATAAATTAGATATGAGAAAAAGAAAGCGAATAAACAGTAGACCTAACAAACATCAATAATATTTGAGCAAAAAATTGTGTCCACCTCAACAACATAGTCTATCACCATAAAGATAGGAAAATGGATAATTTCACAGAAATTCGCTTTCTATTTGTCCAGTTAATATTGTGATTCTGTGATATTTATGTACATATTAATAAAGTTGTAATTATAAAATATAAAAATAACTAATATAAAATTTTCTTTGTTGACCTAAGTCAAGAAGAGAATAAGAATTTATTTTAAAAACAACAACATGGCTTTAACATGGCAACACACACACACACACACACACACACACACACACACACACACACACACACACACACACACACACACACACACACACACGCACGCACGCAAACACACACACACACAAACACACACACACAAACACACACACACGCACGCACACACACACGCACGCAAACACACACACGCACACGCACGCACGCACGCAAACAAACACACACACACACACACGCACGCACGCACGCAAACACACACACACACACACACACACACACACACACACGCACGCACGCAAACACACACACACACACACACACACACGCACGCACGCACACACACACACAAACTATATATATATATATATATATTTGAATATACGACTTTATTTTGAAATACAACAATAACAATATAAATAGAAATTAGTCATGCGTTACTGTATTAAAGTTTTATCGTCGTAAATATTTTAGCATGTTTTTGAAAAGGAATTTAAAAACATTTTAATCTTTTTTATACCTTCAATATTTACATTGCACTCGTAGTTTTATAATATTTACTTAATCACAGATTAAAATTAACGTCTTCATTAATTTTAATTTCAATTAAAGGTAGCATGAGATGCAAATCTATACTGAATGTGTTAATAAATAATATAAAGTTGTCATTACAAATATGCAACAGATATGTTTGTAAATAACAGGTAATATGAAATTAGATAAATATGTAGTGTACATAATAAAAAACAGTTATAGTTGCTGTATATTGTATCAACTATTACTTCCAAACACAAGAAACAGAGAAAAAGCATTTCAATCATCTGTCTGTAAAAAAAAATTGAATGGTCGAATGACGTAACTATTCAAGTTATAGCATCCTCAAAGAACATTCTCACTTTGTCAGTGAATAATCCTCACGGGCTTTTCAAAGAATTTAACGATTTGTGTTGAAAGCGGATTCTATGTGATGTTACATTTAACAAAGGACTTTAAATTTTTAATAAAATCGTCAAACGTAGAAAGGCTTACAAATGTAATATCCAATTGCACGTCGTTTCATGAATGCTGAAATTGTATATTTCCGTTCAGTAACCAAAGGTAAAAGGTAAACAGTAATACAAATATACTGATTTATTATTTAAAAGAACTGTTATGGTATTTCACGTTTATGTAATATTGTCAAGCGAGTTATTAGGATTATCCCCTCTAAACGGAAATTATAAGGGATCGAAGTAATTATCGAGGCTATTAAATTGGATTTGTCCCACGATGACCGATAATTTGTCGCAGGTCGGTTTATGAACACAGATCGCGTGATTAGCAGAATACCTTTCGGCGAGAGATGAGCAATGTTAGGGCTGTAATGTAACCTGCACTTTATTTACTATTCGCTTTTGTTGTTGTTTTAAAAAGATGATACAGTTTCTAATGATAACCGACACAAGTAGAGTAAAGATTGTGAGGGAAAGTAGCTCATGTAGTATAGGAAAAACTCCCTGCAGTATGGTATACGATTTAGCACATTTGAATCCATACCTGAAGGCGAAATACTCTCAGGGTGAAATAGAGAGAATAAAATACAGTTGCTTTTTTGTTATAAAAAGAGGCTTTATTATTAATAAAATAATGCTTACCTATTTAAAATATTACGAATAACAGTTACATTTAGACATTTTTAAAATGTAAAACATTATTGTGGCTCGTTAGATTAAATAGTTATTTAATAAAGTCAAACTATAATGTACTAGGCGATAATTTTACAACGTTTCATAAGTTGTAATACAAACATAATTCTTAAATTATGAGACACACACACACACACACACACACACACACACACTGCAACGGGGTGAGAGACCGTCGCAAGTGGGAAATAAGTAATTTCCTGTTTTTTAGAAATAAAGCTGTTTTTAAAATAATCAAGTAGGGAATTATACAATTATTAAAGAGGGAAAAATTAAATAAAACAGTAAATAGAATAGTTAAGCTAAATTAAAGAATGTTATAAAATAAATTTGTAATAACTAACTAAATTTGAACATCGAGAGTGAAGCGAAAAAATTCTAAGTGCCTAAAAAAGCTATTTTTCGAACCAAACCACGTAGAACTTTCATCGACATTTTAAAAGAACCACAATAACCTAGAATGAACATTAGAGAAAACAGAATTCAAAAAACTTAAGAAACAAAAAAGTTATAGCCGTTTAAATAAAATAGACATTTTTCAGTGTTCTAAAATTAATTATCAAACTATGCAAGCTAAAACAGATTCGTTGCCCGACTTGCCTGTACAAGGAATAAATCGAGCGATAGCAAACTTGCAGGCGGGGTGCGGTAGGTTAAATTCACCGCTATATATACTTGGTCTCTAAGCCTTTAGAGACAGTCTGTAAAAATTTTCTAACACGAGGTGCCGCGGGACGCTATGCTGGACCGCGAGTAGAGACCGTCAGCAGGCCAGATGGACCATAACCTCAGCGCTTTCGACATCCAGGACCACCAAGGATGAAGGCTCCAGACTCAGCCTCCAGGACGCTCGAATAGAGGGAAACCACCACCGACGAACCAGGGATGGCGTCTTCCGGTGTCCAAGGACCAGGGAATCCAGACGAGGGACCCCAAGGACCGGCAAGAACATCTTTGGCAAGTCATTTTCTTTATTCGAAATCAGTCACGTCAAATTTAGTTAGTTAATTTTATTAAATTCAAACAAATTTGCAAGCTTAAAACAATGACTTCACTCTTTATAAAATTTTAATAAATTGTATGCTAAGTAAATGAATTTATGTGCTCAGAATATTTAAAATAATGAATATTAAAATTACAAAAGGTTTTTGGCCATAAGCCGTTTATTTAAAGAAAATGAGAAATTTTCGAATATTATAAATTTAAAAATTAAAGGTCATAAAATATGAATTTACCAATTCCATATAGGAGATAAAATATTGTTATGTGTAATTTTGAAAATAATTTTATGTTATGTCTATGTTATCAATCTATATGCAAAGTATAATTTTTTAAAGCATAAGAAACAAGAAGTAACTCAGTGAATTGTTTTGCTAATATAATTGTGTAATACTTTGAAGGATAAATTTTCTTTTTTATTTCAATAAATAGAGTTAAATATGTCATAAAAATCAACATTATTTGCATTCCATCCTGTGTCAAATAACCAATAAAAACTGTTTAGCTTTTTCCAACTAATATAAAAATGATTATCAAATCAGTAAACAAATTTAATTAAATTTCATTAAATGGCAATAGATAAAGCCTAATGTTTTAAAGAGTTTCTCTCTACTAATTTCATGAGCTAGTCTAAAGATTAGTTGGTTTTTTGTAATAAAAGTCCAGAGATTTATCTACTGGCAGATTGTGTTTAAGAGGACACAGGAGCCTTTTAAAATAGGTATTTTTAAACACAATCATATTTTGCACGTTCCCTTGCTGTTTCTGCAGATCATCATCAGGTGGTAAGACTCTGTGTTTTTTATGTGTATTATTCTAAAGGTGTTTCTTTCCAGCTGACTATTAATTTGACATGTGTGACTATACTTAGACCATACACAACTGATAAACTTATTTAGGAGGGTTTATATGTATTTTAAATAGTAGTCAGCGGGAATAGGCTTGTTGTGGGTTTGGCCCTACGAGCAGGAAACATACACTTAACTCTGGGAGTTTAGCACGGTTTTACCAGCAGGGTGATAGGCAGAGTTTTGGTTGTTTATAAATATGTTTTTCTTGTAAACAATTAAATTTTAGTATTCTGCAAGAAAGGATTTAAACAACAAAACAACCGCGTGGAGCTGCGGTGGTAGGGACGGTTGGACGGTAAGAAGAGGTGAGGTGGGGGGACGTTGCAACACACACACACCCACACTGTAACGGGCTTAAGTTGAGGATTAAAGCGTTACAATAGAAATTTTAAAATACAGAAAAAAAATAAACTTTGGAAAATGAACAAATATAAAAATTAATACAGATAAATAAGCAGCTATTCAAAGAAACCTTATAAAGTAAAGCCATTCTTAAAAGGGGAGTTTGTTATTATTTTGGATTTGAAGGAGATAAATGTAGGAAAAAGGAAAGAAAAGTAAAAATTCACGTAGAAAGTCTATTCACATTTCAAAATATGCAGAGAGAAAAATTAATAAGAAAATGAAGAATAAGAAAATAGCCACAATTCAGGATTTTAAAAGCTACTGCCAGATTTATAATTTAATACTAAAATTGGAGAAGTTACCTATTTGCTATCAGTCGCGTCTAAGAAGGTTTTCATTTTTAAGATTTGATTAAAAAGACATTACTTATTATTGTCGATGTATTAAATTATTTGTTTTGAAATAAATAAATGCAACCTATATACCACAAATGACTTTTTTTCTTTTATTTAAAACCTTATGTACATTTCGATTGCATAGCGGTATAGTGGTATAGAAGTAACATTTATTTATGTTAAACATTACGCCACAGCTGTTGTATACAGTTATATTTGTATTGAGGTTTATTTATATTTGTTATATTTTATTATATTTAAGAAACTATTGTAAAATAATTTTTTTATGATACTTATAATAACCTTTTCAAGCTGTTAAAATAAAATCATCTGTTGCATGAAATCATGTTATCATTTAATTCACTATGACGTAACTCCTAGCGTAACGTGACGACAATTATACAATCACGAAATTGAATGTTTTTGTCCATCCCTACAAATGTAGGGAACATTTTTATGGCGTAACTACAAAAGTTTTCAAAACGTTAATTAAATAAAATTGTTATGTTAGAGAATAAATATTTAATATAAAAGCTATGATACTGCAAGGCCCAGGGCAGAAGTAGTATAATAAGGTAAAGATGCAGGCTTAATGCGCTACAGGTCTATGTCAATAAACACAGTCCAGTTCACAATGTAGCCGTGAGGCATTTGTGGTTTAGTGGTGGCGTCGCAGCAATATTAACGCTTCACTAATACTAACTCCATTAATACTTAGTTAACCAATAATTATTTATTAATATGCAAACAACTATCGGTATTATAGTAAGCGATAGTGAGATTTGCATTTTTCAGAAGAGTTTCAACCAAACAATTAAACGTATTAATAATACCGTATTTGTAAAAACCTCTAACACATAACAATACTCAGCTGTAGTTACACAAGTAGCTAATTGTTTCTTTATTTCAGGGTTTAACACATAACAATACTCAGCTGTAGTTTCACAAGTAGCTAATTGTTTCTTTATTTCAGGGTTTAACACATAACAATACTCAGCTGTAGTTTCACAAGTAGCTAATTGTTTCTTTATTTCAGGGTTTAACACATAACAATACTCAGCTGTAGTTACACAAGTAGCTAATTGTTTCTTTATTTCAGGGTTTAACACATAACAATACTCAGCTGTAGTTACACAAGTAGCTAATTGTTTCTTTATTTCAGGGTTTAACACATAACAATACTTAGCTGTAGTTATACAAGTAGCTAATTGTTTCTTTATTACAGGGTTTAACACATAACAATACTCAGCTGTAGTTACACAAGTAGCTAATTGTTTCTTTATTTCAGAGTTTAACACATAACAATACTCAGCTGTAGTTACACAAGTAGCTAATTGTTTCTTTATTTCAGGGTTTAACACATAACAATACTCAGCTGTAGTTACACAAGTAGCTAATTGTTTCTTTATTTCAGGGTTTAACACATAACAATACTCAGCTGTAGTTACACAAGTAGCTAATTGTTTCTTTATTTCAGGGTTTAACACATAACAATACTCAGCTGTAGTTACACAAGTAGCTAATTGTTTCTTTATTTCAGGGTTTAACACATAACAATACTCAGCTGTAGTTACACAAGTAGCTAATTGTTTCTTTATTTCAGGGTTTAACACATAACAATACTTAGCTGTAGTTATACAAGTAGCTAATTGTTTCTTTATTTCAGGGTTTAACACATAACAATACTCAGCTGTAGTTACACAAGTAGCTAATGGTTTCTTTATTTCAGGGTTTAACACATAACAATACTTAGCTGTAGTTATACAAGTAGCTAATTGTTTCTTTATTTCAGGGTTTAACACATAACAATACTTAGCTGTAGTTATACAAGTAGCTAATTGTTTCTTTATTTCAGGGTTTAACACATAACAATACTCAGCTGTAGTTACACAAGTAGCTAATGGTTTCTTTATTTCAGGGTTTAACACATAACAATACTCAGCTGTAGTTACACAAGTAGCTAATGGTTTCTTTATTTCAGGGTTTAACACATAACAATACTTAGCTGTAGTTATACAAGTAGCTAATTGTTTCTTTATTTCAGGGTTTAACACATAACAATACTCAGCTGTAGTTACACAAGTAGCTAATGGTTTCTTTATTTCAGGGTTTAACACATAACAATACTCAGCTGTAGTTACACAAGTAGCTAATGGTTTCTTTATTTCAGGGTTTAACACATAACAATACTTAGCTGTAGTTATACAAGTAGCTAATTGTTTCTTTATTTCAGGGTTTAACACATAACAATACTCAGCTGTAGTTACACAAGTAGCTAATTGTTTCTTTATTTCAGGGTTTAACACATAACAATACTTAGCTGTAGTTATACAAGTAGCTAATTGTTTCTTTATTTCAGGGTTTAACACATAACAATACTCAGCTGTAGTTACACAAGTAGCTAATGGTTTCTTTATTTCAGGGTTTAACACATAACAATACTCAGCTGTAGTTACACAAGTAGCTAATGGTTTCTTTATTTCAGGGTTTAACACATAACAATACTTAGCTGTAGTTATACAAGTAGCTAATTGTTTCTTTATTTCAGGGTTTAACACATAACAATACTTAGCTGTAGTTATACAAGTAGCTAATTGTTTCTTTATTTCAGGGTTTAACACATAACAATACTCAGCTGTAGTTACACAAGTAGCTAATGGTTTCTTTATTTCAGGGTTTAACACATAACAATACTCAGCTGTAGTTACACAAGTAGCTAATGGTTTCTTTATTTCAGGGTTTAACACATAACAATACTTAGCTGTAGTTATACAAGTAGCTAATTGTTTCTTTATTTCAGGGTTTAACACATAACAATACTCAGCTGTAGTTACACAAGTAGCTAATTGTTTCTTTATTTCAGGGTTTAACACATAACAATACTCAGCTGTAGTTACACAAGTAGCTAATTGTTTCTTTATTTCAGGGTTTAACACTCAACCGTCCTAAAACATAACCTACAATATAAAATCAGCTGCGCTATTAAACCATATGTTGTATAAGATTTGAGCTACATAGTTCTATAAAATACAAAAAATAGTTACAGATGCCTCAAAATGTGACACCAATACGAACTAATCCCCCTAACAATCAAACACAAAATAAAGAGACAAATGCAAGAAAAACTGAGTTGTTTTCAATCAAATTGTTATAATGTTTTACGTCAACTGATACAGTGACAACATTGGCCAAAATACTGTTGGTAGAAAACTGTCCATGGGCTGTTTGTATAAGGATAAGTGCACCATACTTAGAGAACCAAGAGGATGAGTACATAGATCTTACAAGATTAAACCTACTCCTACAAAATAGGTTGACGGAATTGCTAAATTGACTAAGAAAAGCATATTTTGTTAAAACAAAACCTTGTTTAGATATATAAACTGATAATATTAGTAGAAATATTTGCATTATTGGGCTAGAAAAATAAACAATACAATGATACATGTAGTTTTTCAGTTTTCTTCCAATTCCTTCTATTATTTATACTCTCCTTATATATATATATATATATATGTATATATTTATTTATTTATTTATATGTATCTTGTTCAAATTTTTAGTCGTTAATAAAATACTTTCTATCCATCCACTTAGGTTCAAATAGATTGTTTTTAAAGTTGTAGGGAATGACACTTGATGTCAATAGTTTGTTGGAATAATAATTCATTATTTAAATATAATGAATTGGTTATATATTATGTTTTATATGGGAGGAAAACTTTCACAAACTGGCAAAGTATGCAATATAGTTATTTCATTATTTGGCATAATATAAAAGATAACATATGATTTCATAACACAGCCTATCTTATAATATAGGGTATGTCGTCAAACAGCTGTTTTATCGCATAGAGTATATTATTTTTATTAATTTGATTGCAATTATTAGGTGAAAGTTTACTATGATAAAATTTTCCTTTTCTTAAAGGATTTACTTTAAATGTTTGTAAGTTTGACACTTTACGGCGAATATTTACTTCCTATTAAGTTGTTCCTTGTACAATTGTAAAACGTTGGTCTCACTAATCATTACTCCTATATATAACTTACTTTATTTATTGACACATAAATTTATATTTTTATCACACGAGAAATAGTTATTAATAACATAGATTTACCTTCAAAATGTCCAATATAAGTCATAACAGCTGATATTGTATCCCATCATACGTTATAATTTAAGTTATGACGTATACTGATATATATATATATATTTTTTATAATAAATAATATTCTTGTATTTGAATAACCTATGTTGTTTTAAAATATATATAAATATATATAAGTGTGCGTGTGTGTGTGCGTGTATAAATTCTGCAAAAGATAATGACTATGCAATCCTATAGCTTGTTCACTATGTCTCTGACGTGACTACAGACGGTTTCACTTCAAAAAACTAATTTTAAAATTCCTATGAGGCATTATTGGACATGGCGATAGCTAAGCTGATCATACATCTAATGACATTACCCCTAGGGTTTGCGGTAGGCTACCAGCATTCCAGATCAAGGCTGTATGAGAGACAATATTAGCTCAGGTCGCCAGGGGACCTGCATCCGCAAACGCATCATCATTAGCCAATTGCCGAGTTCTAAATTACCAGGGGAATTTTCATATCTCCCCATTATCATTGGTCGAAATACTTTACCGGTATACTTTTAAAAAAGTTTAAAATACTAGTTACTTTATAACAGAATAACTCTAAGAAGGACGAGCAAAATTTACCAGACTCCACACAATTTAACTTAATAGTGTAAGATATAAAAAATAATAAATCATTCTTGCGAATCATAAATAACGGTATATATTCAAGTCCATATTGACTATAGAAATATAACCTCTTTTTATAGACACATTCCCTTACCAGAACATTTTTCAAGGTCACCCCACTACATTATACTACGTACTCCCACAAATCAGAATAAATGTTTATTACAATATTGGTACAATGAATGGTAAGATTTAAAAAAAAGGTTTGACCACAATAAAACAGTTGAGATCAATGAAAACAGTTCAGATCAATTCCAGAAACATAACTTTGTAAAATAAACAAACCTTACGGGTTTCCCTGTAACATAGGCAAGGATTTCTGTACCAATCCTGAATAGAAATAATTTTACATTTTTAAAAATTGTAAGTAAAAGAAAAGATAATCAACTTTCATATCCTTAAAAAATAGAAATTTATTATTTTTAAAATAACACCTTTAATTTTAGCACTGTTAATTTGAAAGCAGATACAATATTTATATTTACTTACATTGTATAGAAAATATTTAGGTTGGAAATAAAATATTGCTTAGAGTCATTAAATATTATTACACAATATCTAATTTATATCACTTGTTTTAAGAAAAATTATAGTCATTGTAATATTATTATACTACATCTAATTTATATTAGTTATGAGAAATATTACAGCCATTGGGATTTCAATAAATTTATTATCATACATATCATCTGTTTTAGGAAACAATATTGACATTGGAAATTTATTAAACTTAATATTTTATATATTAGCTGTTTTAAGAAACAATATTGACATTGGAAATTTATTAAACTGAATGTTTTGTATATCCGCTGTTTTAGGAAACAATATTGACATTGGAAATTTATTAAACTGAATGTTTTGTATATCCGCTGTTTTAGGAAACAATATTGACATTGGAAATTTATTAAACTGAATATTTTATATATTACCTGTTTTAAGAAACAATATTGACATTGGAAATGTATTAAACTGAATGTTTTGTATATCCGCTGTTTTAGGAAACAATATTGACATTGGAAATTTATTAAACTGAATGTTTTGTATATCCGCTGTTTTAGGAAACAATATTGACATTGGAAATTTATTAAACTGAATATTTTATATATTACCTGTTTTAAGAAACAATATTGACATTGGAAATTTATTAAACTGAATGTTTTGTATATCCGCTGTTTTAAGAAACAATATTGACATTGGAAATGTATTAAACTGAATGTTTTGTATATCCGCTGTTTTAGGAAACAATATTGACATTGGATCCGCTGTTTTAGGAAACTATATTGACATTGGAAATTTATTAAACTGAATGTTTTGTATATCCGCTGTTTTAGGAAACAATATTGACATTGGAAATTTATTAAACTGAATATTTTGTATATCCGCTGTTTTAGGAAACAATATTGACGTTGGAAATGTATTAAACTGAATATTTTGTATATCCGCTGTTTTAGGAAACAATAATGACATTGGAAATTTATTAAACTGAATGTTTTGTATATCCGCTGTTTTAGGAAACAATAACATTGGAAATTTATTAAACTGAATATTTTGTATATCCGCTGTTTTAGGAAACAATATTGACGTTGGAAATGTATTAAACTGAATATTTTGTATATCCGCTGTTTTAGGAAACAATAATGACATTGGAAATTTATTAAACTGAATGTTTTGTATATCCGCTGTTTTAGGAAACAATATTGACATTGGAAATTTATTAAACTGAATATTTTGTATATCCGCTGTTTTAGGAAACAATATTGACGTTGGAAATGTATTAAACTGAATATTTTGTATATCCGCTGTTTTAGGAAACAATAACATTGGAAATTTATTAAACTGAATGTTGTGTATATCCGCTGTTTTAGGAAACAATAATGACATTGGCAATTTATTAAACTGAATGTTGTGTATATCCGCTGTTTTAGGAAACAATATTGACATTGGAAATTTATTAAACTGAATATTTTGTATATCCGCTGTTTTAGGAAACAATATTTACATTGTTATGTATTTAACTGAATATTTAGTATATCAGCTGTTTAAAGAAACAATATTGACATTAAAGATTTAATGTTTAAAATACATTGTATATCAGCTGTTTTTAAGAAAAATGTTGGTAATTGGAATTTTATTGGACTGAATCTAATTTATATCAGCTGTTTTAAAAAACGAGGCAATTAAAAGATTAGGTATTGTTAGTGTTGCGCTCTTGTGGGCAGAAATCGTATTACCTATCTGAACGCAACAAAGGATATTAATGATATGGCGGTGTTTAGAGATAAGGCACGCTTTCTAATTAAAAATATTTGCATACTTCAATTGAACGGATTCGTACGGTAAATGCCGCCGAATGCAGTTAATAAATGAACGATGTAAATTTTAATTAGTAAGTAAAGGTAGCAAATATATTTTTTCAGAATATCAATGATAAAACTTTTTCAAATTTTTAATTTTACTTAAAAGGTTAGAGTATATAAAACTTATAATGTAAGGCAAACACTCACAATAAAAACATTATGTTTCTCCCATAAATGGTCTATCATTATGTCTTAGTTCATTTAAAAGCAGGTGTAAAATTAATTAAAACTGGGCGAAAGATCGTGGGCTAATATCGGAGCAGGAGACGCTGCCATTAACTGGAATTTCCCTTAAATGAAAATGTGTTTACTGAACTTAATTAGCACAGAATATTTGCATTGTATTTGTGTATTTTAATTAAATTTCAATTCCTTCAGTTTAATTAAAACTAATCAATGCTTCAAACTAACAACTAAGGCAAAACCTAATATAGTTCTTATTAGATTCTTAATATAGAAATTAAATTAAAATTAAAAAAAATACATTTGAAATTCTACCTAGATCAAAGAATACATGTTTTGTAATTGATAATATTTGAAATTGTATTTCGATTACATTAGGTCATTATTTTATAAATGTCATTCATTACTTCACACTCCCCCTATACATAGACTATATATATATATATATATATATATATATATATATATGTATATATATATATGTAATTAATAAATTTAAAACATTTCAAAAACAGGACTACTTTTAATGCATTAAAACTATTCTTGTTTTTGAAATGTTTTTAATTTATTAACTATACTACAAGGAAACATATCACCATATTTAATATATATATTTATATATATATATATATATATATATATATATATATATATATATATATGTATATATATATGTGTGACTGATAAATAATAATATTTCGTAATATATACTACAAAAGATTTCATAAAATTTGTAGATAGTAACGGATTTTTTAAATCTATTCAGAACAGCCAATCATGTCTCAGTAGGCTACTCACTACTGCTATACGGTGGCAGCACTGCACAGCACGGTCATGTAACTAGCTTAGAACCGTATTTCTACTCATCTCGAAACGAGCAGAACATGGGCAAGCCACCGAATCCCTCGGTGAAAAGAAAACCACGTTCAACAAATTCTTTTCAAAACAATTTAATTAATATCTTTGTATTCATTAAACAATACACCATATGTCATGTATAAGTGCTCTGTTATTAATTTCTTCAACAGAACATTGTAGTTCAAGTTTGCGAATAATATAAAGTTTGGGGCAATGTTTGGGGCAATGAGTAGAGCCTGGTCATGAGACGTACAGCTGGAATATAAACTGGTTCCTATTGAAGTTTCTTGATGTAATCGTCTTGAATTCACTGATTAAACTAATTTTACACTACTTAACTAAGTGAATACGTAATTGCTTACTTGCTGACGCGTTTCAAAAACTATGGTTTCTTTTTCGAAGCCAACCTTCTACCCAAGGTGTAGAAGGTTAGCTTCGAAAAAGGAACGAACGTTTTGCTACGCGTCAGCAAGTAAGCAATTACGTATTCACTTAGTCAAGTAGTGTAAAATTAGTCGTTTCTATTAACTAAGTTCCGAGTTGGATAATCCAATTACAGATACGGGGTGAAATTGCGTATATCTCCTGAACAGCTTCTCCAAACCTCAAGTACTATACTATTTCGACATTTTAGGTTTAATTATGGAAAACCGTTTGTAAACTGAACTATTTTCCTTTGGGGGGGGTTCTCGGATTGGATCCAAAACCATAAGTGAAAGGTCCTAGAGACCTGCTAATGCTAAGGAAGACGACCTGTTTATTCGTCTTTAATTAAGGTACATTATAGCAATTGATTAAGAGTAATTAATACAAAGCCATGAAAATCTACTAAACAGAGGATTGTAAAAATAGATGTAATATACGCGTGAAATAGTTAGGCCTACATAAACTGTGTGAAGATAATTTTACCTGCGTAGCATTGGTTAAATACCAAAGAACCAACCTAATTCCAGGTATTTTTTTTAGATTAGTTATTTGTCAAATTATTATAATTCTTCATTTCGTGTAACTATGTATATCTTTCACTGCCCGGCCTAGGTTATTGGTAAAAATTCCATTTAAAGGGGACTTCTATTTTAGGGCACAGTGTCGAACATCAACTTTTTTGCCGGTGCCGGCGGTGGTATAGTGACAGGAAAATACGTTTAAATATTCTCTTCTCTTTCGAGTAAAATTATTTTATAATTCCTAATATAATTTGTTTGTCTTAAAACATTTTCAAACGAGTAGTTACACCTAAAAATAGCGTACCAAAAAACCTTATTACAACAAAATTTCATATTGTTTCTCATTAAAACGTACTACAGCTTCACCTACACGGTATCGTTTTGTAAAAATAAATTTAATACCACGGCATTAACATTTCCCCTTTAATCAACTTTTAATTTGTGGTTTATAAGATTTGTTCTGAGTACACGAACGTTATTAAATGAAATATTGCTAAGGTCAATTTGGATTTGTTTGAAGCGTATTTAAGAGTGAAAAGAGCTTTTCGCGGCTTTGTTTAGCGGTAATTGGAAGGAAACCAACACCCTACGTTTCCTCAGTTTCCTCTATCTTGGCCTCCGGTCTTATGAAATTGCTGAAATATTTTTTTTCAGGATTTCACTAGTATTTCCTTCCTTCTTAATAATTAGGTTGATAAGTTCAAATCTACTGCGGGGAGAGAAGACAAACAAAACACTGTACCAGTGGAGCCCTCGTCCTTCATATATATAAGTAGTACACTGTTTCCATGGCCATAGATACACTATCTCTATATCGTTGTCATAACATTTGTTTACTCTTTATAAATCCCATAGAAACGATGATAGATACTACATTGCTCGAGATATAGCATCCTGTTTGAAGAGTAGTTTACCTGAAGTACCTAACCTATTCTCTCTATCGGGGACATAGAGAGGTGTCTACAGCCTATAGTTCCTTCTAATGTAGAGAAACATTATCTATAATTAGGTAGGCCCAAGTTAAGGACATATTAATCAGCTATCACATAGAATAGGGGAAAATATTGAATTCAAGTGGATTCTCATGTCCACTAAAACAATCCTAATACTTAACGGGGCGTTTAGGACGTGTCTATTCCTTACACTCACATATACAGAAAAAAGGGTAGATACATTTAAGTGACGCTACGATATGGTCATAATATTCCCTGGAATTGATAAAAGGGGAAACTTTTGACATCCCTTATGTAGGATCACATACCTGAAACATTATCTATCGGGACTGTAAACCTGTGTCTAGCCCTTATACTCCCTCACAGAGAAAAGAAAGGATAGATATAGCATCGCCAGGGTACTATTAGAGTCGATTATCTTATGGCCTACTCTCATACGGGGTGATGAACCCCTCCCCACTGTGTATCCACTAACAGACAAAATAAGAACAAATTATAAACCCGCATAAATTGACGCTTGTATGCGGCAAAATACATAGTACCTGTAATTTGTTTAAAATTCTACCCTGAAATATGTGTAAGCCTATGGCATTATTGTTAGTGCACTTTTCTCCCTGCAGGTAGAATTTGTAACGCTCGAGCAGAATGTAAATGAAACATTCTCTATGACATTAACCAGAGGCCGTTAACAAGGTCGACGCTTTGATGTCGCGTTACGAACGTTACAATGTTCTACACAATCGGAAACTGACGTTAATTTTTAACGAATGTATTCATGAAAGCGGTCTGTTTTCGACAGGGTACAGTAAAGACATATTTATCAGGTAGAGACGCGATATGTGTGCAGGAAATACACTTCACAGAATCAATACAGTTTTAATGGTTTGACTTTATCCACTTCTCAAGGATTGTCCCATTTAACGTGTTTTTGGGACTAATCATTTACACAATACTACAATAAGTAACACAAGTCCGTATAAACATTATCTTGACTAAATAGCGTGTTTAATATATCTTTTTAATTCCTTCTATTAGTTTACACTCCCTTTATATCAATACTTTTCTAATTTTAAATCTTTAAAAAATAATTTATTCATCCATTCACGTTCAAATACATTTTTTTAAACATGTAGTGGATGACAATTGATTTTAATACAGATTTATCAAATGATAATTCATTAATTAAATGATTTTATGAATTATTTGACTTCATATTTTGTCACCTAATATTGTAATTCTGTTATGTTTAAACACATATTTATTTAATTATTTTACCATAAATAAATAATAACTAAAACTATTTTTTGTCGTAAGTAGGGAATATTATTTTTTTTTTTTATATATTACTGTGTTTGCAATAAAACTATGATATTTGTAGTGCGTGTTTAAATACCAAGCAGCTCCCATCAAAACGTCATCCTGACGACCCCTCGTATCTCCAACCCCCCCCCCTTTAGACGCTCTGACGCAACATTCCTACCAGCAGCCTATGTTGCGGTGACGTCAGGGCCACCAACCGCCTCCTTCTCTGACCGACTGACAAAATCTCTCTCAGGGTACTTTGCTAGGAAGTACCTAGTTTACCTTTATACAATTGCACCACTTCCTTTATACTCACAATCGTTTTTGAACAAAGCGGCTGATAGAGATTTTACTAACTCTAAAACATTTCCAAATAGAAATAAATAAGCAAATAATGATTGTAAATATTTCAATCATTTTATGAAACCAAAAAAGTAAATTTTTATAAATTATTTATTCTTTAAAATAAAACTGTTTTCTGTACGTGAAGTATACTATTGTAGAAATACAATATAAGATAAAAAGCCGGCTCATTTGCGAGTCAAGTAAATTAATTAAGAAATATATGACGAAGGTACGTAAACTTATCCGCTTTCTCATTCCGACCTAGGACACAAATCATATGTTACACATTACTACATAACAATTATAAACTGAATATAAATTACACTAAAAATATACAAAATATTTAATAAAAACCTTCTCATGCGCATTAAACCTTTGTTAAGATTGATAAGAGATAATTATAAACAAATTATTACATTGAAAGAATAAATTATATATAACAAAGAAAAGGGTAATGTTATGAAAAAGTAAAATACTATCTTTCTGTTAAAAGTATTGTGTTAAACACATTTACATATAACGACAAATAAAAGACGTGTACAAAACTCACAAACTAATCATTTATTTACTTATACGCGTTTCAATGAGCAAGTTATCATCAGTGAGTGTTACTAAAAAAAACTCTAATTTTCAACTAAGGTGAAAGTATATTTACATATAGTCTTTTCTTTTAGAAATCTATAATTTCAAAAGAAACTGTACAAAAAACACATTTCGTAGAACGAATTTGTTTTAAAGGGGTTCCTAAAACGTTTTAAACGCACATAAGTAACTTTTAATTGCAAAAAACGTAAATAAAAAATATATAACTAAATATCATTAAATCGAGTTAATTCGATGTCACTGAAATTAAATTTAATATATTTAATAACTGACAAAAAAGATTTAAAAATAGCAATTTTAATTTATAACGTACAATTAATGATGTAACCTATGCGTTAAAACCACTGTTCTACAACATAACCTATAACATAAAATCAGCCGTTTCATGAATTCATAGGCTATCACACTTATTTCAAGCTAAACGGAATGAAATAACTATATTTGCATACTTTGCGTGACGAATAAAGTGTTTTCCCTCCCGTTCAAAACATGCAGTCATATTCAGTGAAAATACATGTACATTTAAATAAACATGGAAGAAAGAGTAATAATAAAATAATTAAAGTATTCGTCACGTTTATGGCTTAATGATGAAGTACTAACAACTGTAGTACTTAAGGAAGCGGACGTGACGTAATTAGGGAAACATCCATTTGTTTGTTCCTTTCATCCATCTTTATAACTGTCAACGGCAAAGAAAGGTATACATTTAAAGGCGACATGAAAACCTAATTTACTAGAAAATTGCTCCAACAAGTGCACGACTGCAAATGTTTAAAGGGCTTTTCTTTAAAGAGTTTAATAGAAAAAGTTGACAATAATATTCTTAATGAAACTTTTATTTTACTATGCACTTATTTCTTTTGTTTTAAACTATATATAAATATAAAAAGATTTTCCTCATAGCAAAACTTCAAATTACTATTATAGGCATTTTATAATATTCTTGAAAAACAAATTCACCGAGAATTTTCGTTTCTTAGCTACTGCAGTCGTGCATCGTAGTCCCCGTTCTCAGTCACCCTTTGTAAAGTTAAGTCTTTCAATATCTCACATACTTACGTATTTCAGTTTAATTCGAAATTTCAACGACCTTACAACAATTTTCAAAAGTTGATCCTCTAAAGATAAAAATTCCAGGCCTACCCCTTTACTAGGTGAAACCAGTGAGGAGCAAAGGCAGAAACCTGTCGTCCAATATGTGCGTGGTTAGTTCACGTATATAATGATGAATATAGCTCCTAAAAGAACAATTTTTGAAAAGTTGTGATTGATTGAAATTATCTAAAACGCAACAACATTCAGGAATAAGAAAACTCGGCGTTGTTATGAATGGCGGTGTCAGGTGAAATTCAAGAGATTTAACCAGACTCCAGTAAAGATGTAGATTATACAAAATTTACAGAGATAAACAAATAAATAATTACCTGGAGCTACCAAAACATTGAACTAGTCAAAGTCTTACTAATTTTTAATTAAATAAAACAGTCTTTACTCAGAGTGTATAATTAAAGATGAAATCACCGGTTCCTACTATTAAGTTGAGTATTTATACAATTATTTTGATTCTTTGAAATATTAACTTTTCCTCTTACATTTTCTTGATATACTGTTGTTATTTTTAATGTAAAAAATAATAAAAGAAATATTTTGAAATGAGTAACCAATTTCAATAAGGTACCTCTTTTCGAATAGAAGAATGGCCCCGGAAATGTGGATGAGGCTTGCCAACACGTACCGGAACACAGCGCGCATGCACCAATTGCCTATGGTAGCACTAACACGGCGGAACTCAGAAACGGTACTTACTTAAAAAATAGGCAATTTACATTCAATTGAACGAAGTTTAATTATGTTGAATGGAATAGTACAGGAGTTACCTAATATATGTCAACCTAATTCATTTAGGATTGTTGTTAGGCTAAATATGTCAAATGGTGTAATTTTAACAGTAAAGTTGAAGAAATTTTGTCGAGTAAACATTAGCGGAAGATCTTAATGACCAGAGAATCAAAATGGATACCGTATAGTTGCAACGGATAAGTAAGAGAGTTCAGTTTATCATACGACCAGATTATTTAGAAGTATTGAACAATATCATCAAAAGGTTCAACTTTGAAGTATGAAAATACCAACAAATTACGTAGTAGCCTCTAAAATATATTAAAACGTATTCCATTTAGTAAAATTTGCAAATTATTTTAACTGATATCTCTGAAGATATAAGTTACGTAAGGGCTGAATTGTTATTAAAAATTAACTGTACATGAATAACTATTATAAAAACTTTAATTTCATACGGATCTCGTTGATTTATACCATCATTAGTGATAAAACAATGTAATCAGACAAGCGAATAAACGTATCAGACTGCACAATCTGTACATCATACGTTGCAATAATTATTGTAAAAAGAATAATCACCCAACTTTAGTTATATATGATAATGTGTATAAGGGGACAGATTTTCAGAAAATGAAAGAGGGATGCAATGGCGTTATTTTGTTCCATTTGGCAATAAATAAGTGATAACATATGATTTCATAAACACAGCTGATTTTATTTTATAAATTATGTGGTAGAACAGCTGTTTTAACGCATAGGTACTTTATAGTAATTGTAATTTTTAAATAAAAAATAACTAAAATCAAATTCGTGTTTCTTCACTCAAGTTGTAATTACCTTCAAATTATTGTATGTTACTTTTTTATTTACTTTTGTGTTCATTGTTTATCGTTTCGCTCTATCAGAGAGGTAATTATCCGCAACAGCAAACAAATAGATATTTCGAAGCGCACAAATTATGATTGGAAGCGACGTACATTTATGGGCAGACAAATGAGTCTTTCTTTAGAAATGTGCTGTAATGAAACCCCTCACTCGTGGCGCCGCAGAATGTTTATGCTTTTCAAAACTGTCTGGCCTTTATAACTTTACTTTCTTTGTTACTGTGTGAAATATATAGTAATTTGTGTCATATTATTTCCTGGTACAACGAAAACAAAAGAAAATGACTTAACGGGTAATAAATTCATCTAAAATTTCGTTTCTTTGTTCAGTGTCTTCAATATCACTTTTCAAAAGTTTAGAGTTATTTGTAGTTCCATTTTAAATTTGCTGGAAAAGCTCGGAGAGCAAGGAATGTACCTTAACCAGTGTTTATATTTCACCCTTACGTAGGTAGCTCGTTGTGTATCATATCTAATTGAAACTAATTACAGTATAATATTCTATCGGTAAAAGTTTAACATAGGCTGTGCCCTATTGGAAAGTGAATAACGGTTTTACCAAAAGGTATTGTTATGAATGAGATTTAAAAGCTGGTCCAACTGTTATATCGTGCGAGACATTCGGCTGTACTTGCAAAGTGAATAAAATACAGGTATTTGTATTGCATTTGCGGAACAGTTTAGAGAGCATGGAGTTCATCTTAACCAGTGTTAATATTTCTGCCTTAAATAGGTTCGTTTTTATGCATCATATCTAATTGAAACTAATCACAGTATAATATTCTATCGGTAAAAGTTTAACATAGGCTGAGCTCTATTGGAAAGTGAATAACGGTTTTACCAAAAGGTATTGTTATGAATGAGATTTAAAAGCTGGTCCAACTGTTATATCGTGCGAGACATTCGGCTGTACTTGCAAAGTGAATAAAATACAGGTATTTGTATTGCATTTGCGGAACAGTTTAGAGGGCATGGAATTCATCTAAACCAGTGCTTATATTTCTGCCTTAAATAGGTTCGTTTTTATGCATCATATCTAATTGAAACTAATCACAGTATAATATTCTATCGGTAAAAGTTTAACATAGGCTGAGCTCTATTGGAAAGTGAATAACGGTTTTACCAAAAGGTATTGTTATGAATGAGATTTAAAAGCTGGTCCAACTGTTATATCGTGTGAGACATTCGGCTGTACTTGCAAAGTGAATAAAATACAGGTATTTGTATTGCATTTGCGGAACAGTTTAGAGAGCATGGAGTTCATCTTAACCAGTGTTAATATTTCTGCCTTAAATAGGTTCGTTTTTATGCATCATATCTAATTGAAACTAATCACAGTATAATATTCTATCGGTAAAAGTTTAACATAGGCTGAGCTCTATTGGAAAGTGAATAACGGTTTTACCAAAAGGTATTGTTATGAATGAGATTTAAAAGCTGGTCCAACTGTTATATCGTGCGAGACATTCGGCTGTACTTGCAAAGTGAATAAAATACAGGTATTTGTATTGCATTTGCGGAACAGTTTAGAGGGCATGGAATTCATCTAAACCAGTGCTTATATTTCTGCCTTAAATAGGTTCGTTTTTATGCATCATATCTAATTGAAACTAATCACAGTATAATATTCTATCGGTAAAAGTTTAACATAGGCTGAGCTCTATTGGAAAGTGAATAACGGTTTTACCAAAAGGTATTGTTATGAATGAGATTTAAAAGCTGGTCCAACTGTTATATCGTGTGAGACATTCGACTGTACTTGCAAAGTGAACAAAATGCAGTTATTTTTATTGCATTTGCGGAACAGTTTAGAGAGCATGGAGTTCATCTTAACCAGTGTTAATATTTCTGCCTTGAATTCGTTGGTCGTTATGAATATAATGTAATTGAAACTAACCACAGTATAATATTCAATCGGTAAAAGTTGAACATGGGCTGAACTGCAATGGAAAGTGAACATTGCCCTCTGATTATACTACAATGTTGCTCCTTAACTTAGAGAAACGTAATACTATTTAATAGGAAAATGTATGAATCAGCACAATATTGCTGTACTCTCGGTTTTTGTGACAATATTCAAAATGGAGCCTATGTATCTGCAACACATTATTTAGTTAAAGTAAAAATTGTGTTTCAATAACTGATTTCTACAAAAAAATATTTAATTTTAGGAATTGTTATTTAACGAGAATTACTTTTAAAGATTTCATGTTGGTTCGGTAGTGATCCTATTTGTGAAATGACTTTTCCGTTAATGAAAACTATCAAATCTACAGCTCGTACGCGTTTAATTGACATTCACCTGGAATAAACTTCGAAAATAGCAACCAAAAACATTGAAATAGACATTGAACAATTACTAAAGGAAAAACAGCGTCCACTAAAATAAACATTTTTCAGACTAAATGTTATGTTTATATAACATTTTCAAGGGGAACATTGTGTTATTTTATTCATGACGTAATACCAACATTTCAACATCATAAAGATGGGTATTATTGACATCTGGATACATTGTTACATGTATGTATGCTATTATAAATTATAAAATAGCTGTGAGTGTATGGTATTTACGCATATTACAATATAAAATACAGGATATATTATTTGAAAATTTATATACAACAAAGTAAGACGTATTCCAATTGTTAAACTAAGTAAATAATAATAAGTTCTGTGACCCGGCTTGAGAAAAACGAACAATTAATGAGCCCAATTTACCGAAATCGTTGTGCACCCCCTGGCCTAGTAGATCTCACTCATTATATTCTACAACAGCTTCGCCTTCCACACCTGTCCTCATTATATCGTAAGGGAGGCTCTTGAGAGGCAATTGTAATACTTTATAAAATTTACTCCTTATATACTCTAATGCACATCAGAAACCTGCCTAATTAAACATTGTGCGACATAATTACAAAACCTGCTGTGAATTGTTAATGCCGCATTGTTTACTAACAACAAACACAATTGGTTATAAACTATTATTCCATAAGAAAGGCCTTTGTTGTAAATTACAGCTCAATTAATAATGTTTTACATATTAATGCTGATTTTAACGCTAATGAGTTCAGTTCCTTACTGTTAGTTCACACTCCTTATATATAATATATATATATATATATATATATATATATATATATATATATATATATATATATATATATATATATGCTGATACGTATTCCTTCACGGATGGAAAAATATGATGAAATGTTACTATCTGGAGTACATCCGTTCATTCTGCAGTCCATAAATTCGCAGTTCCGACGTTTCGCTAGAATCTCATCCAGCATTGACGAGGTGATCCCAACCACAGTAGAAGAGCGAGACACTGTTGTTGGGATCACCTCGTCAATGCTGGATGAGATTCTAGCGAAACGTCGGAACTGCGAATTTATGGACTGCAGAATGAACGGATGTACTCCAGATAGTAACATTTCATCATATATATATATATATATATATATATTGATAAAAAATAAATTCAAATAGATGTTTTTCATTGTGGTACATGGCACTTGATGATGTACAGTTTGATTTTAAATAATTAATAATTAATTAATGATGTTCTTTTACTTTTATAATGTAGAAAAACTTTTCACAAGGGGCAAATTATGCAATATAGTTATATCGTCCCATTTGAATTAATATAAGTGAAAACATATGATTTCATAAAACAGCAGATTTCATGATACAGGTTATAGGGTGAACCGTTTTCACTTTGTTAACTAAAGTGGGAATTGCTTCGACTTATTATATTACGTGTATAATATTATATTTAATGCTATTGAATACATAGCATTGCTTACGTAATACCTAAACTATTATATAAGTAATATAGACCCAGCTGCTTTCCACTAACCCGTTTACCCGAGGATTCTTCTATCGCCGTTATTAAATTTTAAATTAAAAATATATACAGATGTAACAATCGTTACATAAACTGTTGGGTGCTTCAAACTCTTTTATTTATAATTAAATTTGTCTGTAAAACACGATAAACGAACCTGCCATGATTTTACATAACGGGATTTATAGCTTTACTATAAGATTAGTTTTTTGTGATTGTAGATGGATTTAATTAAATATTGCTTGGCGTAATTACAAAACTCGGTGTGCTGTTAATGCCGCATTGTTCACTAACAACAAACACAATCGGCTTTAAAATATTACTATAAAAAAAGGACTTTGTTGTAAACTACAGCTCAATTAATAATGTTTTGCGTAAATGTTTGCACAAATTAAACCATTGCATATGATAAAACCTCTACATGTGTCTATTATTTCCGCTTATTTCTTTACGTACTGCCATTGATACAGTTAGGCATTTGTACTAGTTTTTAATTCCATTTCCCGGCGTCTGTTTATAATGTTATTTTTCCAACCTTTTTTTCTTTTGACAGTAAAAAGAACACTAGTCACTAATCGTCTTTTATTTATTTTATTCTTTTAAGTTAGGTATTAAAATGGACGTATTATCTATGTACAAACTTGCTTCAAGTTTTATAATTTTATATTTATGTACCTATTCCTTATAAACGACGAATATAAGATCCAATTGGTAAAAGTATAATTATATTACGCAGCTGAATATAGTAACTGAAGCAGGTGAACGAGAAGCCATGGATTGCGAACGAGATGGACTTTTGGAGGCTTGCAGCTGGAAGGTCGAGACTAGAGAGAAATATAGACAACAGAATAAGATAGATAATAAATAGCCAAATATAATGGTAGAGGACATAAAAACAAAACAGCCAAAATGGTGTGGGCATGTACAATGAATGGCGAGGAAAATAACACTGAAGCTAGCAACAAAATGGAGTGCTTTTAGGAAAAGATACAGAGGACGACCTGGAAGAAGCTGACGAGAAAACATCGATAAAGAAATACAAGGAAAGGAGGTTCCCGAAAACCTATAAATGAACAAAAGGGAATGGAAATTGGGCGTCGAAAGACGGCGTAGAACGTTATGCATAGAAATATAAATATACAAAGTAAATTCTTTATGTAAAATCATTTATAATAAGCTATTTATAATTTTGAATAGACTAATTTTTTTTTAGAATGAAATAAAATGTTATATATATATATATATATATATATATATATATATATATATATATAAATGATCTTAATGTAATCTTATTCCATTTGAAATAATGTTTAGACATGCCAAACTTGATGTGTCGTGGATTAACGTTAAGTATTCAAATGATGAAAATATTTCTTATCGTTTTACTTATTTTAAAGCACAGTATTTTGAAATTATAATCCAAGTAAAATACCACGGTTAGCGATTATTACTACTATAAAATATCCAATAATAAAAAGAATATTGAATAACAAAACTAAATAAAACTAATGACGGAACGGCTGCGGAATTGTATAGGATTTGATATTTTTTTAAAGATATTCAAATGATTTATCCAAATAATAGAGTATTATAATACTTTGTCACTAGTAATTAGTTGGAACTGTAATTAAAGGAACATTTTGGAAGGAAACAACGTATTTTGTATGGGAAGCGACATAAATACAGACAAACGATTATTTCCTTTGTAATGCGCTGTAAAACTACGACAGTGGCGCCAAGCCAGGTTTTAACACCGACTGATCCTTGCGACCGTATTTCCTTTGTCACATCTTGCTACAGTTTGCACTAATACAATTGTTACCTATATTAACAAAAGGAGTTTAAAAAATAATGAATCACATCTGACAGCTAATATTATTTGTCACTTATATTTCTTTTCAACAATACTTTTCTTTTGTTTATTAACGAGGATAATCAACACTCCATTAGGAATGAATAATAGATACACGTTGATTAAATTGGATTGCAATACAACGTATTCCTTTGCAAAAGAAGGATTGCAATTAAAGACGACTTCCCTTACTGAATAAACCTGTTTGTAAAAAAATATTAAAAATAAAACTAAATTGAAATATTTTTATAATAGTGTTAGGAAACAGATGAATGACAAATTCATACAAGTAAAATAAAAACAATACAATATAAAACTGATTGACGAGTTGTAAGCTGATTGGCAACAATGTAAAACTGATTGACGAGTTGTAAGCTGATTGGCAACAATGTAAAACTGATTGACGAGTTGTAAGCTGATTGGCAACAATGTAAAACTGATTGACGAGTTGTAAGCTGATTGGCAACAATGTAAAACTGATTGACGAGTTGTAAGCTGATTGACAACAATGTAAAACTGATTGACGAGTTGTAAGCTGATTGGCAACAATGTAAAACTGATTGACGAGTTGTAAGCTGATTGGCAACAATGTAAAACTGATTGACGAGTTGTAAGCTGATTGGCAACAATGTAAAACTGATTGACGAGTTGTAAGCTGATTGGCAACAATGTAAAACTGATTGACGAGTTGTAAGCTGATTGGCAACAATGTAAAACTGATTGACGAGTTTTAAGCTGATTGGCAACAATGTAAAACTGATTGACGAGTTGTAAGCTGATTGGCAACAATGTAAAACTGATTGACGAGCTGTAAGCTGATTGGCAACAATGTAAAACTGATTGACGAGTTGTAAGCTGATTGGCAACAATGTAAAACTGATTGACGAGTTGTAAGCTGATTGGCAACAATGTAAAACTGATTTACGAGTTTTAAGCTGATTGGCAACAATGTAAAATCAAGACGACAATGAGAAAGTCTGGCAACATTATAGAGTTGTTTCTAACTTTATACAACTGATTCTGATGATATGCATAGATAGTTACAATGAAAGCTGTACGTCGGTGTAATTGGTGACAATGTGGTAATCGAAAAGCTGAAAACAGTAGTGTCAGTTTAAAGCATTCGCGTTAGTGCGCGCGCTTTTGTGAATTGTCATGACGTTTTTAATACAAAGTATTTGATAAAATACATGTTGAAAGAAAAATATCCAGAATAAATTGTTAAAACGTAACGTCTATTTAATATTGTTGACACTGGCTCTTCACACGTCAACAGTTTAAACCAGCTGTCATTTTCTAACTGTTGACGAGTGAAGAGCCTCTTGATAATGTCTGTAATGATAAATACACGAAGCGAGACATTTTATTTTCACCATTTACAGGGTGAAGAAAATGTCTCTAAATTTTCATTTTTATGTAGACAATTTCTTTTGTTATCTACCTACGTTTTGCTCAGTATAACATGACATTAGACACACAGCCATCAGTGTTTTACATATTGCACAGATCTGTAATCACAGATTGTTTTTGTAAACTGATTTCAACAATGAACGGTTTAAAAATAAGTTATAGTTTAGGGTAGAGTAATCAAACAAATATTCAAATATAAAACAAGAAACCAATTACAGTAATTGCATTGAAGTGATGATTATACTTGTGTTATAAATTATTTATGGTTTTTATTATGAACAAATAAATTCTTACGAAACTTTTTATATCACTAGTGTTTACAATTTAATGTTGAAATTACAATATGATATATTCTTAGATAAAATATAATACGAAATGTCATTTTCTCCGATTGGCGTCGTAAATTATTATATTGTATTCTGATAGAGATTTTAAATTCTAGTATTTTTATCTCATTTATCTCTTGTATATGATATCAATTTCATATAAAATGTGTTTCATAAGTTGAATGATTTTTTTAAATTTTGTTTCTTCACAAGCTCTTATGTGTATATATATTTGGATTATGTGAATATATTTTGTATTTACAAAAATGAATGAAATTAAATATATATAACATTTGTATGTTTTCCGTAGAGAAAGTAATTTAAAAAGCAGAAAATACTATTGTTAACAATGTTGGCATTATTCTTACGTGGTTCATTTTTAGATTAGGTGTTATAGGTGTTACGCGCAATCTAGCGTGGAGTAACCTAACCTAAATTGTACATGAATGTGTCAACATCATTCCCAGACACACTTTGAATAATTTTGTTTCCGTTGATTACATTTTAATTTGCTTATAATTGTTCATAAGAAACTTGTATTTACCACCAATTGGATTTTCTCAGTCTACGATTTTACTACTAAATTAGAACTTTCCTCAGTAGACTATATAAGAAGTATTTTAGTAATGATTTTAACGCTAACGAGGTTGGACGTTTTATTTTAAAGTTGTTGAAAAACTTGGTAAATTATAAAGTTAACAAAGATTAATTGGTTTGAAACATGTGAAGAAAATTCGCTTAATCTTCACCAATTCTTTTTATATTTGTTGATTCCATCTTCACTTGAGCTACTAGTTTACTAAATATTTACAAGTGATTAGTGAATTATTTTTAATTACAAAGATACATTTTACTAGATTTATCTATTCATAAAAATCCAAATATACATTGTACTGGATGTTTCACGTTTTTTCAATTCCCCACTGTTAGTTCACACTCTCCCTGTATATATTTGTATATATTCATAAAATATCCACCAAGTTCAAATAGTTTTTTTTATTGTAGTGGATGGTACTTGATGATATACAGATTATTTTTCAAACAATTATCATAAATTATTAATTGAAATTGAATAATGAAATAATTTTACTTCTATGAAGGAGAAAACCTTTTCACCAGGGGCAATGTATGCAATATAGTTATATCGTCCCATTTGAAGGAATATAAGTGAAAACATATGATTTTATAAAACAGCAGATTTCATGATACAGGTTATAGGGTGAACAGTTTTCACTTTGTTAACATAAGTGGGAATTGACCTCTTTGTTTAATTTTATATTTAATGCTATTGAATACATAGCATTGCTTATGTAATACATAAACTATTATTTAAGTAATATAAACCCAGCTGCTTTCCACTAACCCATTTACCCGAGGATTCTTCTAACGCCGTTATTAAAATTTAAATTAAAAATATATACAGATGTAACAATCGTTACATAAACTGTTGGGTGCTTCAAACTCTTTTATTTATAATTAAATTTTTCTGTGAAACGCGATAAGCGAATCTGCCATGATTTTACATTTATATAACGGGATTTATATATTTACTATAAGATTAGTTTTTGTGATTGTAGATGGATTTCATTTTAAAAAGGTATTTTTCCTTTTTGAAATACGTTTATTTTTATTATTGCTTTAGTTGAAAAAAAACAACTAATTTATTTTTTAAACGAAAATAACAAGTTCCAAACAATGTAATATCTGTCCCAAAATCGTCAATGTATTTACGGGTAAATGAAAATTTGTTTTTAGCAGTATGGTGTTGCCGTAAATACCATAGGCTAAAGAGTTATTCAAGTCCATCTATTAGTTCACTCCTCCCTATGTATATATTGTAATAATGGCAAAATCGTAATATTTAATCAAGTTTAGAACAATAACCACTGTAAAACAAACAATATAATAGAAACAATTTAATGTGTAACAGTTTAAAAAGAACACTAATACAATATAAATAAAAATACAAGCCTTTAAGTGTTAAGAAAAGTGAAACCATGTTAAGGTTCACGGAAGTTGACCAAAACTGGATGAACTGGCGCATTATGAATAGAACAGCTGACAATTTAAACAGAGATACCATATTTAAATGCAGTCACCTGCGAAGAAATTAAAATCTAGTTATTAAGAACATGAAATGTAAAAAAGGCAGTGAATACAGCATCCGTGAAGCCGGTAACAACGACTAAAAAAAGGAAATAGTTTGTTCTAGCCATTTTAAAAGCGTGGCTTAGCGTCGTTTTTCAGTCCTACACACCTATTCAAGCTAGACGGACGTGTTTTTAAAGTTGGCCAGCAAAATTTAACAAATTCAACTTAGTGCGGGAATATTGGTCTGGAATTGAATTAACACTAGGGAATACTTACAAGAAGATAAATTAAAACTATTTATTTAAAAAAAGATATTATTAAATACTTGATAAAAGGCTGAAAAGTGGATTCTGCAATCTCAAGACACTTAAGTATCTAGGCTAGATCCATTAATACATTTTGAAATTTTGCAATCAGACATTTATAAAAAAGAAAAGAAATTAGAGGAATTTATTATAAAATTAAACTTTAAAAGAAAACATTTAGAGAAAATATTAAGGAACAATTTTACTTAGAAATAGATTGATTTGTAACATAGTGTATAAACATTTAGATTAGATGTTTTTGTTCTTGTACTTTAGAGTGCCAAATAAGATTTCAGTATTTAAAATTTAAAACCTACCAGATAACCCGAGATTAAGAGAGCTTGTGCTAAATCAAAATTATAATCAATTTAGGCAAAATTAAATAAAAACCTGTTGCTGCCCAAAAGAGAAATACCACTTAGAATAATAAGATTTGTAATAAAAGAGGAAACTGTTGTAAATTTGTAAAACTTTTAAAAAAGTAGAAAATTTGTAATTTATTAATAAACACTTATAATTGTTAAGAAAGTGTTTTTTTATGATACATTAAACTTGTTATAAAAAAAGGAAAGCTCTAGAAAATTTATTTATCTTAAAATAAATTAGAAAAGTAACTAACCTACCTTGATTGAAATATTATATTTAAAAATTACATTTTAAAAACTTCATTCGTAATATCTTATTAAAACAATAACTTACAATATATATGAAAATTTTGAACAGGATTCAGATATATATATATATATATATATATATATATATATATATATATATATATATATATATATATATATATATATATATATATATCTGAATCCTGTTCAAAATTTTCAATCGTTAATAAAAACACTTTTTATTTATCCACTCAAGTTCAAATACAGTTTTTCAAACCTGTACTGGATGACACTTGATGTAATACAGTTTTTTTTTCAAATATAGTTTCATTAATTAATTGAATGACTTTCTATTTTGTCATCTAATACTGTGATTCTGTCATATTTATGTGAATATTTATACTAATTGTTAATTTTTATTAGAAAGGAGCTAAAACAACATTTTTCTTCGTGCACCTAAGTAGGAATTGACTTTAAAAAAATTGTTTTTATAATATTTGTTTTAGGAGTAAATAGAATAAATGACAAATTGAGGTAGAATTGAAACTATTTGTAGATACATGTTAGTATTTAGGATGGTAACACATGAATCAAATAAAATCTTTTAGGGATAACATTTTTAAAATATTTGTCACTTATAGCTACAAAAATGCGCCTAACAATGACAGCCCTACTTAAAGTTCCAGCATTAGCTCATAAATATTCATAATTCCGTGTATTACTTACTGAAGATGAAAAGCAAGATTTAAATGTGAGCTTCGCCATTTCGAGCCACAGATAAATGATAGAGCAAAGATGAATCACACAAGCTCGACAGTTAAACACAATAAACAGAAATGGGGACTGTTTCAGAGGAAATAGTGCTGTTTTGGATTTACTGAGGTGTATCTATTGGAATATCAGCGGAGGACAGTGAACAGTGATCAAACCTAAACCGACAAAATCAGAGAAACTCGGTGATTCTCAAAGATATAAGTTAACCGAACGACAATGCTTGCCCTATTACGTTTCAAGAAACTAATGAAATCGTTGGAAAGTGGCTTGGACTACTACTTCAACCTTCATACAGTTTGGATTTTGTTGGTCTACACTCAATGAAAGAAAAGACTCACCGATGAGTAGGTGAATTAATTTGTGGGAAATTGGGGAAAACAAATAAAACAATGTATTGCACCATATACTGAAAAGATTCCGTCCATCTTTCAGAAAAAACTTGTCATCACTGGTATATTAGGTTGAGACATAATAGTGTCACTTCGTAACATTGCAGTTGTTTCTGCATGATGTTTCGCATAATTTAATAAATTCTATTCTTATTAAGGAAGAATCTTAGGTCAAGAAAATAAAACCGATGACAACAATTCTAAAAAATCCAAACATAAGATCAACAGAAGGACTTGTATTTAAACGTAAACGAATATTAATCAACAAAATGCGGAAAAAGATAAAATAAAGGTTAACAAAACGATTTTTAAAAAAACGGAGAGAGAGACCCATTCGAAAAATGATAAATGGACAAAAAAAGGTGTTTTTTAGAGAATGTAATGTAAGATCAAGCAATGGCGTTCGAGAAAATATGAAGCGTAATTGCGACATAGAATTTAAATATAAAATAGTAATTTATTTTTAGTTATTAGTAAATATTTTCTATATAAAATAATACTTTATAATTTATCATTACTTAAAGGGGGAAGGAATATGTGTAGACCACACTTACATTTCACTTAGTGAAACCTCATAGCATTTCTCCCAAAATAAATCCTCAGATATGTAAATCTAAATTCTAGAAATGCTGATCACGGCTCTTGACACACTTCAAGCAATTCAATAGAATAAACTTTAATTAACTCGTGATTACAAACTCAACTAAACTACTAATTTGATTACGCTCAGCCGACACAATGCCAACTATTTCAGTAATTTCATCAACGGCCTCTATACATAGTGGAGAAAGATAATTAGCGGCTAAGGAGCTAGAGCAGATCAATCAGCCTATAAACACAGTTTTTTTGGTTGATTCCCAAGCAGCTATCCATAACGAATCAAATAACACAGAAACAGACTGCCCAAGAAGACTAGAGTAATGACGAATTTTTCATACACTCGGGCAAAAAGGATGGCTTATCAAACTTCAATGGATCCCTAGCCATGTCAACATTTTCGGAAAGACCTGACAAACTAGCAAGGAAAGGGTACACTCCAGCAACCTGGGTGCCAACCATCTCTAAAATCTTCTAAACTGCAAATAAATGCTGCAACAGAGAAGTGGGTTCGACAGCATTTAACCCAAGAGGCAGCTGGTAAAAAATGGGAAATCCATGTCACCGCTGAGCCTGTTGAAAACGATCTCCCGTCAGCTGTTGCTGTTGCTGCATTCCGCATGAAAACAGGTCATGATTACCTGTTAGCCCATCTAAATCGCATCAAAGTTCTCCCAACACCACATTGTCAACTGTGCGGCTACACTACAATGTACGCAGAACATCTCGCTGCATGTCCGGCACTTGAACATTCCATTCAAGAAGAAGAAGAAGTATATCAGGCAGCTCGTCTCTACTGGTCAGCGCGTCACCAATGGCTCAACAGCCAAGGGTGGGCGTTAGCTAGTAAGTAAGTAAGTAGAAATGGGCTAAGTATATATACAAGAAAAAAGAGGTTTGAAAATTTGAAACATTTGTAAAGGAATGTAATATAGAACTTGAAATGACAACTACCAACACATTAAAGAAAAATAAAGAGTAATATAGAAGGATTAAATAAATTCAGTAAAACGATGTTAATAGAATGCTAAATTGCAAAGCAACATACATAGGATAAACGGGACACTAATTTGAAACCCGATATAAATGGCATTCTAAATAGCATATTTTCTCATTTAAATATGAGAAAAATTCGATTTATGCGACACTCTTGTTTAAAAACACCACACACCGCAAGAAATGAACAAAACAATGAAGAGTTTACATTATATTAATAAAGGAAAACGTATAAATATTTTAGAAAATTGTAAAGCAAAGTTTAAAAAACGAAAATGAAATTAACGAACATATAAATACCAAGTCGGACGTTATATTTGAAAGTTTGAAATTAATATGTAGTTAGATGCGAGCAGCAAGCGTAGGCGTGCACCACTAGAAAGCGAGGTCTGCTAGCGGTTGAGGCGTAGTTAAAAGTATATTAAGACAAACTCAAAGTTTGGTCAAACAGTACGATCTAAGTTTTGAAAATGGTATCATTCCGAAACGCGACAACAGAAGAAATATTATAATGCTATGAAAGACAGAAAGTGCACTCAATATATATGTTTTAAATACGTTTTCGTTTTTTATTTGAAAAAAAATCTACTACATATTGTTTTGCAAGTGCACAATGATAATGAACAGCTTTAAAAGGGGTAAAAAATTCTCTCTGAAATAAACTTAGGGCGAGGAGCCCAATGATATCTGTTAATAACTCTTAACGACAAACATGTTAATCCTTGCCAGAAACGGCGAGCTCCTAGGGTGTAACTGTTCCCGAGAGTTACGATATTTTGGCACAGCGGGAGAAACTAAGCCGTTCCCTGGAGTGGGGTTTATTAAATTTCGAGTTTTATTACATTTCTTCATCTCACCATTGCTGAAATCTCTTGAAATTATGTTATTCTTAATTATCTCATCCTTACAAAAACGAAACCTGTTTATATCTAATTTCTTAGGCGTTAAAGTTTCTGGTAATTTTTTAATATAGCAAAATTTTAAATAAAATTAAATTAATTGTTCTTGAGATGCTAAATTTAGCGTAATTTTAGAATTTATTAAAGACTACTAATTAGATTTAAATTAATACAAAATTGCAACGTAGAAAATACTAAATTATCTTAATTTTAATTTGGCTACCGAAATAATTAAAGCTATGACATCATAGTCTCACGATGAATTATTTATTATAGAAAAATATTTTGTCAATTTAATAATATTTGGACTATCCCTTTAGTTAGTATCCTGTGAGGATGTAAAAACCTTGAACGATACTTTCAGTTTACCATTAAAATAAAATTAAAAAACACTCCTTAATTTAATTATTACAAATACATAACTAACAGTAAAACAAATATAAAATGTTGATAAAATTTACATTAAACTCATATAGATAAATCTGTTATGAAGATTTATGAACACCAGGTGTATTACAAATTAGGAGGATTTAAAGTAAACGGAGTGACGTTGAGGATTTGCTCATATAAATGTGAGTTTAAGCTACACAAGTTTCGTAAGAGTAATTTTATCAATATCTTACATAATGTTATTTAGTTTACTGTTAATTTTAATAATTTTACATAACACTCATATTATACAATAATAAATATAATACGTGATACTCTCATAAATAATATTTATACTTTAAGCATGGTTTTTAGGGTAAATGGTATTTTACAACAATTACAATTAGTTTTAATGGTATTTTCAGCAAGCCACACTAGTTTTAATGCTGTCAAAATGTTACAATTGGTTGCCTCTAAGAGTATAAAACGGTATGAAAGTATATATAGAAAGGTATTTCTCACATGAGAAAAAGAAATTTAAAAAAATGGACAGAGAGCACTTAAAGTAGCACTGTTTGAAAAGTTATATAGCTGAACCTATTTACCTATAACGAAATTATCCCATTTGTAAATATCAGTGGATATGTAAGCAATACAGACTTTTATCAGAACACAACAGACTAGTAAATCCATTTATCGAACTTTTCCAATTATTTAAAACGTATTGTGTTTGAAAATACTATTTTGCCAATAAAAGAGCCTCACTTCATTACATTCATACAAATCTACTTCGCTCACGATGCGTTTTGCATTAACTAAGAATATTTAACAATATATCTGCACTCCAAAAACAATGTCTGTAAAATATTGTTTGGAATTCTTTCAATTTAAGAGCTACACAGTTATAAGTATTTTTCTGTTTTCTGATAACTAGAACTATGCTAGCGAAAATAAAATCATATTTGTTTAAGAAGATTGAAAAACTATATATATATATATATATATATATATATATATATATATATATATAACTTACACTTTAACGGGCCTAAGCAACAATCTCACTGCGGTATATTTACGAGTCGACTTTCGAGAACTTTTAATCATGTGCTTCCATTTGCATGCTTATTTATAAGAATAAAACTTACATACAAAGTAAGATTCTGGTTTAAGTACATAAGTGTAACTAATAAGTAAATACAAGTAAACAGTATTGCTAAGAAATAGATCGTTAGTCCTCTTGTGTGGGCGTGTACGTGCGCCCATGTGTTTGTATAGATATATATATATATAAAGAACTAAGTCAAAATACAAATACAAGAATTATAATTGAATTTACAATTATATTAATTGTAAATTCAATTATAATTCTTGTATTTGTATTTTGACTTAGTTCTTTATATACAGTATATATATATATATATATATATATATATATATATATATATATATATTTATTTATAAGATCAAATAATACACACAAATACAGGAATATTTAATTTATTGAACAATAAACTCAAAGCTTTTCGTTGGTTCACATTACCAACATCTTCAGGAGTTACAATAGTAAGAATGATAAAACAAACTCTCTAACAAACATGAAGCTACTAGATAAAGCAATACACAGTTGCCAAATCTATTACAATATTGCCAAACCTACTCCAAAGGTAGGTTTGGAGTAGGTTTGGCAATATTGTAATAGATTTGGCAACTGTGTATTGCTTTATCTAGTAGCTTCATGTTTGTTAGACAGTTTGTTTTATCATTCTTAATATTGTAACTCCTGAAGATGTTGGTAATGTAAGCCAACGAAAAGCTTTGAGTTTATTGTTCAATAAATTAAATATTCCTGTATTTGTGTGTATTATTTGATCTTAAAAATATTCTAACAGGAAAACATATTTGATATTCTATATATATATATATATATATATATATATATATATATATATATATATATATATATATATATATATATATGTATATATATATAAGCTTTGGATATAAATTAATAAATATTCTTGTATTTGAATAACAAATGTTGTTTTAAATTATTAAACAAGAAAACGTATTATATATATATATATATATATATATATATATATATATATATATATATATAAGCTTTGGATATAAATTAATAAATATTCTTGTATTTGAATAACCTATGTTGTTTTAAATTATTAAACAAGAAAACGTATTATATATATATATATATATATATATATATATATATATATATATATATATATATATATATATATATATATATATATATGTATACACACTCGTATATATATATATATATATATATATATATATATATGATGATAATATTGATTTCAAATAAAGGACACTTTTAAAACGTCTAAATTTATAAGAAATATTTGCAAATTTGTTGATTATAATATCTACTCTATGTGTATTGTTGAAGGATATTACAGTAAATAACTGTACGATTTTGAAATTTAACTTTTAATGACATAAGTAAAATTATATCGTTTTTATTTCAGTGATTGAACAGTTTTTTTATTTTCTTTTCGAAATAATATTATAAAAACCTGATAGTTAAAAATACGTGATCTGAATGATTGTATGATTATTTTATTTTTATTGATTTTGTTTATTCGCCTATTTCATTATTTTAACCATCATCAGGTTTAAAGATGTAAAACAAAGTACCTATCTTTGCTTTCTGGAATATTTCCTTTTTTAGGCAGGATATGGTTGTAGCAACTGATAGTGGCTCTACAAAGAGTGTTACAAACGTTACATGCCCGCCGTTCCTTCTAGTCTTGTCACGTAGTACAGCAGATCCATCAGGACGTTCCTTAAGCTACGACCAGCATTAAATAGAGAAGGGGGGGGCAGGATATGGTTGTAGCAACTGATAGTAGCTCTACAAAGAGTGTTACAAACGTTACATGCCCGCCGTTCCTTCTAGTCTTGTCACGTAGTACAGCAGATCCATCAGGTCGTTCCTTAAGCTACGACCAGCATTAAATAGAGAGGGGGGGGCAGGATATGGTTGTAGCAACTGATAGTAGCTCTACAAAGAGTGTTACAAACGTAACATGCCCGCCGTTCCTTCTAGTCTTGTCACGTAGTACAGCAGATCCATCAGGTCGTTCCTTAAGCTACGACCAGCATTAAATAGAGAGGGGGGGGCAGGATATGGTTGTCGCAACTGATAGTGGCTCTACAAAGAGTGTTACAAACGTAACATGCCCGCCGTTCCTTCTAGTCTTGTCACGTAGTACAGCAGATCCATCAGGTCGTTCCTTAAGCTACGACCAGCATTAAATAGAGAGGGGGGGGCAGGATATGGTTGTAGCAACTGATAGTAGCTCTACAAAGAGTGTTACAAACGTAACATGCCCGCCGTTCCTTCTAGTCTTGTCACGTAGTACAGCAGATCCATCAGGTCGTTCCTTAAGCTACGACCAGCATTAAATAGAGAGGGGGGGGCAGGATATGGTTGTCGCAACTGATAGTGGCTCTACAAAGAGTGTTACAAACGTAACATGCCCGCCGTTCCTTCTAGTCTTGTCACGTAGTACAGCAGATCCATCAGGTCGTTCCTTAAGCTACGACCAGCATTAAATAGAGAGGGGGGGGCAGGATATGGTTGTAGCAACTGATAGTAGCTCTACAAAGAGTGTTACAAACGTAACATGCCCGCCGTTACTTCTAGTCTTGTCACGTAGTACAGCAGATCCATCAGGACGTTCCTTAAGCTACGACCAGCATTAAATAGAGAGGGGGGGCAGGATATGGTTGTAGCAACTGATAGTAGCTCTACAAAGAGTGTTACAAACGTAACATGCCCGCCGTTCCTTCTAGTCTTGTCACGTAGTACAGCAGATCCATCAGGTCGTTCCTTAAGCTACGACCAGCATTAAATAGAGAAGCGGGGACAGGATATGGTTGTAGCAACTGATAGTGGCTCTACAAAGAGTGTTACAAACGTAACATGCCCGCCGTTCCTTCTAGTCTTGTCACGTAGTACAGCAGATCCATCAGGACGTTCCTTAAGCTACGACCAGCATTAAATAGAGAGGGGGGGGCAGGATATGGTTGTAGCAACTGATAGTGGCTCTACAAAGAGTGTTACAAACGTAACATGCCCGCCGTTACTTCTAGTCTTGTCACGTAGTACAGCAGATCCATCAGGACGTTCCTTAAGCTACGACCAGCATTAAATAGAGAGGGGGGGCAGGATATGGTTGTAGCAACTGATAGTGGCTCTACAAAGAGTGTTACAAACGTAACATGCCCGCCGTTCCTTCTAGTCTTGTCACGTAGTACAGCAGATCCATCAGGACGTTCCTTAAGCTACGACCAGCATTAAATAGAGAGGGGGGGGCAGGATATGGTTGTCGCAACTGATAGTGGCTCTACAAAGAGTGTTACAAACGTAACATGCCCGCCGTTCCTTCTAGTCTTGTCACGTAGTACAGCAGATCCATCAGGACGTTCCTTAAGCTACGACCAGCATTAAATAGAGAGGGGGGGCAGGATATGGTTGTAGCAACTGATAGTGGCTCTACATAGAGTGTTACAAACGTAACATGCCCGCCGTTCCTTTTAGTCTTGTCACGTAGTACAGCAGATCCATCAGGACGTTCCTTAAGCTACGACCAGCATTAAATAGAGAGGGGGGGGCAGGATATGGTTGTAGCAACTGATAGTGGCTCTACATAGAGTGTTACAAACGTAACATGCCCGCCGTTCCTTTTAGTCTTGTCACGTAGTACAGCAGATCCATCAGGACGTTCCTTAAGCTACGACCAGCATTAAATAGAGAGGGGGGGGCAGGATATGGTTGTCGCAACTGATAGTGGCTCTACAAAGAGTGTTACAAACGTAACATGCCCGCCGTTCCTTCTAGTCTTGTCACGTAGTACAGCAGATCCATCAGGACGTTCCTTAAGCTACGACCAGCATTAAATAGAGAGGGGGGGGGCAGGATATGGTTGTCGCAACTGATAGTGGCTCTACAAAGAGTGTTACAAACGTAACATGCCCGCCGTTCCTTCTAGTCTTGTCACGTAGTACAGCAGATCCATCAGGACGTTCCTTAAGCTACGACCAGCATTAAATAGAGAGGGGGGGCAGGATATGGTTGTAGCAACTGATAGTAGCACTACAAAGAGTGTTACAAACGTAACATGCCCGCCGTTCCTTCTAGTCTTGTCACGTAGTACAGCAGATCCATCAGGTCGTTCCTTAAGCTACGACCAGCATTAAATAGAGAGGGGGGGGCAGGATATGGTTGTAGCAACTGATAGTGGCTCTACAAAGAGTGTTACAAACGTAACATGCCCGCCGTTCCTTCTAGTCTTGTCACGTAGTACAGCAGATCCATCAGGACGTTCCTTAAGCTACGACCAGCATTAAATAGAGAGGGGGGGGCAGGATATGGTTGTAGCAACTGATAGTGGCTCTACAAAGAGTGTTTGTTACAAACGTAACATGCCCGCCGTTCCTTCTAGTCTTGTCACGTAGTACAGCAGATCCATCAGGACGTTCCTTAAGCTACGACCAGCATTAAGTAGAGAGGGGGGGCAGGATATGGTTGTCGCAACTGATAGTGGCTCTACAAAGAGTGTTACAAACGTAACATGCCCGCCGTTACTTCTAGTCTTGTCACGTAGTACAGCAGATCCATCAGGACGTTCCTTAAGCTACGACCAGCATTAAGTAGAGAGGGGGGGCAGGATATGGTTGTCGCAACTGATAGTGGCTCTACAAAGAGTGTTACAAACGTAACATGCCCGCCGTTCCTTCTAGTCTTGTCACGTAGTACAGCAGATCCATCAGGTCGTTCCTTAAGCTACGACCAGCATTAAATAGAGAAGGGGGGGCAGGATATGGTTGTAGCAACTGATAGTGGCTCTACAAAGAGTGTTTGTTACAAACGTAACATGCCCGCCGTTCCTTCTAGTCTTGTCACGTAGTACAGCAGATCCATCAGGTCGTTCCTTAAGCTACGACCAGCATTAAATAGAGAAGGGGGGGCAGGATATGGTTGTAGCAACTGATAGTGGCTCTACAAAGAGTGTTTGTTACAAACGTAACATGCCCGCCGTTCCTTCTAGTCTTGTCACGTAGTACAGCAGATCCATCAGGACGTTCCTTGGGCTACGACCAGCATTAAATAGAGAAGCGGGGACAGGAACGTATGCGTCCGTAAGAAGACGGAAAATCTCGTTATTTCTACATGCGCTACACAGCTTGTATCTCACTGATGACGTACAATTGCTTTGCTTAAACGTAATAGTTCGGTAGAAACTCTTTATAAGAAACTAATTTAAGCTGAAGGTTTTTGGTCAGTTATAAGGCAAAACGTAAAGGAATTGAAAATACAGTGAATGGCGAATATCTGTAAACGGTTTTTACAAAAGTCAGACGAAAGTCTTACTAGCAACAACTGCAAAAAATAATATAAACAAAAAAACTTTTAAACTCGACCCCTACTTAGGTCAACATAGGATATATTCATTTTCGTTATTTTTATACAACAATTAAAATTATTATAAATAAAGTAAAATAAAGTTAAAACAGCTGCTCTACCACATAACGTATAACATAAAATCAGCTGGCTTATGAAGTCCATATTTATCATTTATTTTAGGCTAAATGTAGTGGAATAAATGTATTGCATACCTTGCGCTTTTTGGGAAAAAGATTTATCCCACATAAGAGTAAAACTAAATAATTTTATTTAATTATTACAATATTATTTAAAAGAACTATATTAACATCAAGCGTTATCCACTACAAGTTTAATTAATAACTTAAGCGAATTAATAAAAAGAATTGTATTAACTGTTGAAAATATGATATTATATATATATATATATATATATATATATATATATATATATATATATATATCACTTATACTTTAATGTACTTAAATAAGAATCTTGCTTGGTAGATGTGCTTAAAATTTTCGTTAAAGTAGAATAGAGTGTAAATATATATATATATTATTTTTTTTGCTTTTATTTTATAAATATTCATCAAACGTAAAAATACTTATGTCTATAACTGGTGAGTATTTTATAAAAACATATTTACAAATTTGAACTAAAGCTAATATATTTTTCGATATTGAAAGAAAGGCGGCAAAATTAGGTTTTACAAATTACACGATCGAATATCGTGTTAGTTTTCTTGGCACGTAAGGCTTATTTATTTAACCCTTCGCAAAACCCAAAGCCTACCATCCCACCCTCCCTAAGAGCTTCAGCAATAAATGTATGCTCTGAATTTTTATATGTAAAAAGGGGTGCTCATGTGAGCACCAAATGTCTTTGGTATAGACGTATTTATAATATAGTATAATTATTTATAATAATAATAATATTTCATTATAAACAATTTTAGTTAACTCGTGACTAAAACTTTAATTTACTATATTTATGTATAAGTATTGTAGAAGTGAAATTAAATTTCCAATATTTCAATTGTTGGTTACAAACATAAAAATTATTTTTATGAGAAAGATTATATGTGTTGTAGGATGATGAGTTTTTTTTGGGTGTACACGTAAGAAATTGTTCTACTGGGTAAATGGGTTTTGATGTAATTCGTAACAAATTTATTTGGTCATAGGTTTCGTAAAATAAAATTGGCTATAACAAACTTTACGGATTTTGATTTCAATTTCATTATAGCCAATCCTTCCTCTTTTTACATACTTGTTTCCTATTTTTCTTCCCGATCTTACTATATTTCTGTCATTCACGTCACTGTTACCGCTTCTTGTTTTCGTTCATTATACTTCCGACTAATAACCCCTTATACATTATTTAACCCATTATAGGCCCAACTACTTACCCCTTCATACTTCCGACTACCCACCCCGATATACATCTAACTACCTACCCTATTATACTTCCGACGATTTAATCCATTATACTTCCGACTACTTAACTCCTTATACTTTATTTAGTCCATTAGAGTCTCAACTACTTACCCCTTCATACTTCCCACTACCTACCCCGATATACATCTAACTACCTACCCTATTATACTTCCGACTACTTAACCCCTTATACATTATTTAACCCATTATAGGCCCAACTACTTACCCCTTCATACTTCCGACTACCTACCCCGATATACATCTAACTACCTACCCTATTATACTTCCGACGATTTAATCCATTATACTTCCGACTAATAACCCCTTATACATTATTTAACCCATTATAGGCCCAACTACTTACCCCTTTATACTTCCGACTACCTACCCCGATATACATCTAACTACCTACCCTATTATACTTCCGACTAATAACCCCTTATACATTATTTAACCCATTATAGGCCCAACTACTTACCCCTTCATACTTCCCACTACCTACCCCGATATACATCTAACTACCTACCCTATTATACTTCCGACGATTTAATCCATTATACTTCCGACTACTTAACTCCTTATACTTTATTTAGTCCATTAGAGTCTCAACTACTTACCCCTTCATACTTCCCACTACCTACCCCGATATACATCTAACTACCTACCCTATTATACTTCCGACTACTTAACCCCTTATACATTATTTAACCCATTATAGGCCCAACTACTTACCCCTTCATACTTCCGACTACCTACCCCGATATACATCTAACTAACTACCCTATTATACTTCCGACTACTTAACCCCTTATACATTATTTAACCCATTATAGGCCCAACTACTTACCCCTTCATACTTCCGACTACCTACCCCGATATACATCTAACTAACTACCCTATTATACTTCCGACTACTTAACCCCTTATACATTATTTAACCCATTATAGGCCCAACTACTTACCCCTTCATACTTCCGACTACCTACCCCGATATACATCTAACTACCTACCCTATTATACTTCCGACGATTTAATCCATTATACTTCCGTCTATTTAACTCCTTATACGTCATTTAGCCCATTATACTCCAAACTAAATAACCCATTATATTTCCAACTACCTACCCTATTATACTTCCGACGATTTAATCCAGTATACTTCCGTCTATTTTACTCCTTATACGTCATTTAGCCCATTATATTCCAAACTAAATAACCCATTATATTTCCAACTACCTACCCCTTAATACTTCCAATTACCTACCCCCGATATACATCCGATTATCCACCTCTTCATACTTCCGACTACCTACCCCATTATACCTCCGTCTATTTACCTCCTTATTCTTTATTTAAGCCATTATAAACCTAACTACCTAACCCTTTATACTTCCACCTACCTACCCCTTAATACTTCCAATTACCTACCCCCGATATACATCCGATTATCCACCTCTTCATACTTCCGACTACCTACCCCATTATACCTCCGTCTATTTACCTCCTTATTCTTTATTTAAGCCATTATAAACCTAACTACCTAACCCTTTATACTTCCAACTACCAACCCCGATATTCATCCAACTATCTACCACATTATACTTTCAAATGCCTACCCCTTCAAACTTCCGACTAATATAACCCCTTACACTTTATTTAACCGAGTATACTTCTCTACTAAGCTAGTCCAATATATTTCCTTCTATTTAAATTCGGTTACGTTCTATGTATACAACTTTAGTTACCACTATTTCACACAATTATGCTAAAAACAAAATTTATTTTTCAAATTTAAATTTAAAAGCTATTATGTTTTAGTATGAAAATTTTTAACTTTTTATAAAGTAGTTTTATTGAGGAATAATAATATTATAAGTAGTAATTAAATTAAATCAAATTTTAACCCCAAGATTTATTAAGTTTCTATTGATATTTAAAGTTTCTAATTAAACTATTTGGCTGAGGGATGAGAATTCTATCTTTGTCAATAAATTATTATAGTTGTATACGTAAGTATTTACGCCACTCGTATACAAAGCTCGGTCTTTTTAATAAGTTTTATACGACAACGTTCGGCGACTTTTGTCTGATCCAGACCCGAAAGACAGGCTTCCGCAGACAATTGGGCGCCTGAAGCAAATTATTAACTAACTTGCCGGAATGAAACCTTAGAGAGAGTAAAGTTCGGGGGGGGGGGGGGCGTAGATTAATTGTAATATACGTCAACAGACACTTAGCTACTTGAAACATAAAATAGAGCTTATGTTTAATCGTAGTTACATATGCTTATGTAAATATGACTTACTGCGTTCCACGAGTCACTTGTTTCTCCATGTTAGAATTAAGGTCTATTCACAGACATCAGTTCCGGCGCGTCACAGGTCAGTCACATCAGTCACGTCACAGTCAAAACATTTATTCTATAATGGATTTCCTGTTGCGCTATCTACACTCATCCGGCGCAGGTCCGTCAGTCGCTCTGCCGGCGTCCGTCAGTCATTTTCAGATTTCTTCCCACCGATATTTTTGGATTGTTCGGACACCTGACGGTCGTATGACGGATGTGTTTGCTATTTTAAAAGGATTGCGTTTTTATATAAAAGTTGTATTTCTGTGTAGAATTTATATTTTAAAGACTGTTTGTTACGAGCATCAAGATGAACGATGAAAAATTGATAGAATGTGTTCGCAAAAATATAGTTTTGTATGATATGTCTAACGCTAAATACATGGACTCGTCTGTGAAGAATGAAATTTGGGAGAAGATAGGTGCTGAAATGATTTTAGCACCTAAAACATACTGCTAGTCGTTCCTTGGGTGTCACTGATTTCCTCCAGTGAGTGCCTTGTTTTCTTAAATGCACTTCCACTTTACCGAGTAAAATATGAAATGTTTCACTTGTCATCCTAAAATATTTAAAGAACTTAGTTTCATCGTTCATTAGTCCCTTAAATAACGTGATGAACTCTCCCTGACTTTCCCTTTTCTTCCATAAATCATGAACCCATATCCTTCGCTTTTTTTCTCTTATTTTCAATCTCTTCGTCATCTAAGGCTATCGCTATTGCAGCTAACTCTACTATAGTAAAATCAGCCATGGAGGTAATTATATATTATCCAATTTAATTCACTAATGATAAAATAAGCTTGACTGTAAGATCACTGTATAAAGTGACTGACGACTGACTGAAGCCAACTGACGGACAGTTGACTGACAAATTCCGGACGCAACTTTGACTGAACTGAGACTTAACTGTGACGGAACTGTGACTCAACTGATGTGTGTGAATAGACCTTTAGGGATAAGTCGATTCCGATTCTCTATCCGGGAGGAGTCGACGATTTTAACGGTATCCTCGATAGCCTACTCGAATTAAGTGCCGACTCCGATTGTTGTTGTTTAAACTATTATAATATATGTGCGGAGTAATTTATTTGGAAAATAATTATTTCTCGCTTAAGTCTTGGTTAGGTATTAGTTACTTTGAATGAATATAACGATTTGAGATAAGGAAAATATTATCCTTTATGACGCAATAACAAAAACGAACGGAAGCATTTCTGGTCCGTCTGTTTGTCACCGCTCGTATGGCTCTGCTGTCACAATCTCACTCGGGAGGGGGGTCAATGGGGGAGCTTTAACTTTCCCCGTCTCTGGTCACCACTATACCCTCGCCGATTAGTATCAGCACAATTGATCGAGGTTGTCTAGTACGTTCGAGCAATCGCAGTACAATCGATTGAACATTGTCGTAGTACTATAGTTTGAACAATATGTCAGTACAATCAATCGAATGAAATCTCAGTACAATTAAACGAACACTCTGACAGCACAATCGATCGAACGTCCCCTCAGTACATTCGTACAAGGTTGTATAGTACTATCGATTGAACGTCGTCTTAGAACAATCGACCGAACGTCGTCTCAATACAATCCATAGAACCCATGATTCAGTAAGATCCATAGAACATTGTTACAGCACAATCGATCGAACGTCCCCTCAGTACATACGTACAAGGCTGTCTAGTACTATCGATTGAACGTCATCTCAGTACAATCGATTGAACGCCGTCTCCGTAGAATCAATTGAATGATGTGTCAGTAAACCCGATCGAACGTCGCGTTTGTACAATCGATCAAACTTCGTCTCAGTAGAATCGATTCAACTTCGTCTCGGTAGAATCAATCGAATGATGAGACAGTACAGCCGATTGAACGTCGCGTCTGTACAATTGATCGAACGTCATCTTAGTACAATCGATTGAACGCCGTCTCCGTAGAATCAATTGAATGATGTGTCAGTAAAACCGATCGAACGTCGTGTCTGTACAATCGATCGAAGGTCGTCTCCGTGCACTCGATCGAACGTCAGTACAATTGATCGAAAAATGTTTCAGTAAAATCGATCGAAAAGTAATAACCTCCATTAAACTAACATAAAGTATACGTTTTACTAGTGTTATAATTTGGTAAGTTCCACGAGAATATCAAAAGAAGAAAAGGCTACGTGAATCGAGATTTATATGATCAGGAGTTGTTTGAATCGCCGTCATCTAAGTAATGGGACTCCTCCAACTACTGAAATCCCTACTGTTAAGACGGTGAACACTGATATATTGCATGCATTCCCAACCTAGAATTTAACCAAGAAATTGTCTCTTTTATTTTGGTTTAATAATAACATATGTAAGACAACATTACCTTGGGTTCGCAGCGTATCTGGCACTACTTTCGAAGCTGGAGCTCCTCACTTCGTACTTACTCGGCCGAGAGTGTGTAGGCGGCGCTCGCAGGTAGCTACCCGGTTTTCGAACAGGTTTTTGGTTAAAAGCACAACCCACTGTTCCAGAACGTTTCCGAAAATCATTCATTGTCGAACTTAGAAATTATAGATGTTTCAAATCATTTAAAATTTATTTAATATTTACTCATTCAGTTTACTCATTCGTAAAAGGAACGAATGTTTTGAAACGCGTCAGCAAGTAAGCAATTACGTATTCACTTAATTAAGTATTTCAAATTTAGTTTAATCAGTGAATTCAAGTTGATTACATCAAGAAACTTCTTTCAGTTTATTATCGTTTAAATGCAATTCACGGGTAAACACACTCGATTTATTTCCTGTTTAACTAAAAGAACAATCCTACATGGAATCTATACGTAGAGTTATGTAACAAGTTATTAATACAGTTATTAACTACGTAATCGGTATATTTAAAGAGAAACATTTTCTAATGAAATTTTATTCACTTTCACAATAATATTTTTAAAACCACCGCACTTTGTAAAACTATTATTATCTTTCCAATTTACAGAAATGCTTCACCGCTTTGAAGCAAAATGAATAAATATTTTAATGTTGAAATGCACACAATAGACGTACTTTATCGCCCGACACAATTTCTCTTCCTATGTATTCGATGTCCGGATTCAACAATGGTACGTAAATGAGCCCCTAGACAGTGAAGACACTATGCTGCCCGCGATACAACTGAAACGAGGAACTGCTTTATTAGCTTCGGCAAATCTACCCTTGCGCGTACGCAGCCTCCCCACATCCTGCTGTGGCTTGAAGCTGCGACTTCAACAAGTAGCCGCTATGAATTATTGTATGACTTAATGAATGGCTTAGTGTACATTACACATAAAAGTGGAAGGCAATAAAAATAGTTTTACTTTAAGAAAATCAAATATTCCTATTCTGAACTGACTTCATTATTTCAATATATTAGGTTTTGTCACGAACAATACAGTTCAATCAATAGACATCTACGTAGCTCAGAAGCGTTACTTCAAACATTTTATCATACAAATCATTATTTTAAAATAAATGTAATATTATTTATTTAATCACTTTTACATTAGTTTATCACAATCCGAACCTTAATTTATTTTGTAAATTTGTAAAAACCTCCTGAGACAGAACGTTTCATGATCGCTCCTTGTCGATCTTCATCAGTCTCTTTATTTATGAGGTTCGTTCTGATTTTTATATAAGTGTCTGTGATCAACTTGATAGATTGTCTGATTATTTTGTCCATGTGCTTTGCTAGTTTTTGTGTAGGGGAATTTTGGTAGTTGATGGTGGCTCGGATGGGGACAATGGGTTTGTGAATTTTAGGGACAGAACGAATTTTAGGGTGGATTTGTTTAGGGGGATTTTTTATTATTGTTCATTAACAGCTATTACCCAGTATTCATGATAGCCCACGAATGGTACAAAAGGTTGAGAGAGTCAGTAGGGTTAAAATAGGGACATGATATCATTTGGTACTGAATATAAGGGATATTTTCCTTTTTACACTGATAGCATTCAGAACTTGTATTTGTAATGCGAAGTAATAAATTAAATACTAAATAAAACATTCCCAAAAGCGTAGAAAATTATTTCTGCATTTTACTACGTTCTACTTATTGCATCAGTAACTATTCTACCGATAACATAAACAAGAGAAACTCATTTACTAGCATTTAAACATCATACTAACATAGCCTATATAATTTCCTGAGACAATATATATATATATATATATATATATATATATATATATATATATTTAATACAATTTAATGTAGCTATTGAAGTAACAGAAAGCCCTCCGCCAGATACAGACTTTTCAAAGATTTAGACTCTGTCAGATAAAAACCTTCTAGTAGTTTCAAGCTTTCCATATAGGATCTTTCACTTGAAAGGCTATAGGAAGCCAATCAAAGACTTTCTATTGGCTTAGGGTTTGCCAGATACGGTCTCTCTAGTAATTTAGGCTCGGTCAAATAAATAATTTCTATTGGCGGATAAATGTCAGATTGGGTCTTCTATTTTATAATTCGCTGTCAAAGAATCTTTCTATTGGTTTAGGACTTGGCAGATTAGGGTATTTTTAGGGATTTAAGTTCTGCTAGATAAAGACCTTCTAGTGGTTTAAAGCTCACTAGATAGGGCCTTTCTAGTTATTTACTATCTGTCTAATAGAAACTTTCTATTGGTTTAGAGCTTGGCAAAAAGGGTTGTGATTAAAGTTCTGCCACTTAAAGACCTTCTATTGGCATAGGGCTCACTAGATACGGTCTTTCTAGTAATTTAGGCTCGATCAAATAAATAATTTCTATTGGTGAATAAATGTCAGATTGGGTCTTTCTATTTTAATATTGTCTGTCGGATAGAGACTTTTTATTGTTTTAGGGCTTGGCAGACGGGGTATTTTTAGTGATTTGGGTTCCGTCACAATGGATTTTCTTTTATACTCTTCAAAAAATTGCTTTCTTTTAGTGTAGAGCCTTGATAATTGCAGTTTGTCTTTGTCGCGTTTATATTCATATAGCTTTGCAGGGCTTAAGATCAAATAAAGATGACGTTAGAACATCACCGCCCTCTCAAGTGTTGATTTGTAAACTAGTAAAATTGCCTAATTTACAAGAGTTAGACATAACTCTTACCCATAACCGCTAATAATGGCATTGGATTTACTTTAGGCATTTTATATAATATAAATATATGTTCTTTGCGTATTTATTATATAAGATTTAGAAAATAAAGGATTTTATGTATGAAATGATACAAATAATAAATAAGATGATTTAGCGTTAGCGGTCTTATACAATAAGAAAATGATATGAATAATTTTATTTGACAATATTTCTTACTTTACGCTTTCGCTTGGACCTTACCAAATCACGTTACCACACGCACTCACATTATGTACTACAGGGCAATATCAACAGTTCCAATGCGATATTACAGGGCAATATCAACAGTTCCAATGCGTTATTACAGGGCAATATCAACAGTTCCAATGCGTTATTACAGGGCAATATCAACAGTTCCAATACGTTATTACAGGGCAATATCAACAGTTCCGATACGTTATTACAGGGCAATATCAACAGTTCCAATACGTTATTACAGGGCAATATCAACAGTTCCAATACGTTATTACAGGGCAATATCAACAGTTCCAATACGTTATTACAGGGCAATATAAACAGTTCCAATACGTTATTACAGGGCAATATCAACAGTTCCAATGCGTTATTACAGGGCAATATCCACAGTTCCAATACGTTATTACAGGGCAATATCAATAGTTCCAATGCGTTATTACAGAGCAATATCAACAGTTGCAATGCGTTATTACAGGGCAATATCAACAGTTCCAATACGTTATTACAGGGCAATATCAACAGTTCCAATACGTTATTACAGGGCAATATCAACAGTTCCAATGCGTTATTACAGGGCAATATCAACAGTTCCAATACGTTATTACAGGGCAATATCAACAGTTCCAATGCGTTATTACAGGGCAATATCCACAGTTCCAATACGCTATTACAGGGCAATATCAATAGTTCCAATGCGTTATTACAGAGCAATATCAACAGTTCCAATACGTTATTACAGGGCAATATCAACAATTCCAATACGTTATTACAGGGCAATATCAATAGTTCCAATGCGTTATTACAGAGCAATATCAACAGTTCCAATACGTTATTACAGGTCAATATCAACAATTCCAATACGTTATTACAGGGCAATATCAACAGTTCCAATACGTTATTACAGGGCAATATCAACAGTTCCAATACGTCATTACAGGGCAATATCAACAGTTCCAATACGTTATTACAGGGCAATATCAACAGTTCCAATACGTTATTACAGGATATTTTAACATTTAGTTTTAGTAATGGTAATTTCAAGAATCAAGAAACAATAATTAAGGGTTATGTATTTGCTTTTTTGTTGTTGTTTAGGATCAATATTCCTAGATCTAATTATAAGTTACAACAACAAAGATAAAATATGAGAAGTGGCACAAATTATATTATGTGTTCATTTAATTGTATCGTAAAGTAAGGACAATGTTTCATATAAATATAATTAATTTCACTGGTTAACTCTAAATTAAATTAACGCCCCTCGTAATATGGACAGTAACAACTGGTGGTACGTCCTATATTCCCTTGTTGCAATATATGGAGCTAGACTCTATAAGCCTGCGCAATCTCCACAATAGAACACCATTTTCTTCTGAATGACGATCCTTCTTTTTCAATTCTTTCTATTAGGTCACAATTTTCATATTTATATCTTGTTCACATTTTTATCATTTTTAATCCTTTTTATTCATCCAATCGAGCTCAAATACATTTGGATCAATACATACATTTAGACACATTAAGTGGATGAAACTTGTTGTTTATGTGTTTTTTGAAATATTATTGCAATCGTTGAATTTAATGAAGTAGTTTTTTAGTGTTATATGGGAGAAAAACTTGGCAAAAAAGGTTCAAGGCATCCAATAGTTATTTCGTCCCTTTTGGTTTAAAATAAATTATAACATACGATTCCATAAAACAGCTGATTTTATGTTATAGGTTATGTGCCAGAATAGCTGCTTTACCGCATAGGCTATGTTACTTTATTTATATTATTATTAATTATTTCCTTGAATTGTGTAGTCCATTACGTTCGGCGAATCTTAATTAATCCCTTTAACAAGCAACTACTTAACAAAACGTACCTAAAATTAAAGTTTTCTTTGTTGACCTAAGTAGGAGTTGACTTTAAACATTTGTTTTTTATATAACTTGTTTTATTTAATGACAAATCTTTGTGTATAAGTTGTTGATTTGTAATTTTGTTAAAAATTACTTCTCTATACTTATTGTTTGACAATCAAATATGTTTATTTCCTAATATTGTATGATAAAATTTTGTATTTATACAAGCCAATTCTGAGCTGAATTAGGTTTATAAGTTTTTACAAACGGCTCTCTCCTAAATGTAAATTTACTGATTGTACAGCTTTTTCGTTCAGTAACGTTGCGTAGGTTCGTTGTACCTGATAACGCCGTTCTCGTTCGTCGCCCTCACAGCATTCCCGCATAGGAAATATCTAAAGTGAACACGTAGGGTTTATGACTGGCCACAAAAGTAGCCTTAATATGATTAAAACCGCTACACACCACGCACACTCGTGGCGTAATAATCTACCCAGAAAGTCAATTGTCCATACTAAAGATAATTTGGATTTGCTTCTTTATATGCAGAAAATTTGATGTCTGTTGATTTAATTAACGAGTTCTTAGAGTCAGTGATTAGTTATATCCTTAGAAACAAGGCATATAAACAAAACCTGTTTAGGTTCAATTTCTTCTTGAGTTAACAATGAAATGTTAATTTTAGTTACTTTTTAATAAATTACTAAAATTATTATAAATTAAGTAATATAACCTATGCTTTAAAACAGCTGTTCTACCACATAAACTATAACATGGTATCAGCTGTTTAATGAAATATTATGTTATCAATTATTTAAGCCAAATGGGGCGAATTACCAACATTGCGTACCTTGCCTCTTTGGTGAAACGTTTTTATCCCGTATAAAAGTATAATTAAATATTTAATTATAATACATGAATTTATATTGGAAAAAACTTCATTAAAATCTATTATCATTCACTAGAGTATAAAAAAAAATTATATATCGCATACCTTGCCCATTTTGTGAAAATGTTTCTTCCCTACAAAACCAAAATTATTTAATTAAGTTTAAAAATAAAATAACATTTGAAAAAACTGTATTAACATCAAGTGTCACCCACTACTGATTTAAAAAATATATTTGAACTTGAGTGGACGAATAAAAAGCATTTAATTAGCGATTGAAAATTTAAATAAGATGCATGTAAGGAGAGTGTGAACTATTACAAGAAGTAGAAAAAACATGTTAACTTCTTAAGCGGTTCTAGGCTAAAATCTAGCAGGAACACACCCACACACATATTTGAAAAATGGAGCATTTTTACAGCTGGAAGTATAAGGCACAAATTTCAACTAATTTTACATCGATAAAAATTATTACAAATACCTAAAGATAATTGACAGCAAGTGACTTTATTATAAAATTATTTACTCGTTGCGTTTATTTAAGTCACAGTGCACTATCTTTCCCATGGTCTAACTTTTCTAATTAATATGTTCAGTACGAAATAGTAAAACGTACGTTCGTAAGGTAAATAGATTCATTTATAATTACATTTCTTTATACTCAGGTAAAGTTAAAGGATTTTCGTCAATATTTAAAAGTTTTTGTTTTATATAAAATTAATTATTCTTAATCAAAGATTTTTGGAGTGGTAAAAAAAATTTTTTTTGGAAAAATGAAGTTAACGAAACATGTATTTGTTAAAACTTTGAAATTAGGTAAAGTATTAGGTCCTCGTGTAGTTTATTTCCTTGCAGCTGACGGTCACAAGTCGTAGAGAAGCGATTTATAAAAATTAGAAATGAATATTTAAATGATTACTATTTCCTATTACCTAGTTTCATACCGCCAAACACATAATTAGTTATTTTAATCACAAATCCTACGGAGAGGCGAGAAAATCAATTTTTTCTAAAAATGAAGTTAACAAAACAGGAAATCTGTAAACGTTTCAACTTAGAAAAAGGGTTCATGTCGTGTTGTATATTTTTGGCTTTTAGCTTAAGGCTATATCGTTAGGGAACGATTTTTAAAATTAAAAAAAATAAAGATTTAAATACGAATAGGGTTATTCTTGCTTATTCTGTTTCTTATTTATCCCACACCTCCTTACACCTCATTTGCTTTAGTTTTGACTTCTTTACTATCTCTGACTGCTTTACTGTACTTTCACCGCACAACTGTCTGTTGGAAGTGCCTCAGTCTTCTCAGCTCCAGCTAAGAAAGACGTAATTATATAAAGCCTTCTCTGTCACTATTCGAGACACAATCCGCTCCCATGAGGTAAATACATTTTGCCGTCAACAGATCGTAGCGAACTACTCTCGACAAATAATCTTCAAATCAAGCTGCGATTCAGAGAAATACAATATGATTACATCTTGAATCTTGCGATACACGTGTATAGGTAGTAATGAATAATTTTCAAATCTTTACCATTATTTTTTTGTTTATTACAATTGATTTTGATTATTTAATTTACCTTTATTATTAGTTATTTGTTTTGGAATTATTGACATTGCTAATTTAGTATTTTTTTTTTGTATTTAATGATTCCATCTTCACGTGATCTACTAGTTCTCAATAAAACACTTGTAAATATTTACAAACTTGCCTATAGTAGCACTTACTTATATTTGTTTAGGACGGCCGTTTCGGGAGATGTGTCCTATTGTCATCTCAGATCGTAACTGATGTCAAGGTTTACGTAGGTTAGGGTGTTAGGGTGGGGGTGGGATATTATGGTGGTGTCGGTGTATTTTGTGAGTATTGTAAACTCAACCCGTAACTAACAAACCGTTACGGTCTGAGTTGACAATGGGACGCATCTCCCGAAACGGCCGTCCTCAACAAATATAAGTAAGTGCTGCAATAGGCAAGTTTGTAAATATTTACAAGTGTTTTAGTAATTCTTTGTTTGCCAGGCACAATAGAATTATTTGTTTTTTATATCATAAGGCACGTAGAAGCCTGTATGGGAAAGCAGTGTACATCACATAGGAGTCGCGGCATTCTGCCGTCTACTTCCATCGCTTTGACCTCGCTGAATCCTCTACGCACCTTCTTTGACTCAATGCTCTCATGAACGGAGACCACATGTCAACCCGCCCGACCCGGATGACCAGCTATATAGAAGACATCTTTACTGGGAGGCTCGACGTCGAATTGCTCAACAGCCAAGAGCAGGCATGGGCTAATGTGAAGTGGGTTTGGATATCATAAGTCAAGAGGGAGACAGCAGAGGAACGATGCGGGCATCAACTAGCCGTCGCATCCCCTACCGTTCACAACTGACACGGCAACCGTCTAAGCCGACATAGTCACCATTACCTCTAGGCCCCCTTCATCCCTTTGGCCTCACAGAATCCAATTCGTGTCTGGTCTGTCTCGATGCTATAAAGAACTGGGACCACAGCTAATCCTGCTCCGAGAAGGACGAGCAAACTCGGGAGGCTCGACTACGAATGGCTCAACAGCCAAGAGCGGGCATTGCCTAAAGCAAAATAAGTTAGTTTTTGATATCATAAGTCACGAGGGAGCCAGCAGAGGAAAGCATTGGGCATCACTTAGCTGTCGCGAACCCAGACGTCCGCTGTCGAAGCTGACTTCCGACTCCTGACAGTCATGGCCTCGTAAAATCCGTCACTAGTCCGCTTTGTCTCGATGGTATTATGAATAAGAACCATATGCTATCCTCTCCCGAGCAGTACGCCCAGCTGTCCAGATACGGTCGTTGCTAGGAGGTTGATGCCGAACGCATCAACAATTAAGAGTAAGCGCGGGTTAAAGTAAAGTAAATACGTTCATGAAAACCTTTCACTACCACACTCAAAATATTGAGCCTAGCCTGCGATCACAGATAAGAATTAAAACATGACAAAACGAATCTCAAAACTACTAGTTCATTCTCCAAAAGTGTTTCAATGACAAAGTCATCATTTTCTATGACATTAAAAACGCTCATATAACAGGACAATACAGAGGTACAGAGGAGACTTGGGATACGATATGCCTTTGGTTATGAGTTAGTATTTGTTTAAATCTTTAATAAAATCTGTCATCGTCAATACGTAAATCGTATAACCACCACGCTACGACCCACACATACAAACATCCGATAAAACAAAGAATTTTCATCCGGCCGATGACAGCTGCTTTGAAGAGGTTTAACCTTAAAGTCTGCCAAAAGCAAATCAATTTGAAATTTAAAATCTAATTAATATTGTTCCATGAAACCATTGATAGATTTTATTTATTGTTTAATTAAGCACGCGTTTTATTCATGAGATGAAAATCTTGATCAGAATGCACGTTTTTTAGCATATTTCAAGACTTCCACTCACCATATTGTCACTATAAAGCATGGGTTCATCAAGTATAAAACTGGGGGGCATGAAAGCACGTCAGGGGGAACGGGTGACCAGTTGGAAAATAAACTCATTTAATTAAAATTTAAATACACAATTTATTAAAACCGAAAATAAATTTCACAACTCAAGAGTTTATTACGTAGGTAAATTTATTGACCTTGATATTTTAAAAATGTTAATGAAATGCAAGCATTTATAAAAGAAATTTAAGTAAAGGTTTTGCAAACTTTGTAATTTTATGAAGAGAATATTTACAGATTGTCAGCTGACCCATTCAGTGTCAACATAGACTCCCTGCCGACAGTACTGCAAAATTCAAGTTTGGAAAAGCAAAATGATTCATCTGCCATATGATTTTGACAAAATTGGGTGAAGCTTCATTTTGGATAAAACACTTAAAAGTGTATCCCAGGCAGCTATTCGAACATACTTGCCGTTTTAAAATACTTACTGAAAAGAAACATTTTCTGCACTTGTTGCAATAAAAGCAAAATATAGGACCAAACCTGACTTAAGTTATGCCCTTACTAAAATACAACCTTAAATAGGCATGCTAGTAAGAAAAATGCATGCTAATCCATCTCACTAACAGATTTGCCTCTTATTAGTTAAACTTTACCTTGTAAATTAGAACTTGTAATGTTCTAGGATGCTTCTTGTGAAAGTATGTACAAATAAATACATTGTTTAATTTATTAAATATTTGTTTTTTTTATACCCATACTATTTATTTATAGTGTAAAGTGGAGGTGTCGTGGGATGTTTTTATTTCAAGAGGAGGGGACGTAGAGCCTCTACCATAAAGGAAGTGTTTAGAAAGCTTTTAAACACACTGTCGTCTGTTATATTGATCACCATTCATTCCTCCATTTAGTTTTTATGATCATTACACTGCCAAGTTATCACAAGTAATATTAGCAAACACTTGTATTTAATTACCGATGCGATTTAACTGTAAATAAAATACATTATAAAAGCACGTATAATCTGAACCTATATACGACTACAAACTGTATTTCAGTTTAGCGTAGATTTAAAAATCGTTTTACAGCAGTTTGGAATGAAATCTCGTTTAAAAGCCATTAACCGAACACTATCCAGGTCCAGCACGACACATACATGGGAATGTATTAGCTACAGGGGAAACTGCAAGCTGGCGGTAACTGTTTGGAATTATATTCCTGTACAACGGAGATTGCAATCCGTTTACCACCGTTTCTAGTTAGCCATTTTATTAGGATGACGTCACCAAACGCTTACGGCAAACAGTGCACTTTGTTCTCTCAGTGAATAATATTTACCTTACTTATAAATTTGAAATGTGTAAATCAGAATTGTATATTGTAATGCTGAAAATAACAGATAAATACTTCTCCAATTCCAATTACTAGTCGTTTTTAAATACTTTACTTATAGATTCTGATGAAGAGAAACGTAATATAATGTTGGAAACTATAATTATTTTATCAATGTGAAAACAAAATATATACATAGCCTCCATGTAACAACACATTTGCAGTAGAATTAATTTTATTTTTTTAAAATCAGTATCTGTTATATGATTAAATAGCTATTATATAATACATCAACAAAGTCTCACGTTAGGATGCAAACTTAGAACAGGTGAGGTTAGGTTTCAAAAAAAAGATAAAATCGGACTTACACAAGGTACCAAGGTACTTTACAAAGACTAAGGGTTACTTTATCTAAGGTACTAACGTCGTCCCAACATACATATATTGTTGTAAGATCGAGGAAAATAGACAATCGTATGTTACGATAGGTTAGGTTAGGCTAGGCCAAGTTAGGTTATGTTAAAACAAAAGGAAAAGAAACTTTAACATAAGGTACTAACGTCGTCCCAACATACATATATTGTTGTAAGATCGAGGAAAATAGACAATCGTATGTTACGATAGGTTAGGTTAGGCTAGGCCAAGTTAGGTTATGTTAAAACAAAAGGAAAAGAAACCTTAACATAAGGTACTAACGTCGTCCCAACATACATATATTGTTGTAAGATCGAGGAAAATAGACATTCGTATGTTACGATAGGTTAGGTTAGGCTAGGCCAAGTTAGGTTATGTTAAAACAAAAGGAAAAGAAACTTTAACATAAGGTACTAACGTCGTCCCAACATACATATATTGTTGTAAGATCGAGGAAAATAGACAATCGTATGTTACGATAGGTTAGGTTAGGCTAGGCCAAGTTAGGTTATGTTAAAACAAAAGGAAAAGAAACTTTAACATAAGGTACTAACGTCGTCTCAACATACATATATTGTTGTAAGATCGAGGAAAATAGACAATCGTATGTTACAATAGGTGAGGTTAAGCTAGGCCAAGTTAGGTTATGTTAAAACAAAAGGAAAAGAAACTTTAACATAAGGTACTAACGTCGTCTCAACATACATATATTGTTGTAAGATCGAGGAAAATAGACAATCGTATGTTACGATAGGTTAGGTTAGGCTAAGCCAAGTTAGGTTATGTTAAAACAAAAGGAAAAGAAACTTTAACATAAGGTACTAACGTCGTCTCAACATACATATATTGTTGTTAGATCGAGGAATATAGACAGTCGTATGTTACGATAGGTTAGGTTAAGCTAGGCCAGGTTAGGTTATATTAAAACAAAAGGAAAAGAAACTTAAACATAAGGTACTAACGTCGTCTCAACATACGAGCATTGTTGCAAGACCGAGGATATTAGTCAATCGTATGTTACGATAGGTTAGGTTAAGCTAGGCCAAGTTAGGTTATATTAAAACAAAAGGAAAAGAAACTTAAACATAAGGTACTAACGTCGTCTCAACATACATATATTGTTGTAAGATCAAAAAAAATAGACAATCGTATGTTACGATAGGTTAGGTTAGGCTAGGCTAAGTTAGGTTATGTTAAAACAAAAGGAAAAGAAACTTTAACATAAGGTACTAACGTCGTCCCAACATACATATATTGTTGTAAGATCGAGGAAAATAGACAATCGTATGTTACGATAGGTTAGGTTAGGCTAGGCCAAGTTAGGTTATGTTAAAACAAAAGGAAAAGAAACCTTAACATAAGGTACTAACGTCGTCCCAACATACATATATTGTTGTAAGATCGAGGAAAATAGACATTCGTATGTTACGATAGGTTAGGTTAGGCTAGGCCAAGTTAGGTTATGTTAAAACAAAAGGAAAAGAAACTTTAACATAAGGTACTAACGTCGTCCCAACATACATATATTGTTGTAAGATCGAGGAAAATAGACAATCGTATGTTACGATAGGTTAGGTTAGGCTAGGCCAAGTTAGGTTATGTTAAAACAAAAGGAAAAGAAACTTTAACATAAGGTACTAACGTCGTCTCAACATACATATATTGTTGTAAGATCGAGGAAAATAGACAATCGTATGTTACAATAGGTGAGGTTAAGCTAGGCCAAGTTAGGTTATGTTAAAACAAAAGGAAAAGAAACTTTAACATAAGGTACTAACGTCGTCTCAACATACATATATTGTTGTAAGATCGAGGAAAATAGACAATCGTATGTTACGATAGGTTAGGTTAGGCTAAGCCAAGTTAGGTTATGTTAAAACAAAAGGAAAAGAAACTTTAACATAAGGTACTAACGTCGTCTCAACATACATATATTGTTGTTAGATCGAGGAATATAGACAGTCGTGTGTTACGATAGGTTAGGTTAAGCTAGGCCAGGTTAGGTTATATTAAAACAAAAGGAAAAGAAACTTAAACATAAGGTACTAACGTCGTCTCAACATACGAGCATTGTTGCAAGACCGAGGATATTAGTCAATCGTATGTTACGATAGGTTAGGTTAAGCTAGGCCAAGTTAGGTTATATTAAAACAAAAGGAAAAGAAACTTAAACATAAGGTACTAACGTCGTCTCAACATACATATATTGTTGTAAGATCAAAAAAAATAGACAATCGTATGTTACGATAGGTTAGGTTAGGCTAGGCTAAGTTAGGTTATGTTAAAACAAAAGGAAAAGAAACTTTAACATAAGGTACTAACATCGTCTCAACATACATATATTCTTGTAAGATCAAGGAAAATAGACATTCGTATGTTACGATAGGTTAGGTTAAGCTAGGCCAAGTTAGGTTATGTTAAAACAAAAGGAAAAGAAACTTTAACATAAGGTACTAACGTCGTCCCAACATACATATATTGTTGTAAGATCAAGGAAAATAGACCATCGTATGTTACGATAGGTTAGGTTAGGCTAGGCTAAGTTAGGTTATGTTAAAACAAAAGGAAAAGAAACTTTAACATAAGGTACTAACGTCGTCCCAACATACATATATTGTTGTAAGATCGAGGAAAATAGACAATCGTATGTTACGATAGGTTAGGTTAGGCTAGGCCAAGTTAGGTTATGTTAAAACAAAAGGAAAAGAAACTTTAACATAAGGTACTAACGTCGTCCCAACATACATATATTGTTGTAAGATCGAGGAAAATAGACAATCGTATGTTACGATAGGTTAGGTTAGGCTAGGCCAAGTTAGGTTATGTTAAAACAAAAGGAAAAGAAACTTTAACATAAGGTACTAACGTCGTCCCAACATACATATATTGTTGTAAGATCGAGGAAAATAGACAATCGTATGTTACGATAGGTTAGGTTAGGCTAGGCCAAGTTAGGTTATGTTAAAACAAAAGGAAAAGAAACTTTAACATAAGGTACTAACGTCGTCCCAACATACATATATTGTTGTAAGATCGAGGAAAATAGACAATCGTATGTTACGATAGGTTAGGTTAGGCTAGGCTAAGTTAGGTTATGTTAAAACAAAAGGAAAAGAAACTTTAACATAAGGTACTAACGTCGTCTCAACATACATATATTCTTGTAAGATCAAGGAAAATAGACATTCGTATGTTACGATAGGTTAGGTTAAGCTAGGCCAAGTTAGGTTATGTTAAAACAAAAGGAAAAGAAACTTTAACATAAGGTACTAACGTCGTCCCAACATACATATATTGTTGTAAGATCAAGGAAAATAGACAATCGTATGTTACGATAGGTTAGGTTAAGCTAGGCTAAGTTAGGTTATATTATTACAAAAGGAAAAGAAACTTTAACATAAGGTGCTAACGTCGTCCCAACATACATATATTGTTGTAAGATCGAGGAAAATAGACAATCGTATGTTACGATAGGTTAGGTTAAGCTAGGCTAAGTTAGGTTATATTAAAACAAAAGGAAAAGAAACTTTAACATAAGGTACTAACGTCGTCCCAACATACATATATTGTTGTAAGATCGAGGAAAATAGACAATCGTATGTTACGATAGGTTAGGTTAAGCTAGGCTAAGTTAGGTTATATTAAAACAAAAGGAAAAGAAACTTTAACATAAGGTGCTAACGTCGTCCCAACATACATATATTGTTGTAAGATCAAGGAAAATAGACAATCGTATGTTACGATAGGTTAGGTTAAGCTAGGCTAAGTTAGGTTATATTATTACAAAAGGAAAAGAAACTTTAACATAAGGTACTAACGTCGTCTCAACATACATATATTGTTGTTAGATCGAGGAATATAGACAGTCGTATGTTACGATAGGTTAGGTTAAGCTAGGCCAGGTTAGGTTATATTAAAACAAAAGGAAAAGAAACTTAAACATAAGGTACTAACGTCGTCTCAACATACATATATTGTTGTAAGATCAAAAAAAATAGACAATCGTATGTTACGATAGGTTAGGTTAGGCTAGGCTAAGTTAGGTTATGTTAAAACAAAAGGAAAAGAAACTTTAACATAAGGTACTAACATCGTCTCAACATACATATATTCTTGTAAGATCAAGGAAAATAGACATTCGTATGTTACGATAGGTTAGGTTAAGCTAGGCCAAGTTAGGTTATGTTAAAACAAAAGGAAAAGAAACTTTAACATAAGGTACTAACGTCGTCCCAACATACATATATTGTTGTAAGATCGAGGAAAATAGACAATCGTATGTTACGATAGGTTAGGTTAGGCTAGGCCAAGTTAGGTTATGTTAAAACAAAAGGAAAAGAAACTTTAACATAAGGTACTAACGTCGTCCCAACATACATATATTGTTGTAAGATCGAGGAAAATAGACAATCGTATGTTACGATAGGTTAGGTTAGGCTAGGCCAAGTTAGGTTATGTTAAAACAAAAGGAAAAGAAACTTTAACATAAGGTACTAACGTCGTCCCAACATACATATATTGTTGTAAGATCGAGGAAAATAGACAATCGTATGTTACGATAGGTTAGGTTAGGCTAGGCCAAGTTAGGTTATGTTAAAACAAAAGGAAAAGAAACTTTAACATAAGGTACTAACGTCGTCCCAACATACATATATTGTTGTAAGATCGAGGAAAATAGACAATCGTATGTTACGATAGGTTAGGTTAGGATAGGCCAAGTTAGGTTATGTTAAAACAAAAGGAAAAGAAACCTTAACATAAGGTACTAACGTCGTCCCAACATACATATATTGTTGTAAGATCGAGGAAAATAGACATTCGTATGTTACGATAGGTTAGGTTAGGCTAGGCCAAGTTAGGTTATGTTAAAACAAAAGGAAAAGAAACTTTAACATAAGGTACTAACGTCGTCCCAACATACATATATTGTTGTAAGATCGAGGAAAATAGACAATCGTATGTTACGATAGGTTAGGTTAGGCTAGGCCAAGTTAGGTTATGTTAAAACAAAAGGAAAAGAAACTTTAACATAAGGTACTAACGTCGTCTCAACATACATATATTGTTGTAAGATCGAGGAAAATAGACAATCGTATGTTACAATAGGTGAGGTTAAGCTAGGCCAAGTTAGGTTATGTTAAAACAAAAGGAAAAGAAACTTTAACATAAGGTACTAACGTCGTCTCAACATACATATATTTTTGTAAGATCGAGGAAAATAGACAATCGTATGTTACGATAGGTTAGGTTAGGCTAAGCCAAGTTAGGTTATGTTAAAACAAAAGGAAAAGAAACTTTAACATAAGGTACTAACGTCGTCTCAACATACATATATTGTTGTTAGATCGAGGAATATAGACAGTCGTATGTTACGATAGGTTAGGTTAAGCTAGGCCAGGATAGGTTATATTAAAACAAAAGGAAAAGAAACTTAAACATAAGGTACTAACGTCGTCTCAACATACGAGCATTGTTGCAAGACCGAGGATATTAGTCAATCGTATGTTACGATAGGTTAGGTTAAGCTAGGCCAAGTTAGGTTATATTAAAACAAAAGGAAAAGAAACTTAAACATAAGGTACTAACGTCGTCTCAACATACATATATTGTTGTAAGATCAAAAAAAATAGACAATCGTATGTTACGATAGGTTAGGTTAGGCTAGGCTAAGTTAGGTTATGTTAAAACAAAAGGAAAAGAAACTTTAACATAAGGTACTAACATCGTCTCAACATACATATATTCTTGTAAGATCAAGGAAAATAGACATTCGTATGTTACGATAGGTTAGGTTAAGCTAGGCCAAGTTAGGTTATGTTAAAACAAAAGGAAAAGAAACTTTAACATAAGGTACTAACGTCGTCCCAACATACATATATTGTTGTAAGATCAAGGAAAATAGACCATCGTATGTTACGATAGGTTAGGTTAGGCTAGGCTAAGTTAGGTTATGTTAAAACAAAAGGAAAAGAAACTTTAACATAAGGTACTAACGTCGTCCCAACATACATATATTGTTGTAAGATCGAGGAAAATAGACAATCGTATGTTACGATAGGTTAGGTTAGGCTAGGCCAAGTTAGGTTATGTTAAAACAAAAGGAAAAGAAACTTTAACATAAGGTACTAACGTCGTCCCAACATACATATATTGTTGTAAGATCGAGGAAAATAGACAATCGTATGTTACGATAGGTTAGGTTAGGCTAGGCCAAGTTAGGTTATGTTAAAACAAAAGGAAAAGAAACTTTAACATAAGGTACTAACGTCGTCCCAACATACATATATTGTTGTAAGATCGAGGAAAATAGACAATCGTATGTTACAATAGGTTAGGTTAAGCTAGGCTAAGTTAGGTTATATTAAAACAAAAGGAAAAGAAACTTTAACATAAGGTACTAACGTCGTCCCAACATACATATATTGTTGTAAGATCGAGGAAAATAGACAATCGTATGTTACGATAGGTTAGGTCAAGCTAGGCTAAGTTAGGTTATATTATTACAAAAGGAAAAGAAACTTTAACATAAGGTGCTAACGTCGTCTCAACATACATATATTGTTGTAAGATCAAGGAAAATAGACAATCGTATGTTACGATAGGTTAGGTTAAGCTAGGCTAAGTTAGGTTATATTATTACAAAAGGAAAAGAAACTTTAACATAAGATGCTAACGTCGTCTCAACATACATATATTCTTGTAAGATCGAGGAAAATAGACAATCGTATGTTACGATAGGTTAGGTTAAGCTAGGCTAAGTTAGGTTATATTATTACAAAAGGAAAAGAAACTTTAACATAAGGTGCTAACGTCGTCTCAACATACATATATTGTTGTAAGATCAAGGAAAATAGACAATCGTATGTTACGATAGGTTAGGTTAAGCTAGGCTAAGTTAGGTTATATTATTACAAAAAGAAAAGAAACTTTAACATAAGGTACTAACGTCGTCTCAACATACATATATTGTTGTAAGATCAAGGAAAATAGACAATCGTATGTTACGATAGGTTAGGTTAAGCTAGGCTAAGTTAGGTTATATTATTACAAAAGGAAAAGAAACTTTAACATAAGGTGCTAACGTCGTCCCAACATACATATATTGTTGTATGATCGAGGAAAATAGACAATCGTATGTTACGATAGGTTAGGTTAAGCTAGGCTAAGTTAGGTTTTATTAATACAAAAGGAAAAGAAACTTTAACATAAGGTACTAACGTCGTCTCAACATACATATATTCTTGTAAGATCAAGGAAAATAGACCATCGTATGTTACGATAGGTTAGGTTAAGCTAGGCTAAGTTAGGTTATATTAATACAAAAGGAAAAGAAACTTTAACATAAGGTACTAACGTCGTCTCAACATACATATAATCTTGTAAGATCAAGGAAAATAGACAATCGTATGTTACAATAGGGTAGGTTAAGCTAGGCCAAGTTAGGTTATGTTAAAACAAAAGGAAAAGAAACTTAAACATAAGGTACTAACGTCGTCTCAACATACATATATTGTTGTAAGATCGAGGAAAATAGACAATCGTATGTTACGATAGGTTAGGTTAGGCTAGGCCAAGTTAGGTTATGTTAAAACAAAAGGAAAAGAAACTTAAACATAAGGTACTAACGTCGTCTCAACATACATATATTGTTGTAAGATCGAAGAAAATAGACAATCGTATGTTACGATAGGTTAGGTTAAGCTAGGCCAGGTTAGATTATATTAAAACAAAAGGAAAAGAAACTTTAACATAAGGTACTAACGTCGTCTCAACATACGAGCATTGTTGCAAGACCGAGGATATTAGTCAATCGTAGGTTAGGTTAAGGTAGAAATAGTTTGATTATTTTTAAACAGAAAAAAATACCGACGTAAAGTACTAACCTTGTTTCAACATTCGTACATTGATACAAGACTGAGGGAAATGTTAGCCAATCGTACACTGCTGCTAGGCCTATTTTACGCAGCCAACTGTGTTTTCCCGTTTTCCCTCTGAAACTATCCTAACGGGATGCTGTATAGGTATATTGCAACATAGCTATACACGAGTGGAGCTAAAACTTACTGAGTAGAAACTGTAACAGAGGGCGTGTTTACAAAAACTGTATGCTTTATGATAATCTTTATTTATAATTTATCCGCGAATTCGTCTTTGTGGCACTTAAAATTTATTTGTTTTTTTTTGTTTTATAATGTAATTCTTTTTTAGATAAAAATATATAAAAACCGAAAAAGTTTATTTGACATTTTATAAAAAATATTATAACGCTTTTATTATGTGAGATAAAGTTTGTCATGTTTTTTTTATACACAATAAAGAAACAAATCCGTTTGTAAAAAATACATTCTATGGGAGAAAACGTAAATTAAAATATCACAAAACATAAATGTGGCATAAAATTTTTATAACATTATAAATAAAACCTTCAGTTATCAATCCATCTGTCACTGTATAAATTTATTTGTTCGTAGTTAATCACGACAGTGTATTTTATTACATTGCTACAAAGCTGTATTACTATAAACCAAAGGCGACGTGTTTTTTGGTTTAAAAAGTAGTAAATGGTTTAGCAGGTAAATACGTCTTTAGAAACGTATGTTGATGAAAGAACGAAAAAATATTGGGGTAGCTTATTCAATTCGGCAATCGGTTATTTTACTTATAAAACTCTCATTTCATTCTATTGTTATAATGTAACCTATGTTACCGGATATTTTGTAGCTACGATTTAACATGGCGGTGTATTCTAACACAGAGTACGTGATACAGAAATGTGTTGAATTTGAAGTTATTTTTTGTAAGTAATTTAATATCTGTTACCATTGCTCTGCGACATTTAAAATAACCTTTTGTTATTTACACCACAGAAAGGTGTACCAGGCTATCCTGGTACGGTCATTAAAGAGGAATAACGGATGATAGATTACTAAAGGAAACCTGGAAATGTATCATAAAAAGAAAGAACAAAGAAAGAAAGACCAAAGAATTTAGGATATATATTATTAGAATAGCTATGAAACAAGAGATATAGAAAAAAAAATTCATGAGAAAACAAACAAAAAACAGTGGCATCCAAATTGCGATACACGGCCAATATTGCTGTATCAAATTGCTATATGTATATGTGTGTATGTCTTTATATATATATATATATATATATATATATATATATATATATAGAGAGAGAGAGAGAGAGAGAGAGAGAGAGAGAGAGAGAGAAAGAGAGAGAGAAAGAGAGAGAGAGAGGGGGAGAGAGAGAGAGAATAAAAGCATTTAAAATACAAGAATAGTTTTAATTTATATATCATTCAAAGCTTTTCACCAATAAAATAAGTATTAGCATATTTATTGTTTTTCCTGAATATGCTAATATTAAATTTATTACTGAAAACATTGAATAATATATAAATTAAAACTATTAATGTATTTTAAATAATTGTGTTTTGTGTATTGTTATTTTAAAAACTTTGTTAAGCATAAGTATGTCAGCTACATTTATAACCAATAATGTTAACAACAAATTTTTGAAGTCAATTCCTTCTTAGATCAACAATGAAAATAATAATTATAGTTACTTTTAATTAAATAATTACAATTCTTATATTAACATAGCATAACCTATGGCTTGAAATCAGCTGCTATATGAAATTATATGTTATCACTAGCCAAAAGGGCGTGGTGGAACTATATTACAAGCCTTACCAATTTTATGAAAAATGTTTCTCCCATATAAAACTATTTGAACTTGAGTGGATGAATAAAACGTATTTTAATATCGATAAGTGTCGATATCTATCGAGAAGTGTGAGATAATAAAGGTAATTGGAAAACACAAACAAAATTAATTTTACGACTAAATTTCCGTCCAACTAAGAGACAAAAACGCCTAAAAATTGATCCGTGCAGGGCAGAGCTATATATAATGATATGTGTTGTTAAATTATTAATATTTTTTTAATAACGCGAGGACTGCACACTTCCAAAATGTAGTCTCTCTTCTTAGGAGCGATTCAGCAGCACTACAGGTTTCTTATTAAATATTTTACGTTTATTATTGTCATACAGAAATGATGTTTGTTCATTCCTTACTTAGTTAATACAAACATCTCGTACTACGTTTTCTCCCGAGTACAGAAATTATGTCTGTCTGCTTTTGATTTAGTCGCAAACGGAACAGAAATAAGTTTTGTCACACATTTAATCCCGAATATATCAGCAGTCCAGCTCAACAAAATAGGCGCTCTGACCCAAATATCTACAGTAAGACCTAAAGTTGCTTTGAGATTTGTAGCTCTACCAACCCGGTTGAAAAGATCAATAGAAAGTTGGGGCGCAAAGATACTGTTTCAGAGTGAATAGTTCTACTCTGTTTGTGTAAGGTTGGCAAAAGTATTTATTTAATTTATCCTATTAGTTAACACTCTCCTTATATATATATATATATATATATACAACTTTTTCAAATTTTCAATCGTTAATTAAAAACGATTTATTCATCCACTTAAGTTCAAATACATTTTTTTAAACTTTTAGTGGATGACTTAGGATTAATAAAAGCTTATTCAAATAATAATACCCTAACTAAAATTAGTGAGTACTAAAATTTAGTATTATATGGGTAAAAAGAGTTTCACAAAAGGGGCATGATATCCAATAAAGTTATTTCGTCCCATTTGGCTAAAAATAAGTGATTGGTATTATTTCATAAAACAGCTGATTTAGTGTGATAGGTTATGTGGTAGAACAGCTGGTTTAACGCATAAGTTTTGTTACTTTGTTTATAATGTTTGTAATTATTTATTAAACAGTAATCAAAGTAAAATTTTTCTTTGTCGACTTAAGTAGTAACTGGCGTGTTTTATTTTTGTTGCATTAATTGTTATTTTATTGAGCTTTAATAAAGAACATACGATATTTCCTCTACAAGTATTTTATTGCGTTTATCGCTTAGGTAATTTAAAATGAAAGAAATATTTCTTCCGCTTGTACGCTGTATAAAATGTGTTTACTTATTCCGAACTAAATTTTCAGTTGGTTTTGTTAGATCATTGATATGCATTCAATTCGTCATTCTGCACGTCATATACTAACATTCTATTAATGTTGCACGAATATAGTCACTGCATCGAAGAATTTGGCTCTACTTTGTTATTTCTAAAAGAATTAAATAATAAATAAACAATATGAGTATGTTAATACTAAGATAAAAATACATTTATTTGATTCTAACTTGAATTGATCCACTACTTTACACCCATACACCAAGTATTCACCAATACTTAAGTTGACTCATATAATTATGTTATCACTTTTTTTTAGTAAATCGACAATAAATGCAGACCTGGAGGATCTGATAACTGGCAAATTCACTCAAAAAGTAAGCGTTACTACAGACAAATGATTATATATGTATATATATATATATATATATATATATATATATATATATATATTAAATATGGTTATATGTTTTCTTGTAATATAGTTAATAAATTAAAAATATTTCATAAACAAGAATACTTTTAATGAATATATTTATTCAAAGCTTTTCGCCGATAAAACAGTATCAGCATCTTCAGGAAAATAAATATCTAGTAAAATATTTTTACAAAATTAAATCATATGTACTAGCAATAGTAGTAAATACGATTTAATTTTGTAAAAGTATTTTATTAGATAATTATTTTCCTGAAGATGCTCATACTATTTTATCGGCGAAAAGCTTTGAATAAATATATTCATTAAAAGTATTCTTGTTTATGCAATATTTTTAATTTAATATATATATATATATATATATATATATATATATATATATATATATGCGCAAAAGTAAAAGTATAGCTTTAAATACTAACTTACTGCGCAAGCGCTAAGAATATTCCTGCATAATAGCTAAATTAAGTTTTAAAAATCGGAAGTAAAAGAAATATATTTCCTTGCTCCTAGATGTTAATGGAGAGTCAATGCAATATTTAGGTAGGATTAACTAGGCTTCTCGAACTAACCTAAAACGATTAACGGGGCCTAGAGGCTTGAACGAAGGGTAAAGCTAGATTGCTTTATATAAGGGATTTTCACTTTCGATGTAAACACTTTCATTAACAACTATTATTTTCCAAATGTTTAAACCAGTTATAAGGATATGCTGGAAACATAACTCTACGCGGAGTTCCATCACAGATGTTCTTGACACTTCTATGTTCTTGACAGCACGCGATTATATTGAACTGAAGCATGGTAGTGTAATAAATACAAGTATGCTATGTAAGCGACTAATAAAATATTGAGTTGTTTAACACTCTCTACTAATTTCTAAAAATATTTTAATAATTTAAGAGAGTTATAGAAGTATATTTATCTATAAATTCGACAATAACCATATTTTATAAATCGTTTGAGAATATGAAGCAATAGAAAATGGTTTTGATAAATAAAATATAAAACAGGATAGTTGCTTTGTAAGAGGAAGCGAGCGAAATGAGTTCATTACGTGATTGGAATCGCTTAATTAAATAACGCGATGGAGCTTCAGGATCGTTTCATATCCTGCGAATTCCGTTCTAATATTTCGCACGTTCTTATTTCAAAGCGATCTAGTTTAATTAGGAAATATTCCGTACAATTAAAGCAGAAGACGTAATTTATTGATATTATTCAATATAAGAACAATTTTACAGTGCAAAATCTGTAACCAGACAAGGAACGTAACATCTAGGCCTAAAGTTCCTTCCTAAACGGAGGAATATGTTTTGTTAAAGTGGTGCACAGTTGTTTCTTCAAATTTCTCACAACTGGTGGGAACTCTGTGGAATGTTGACACTGCGTTGGCTGCTACACTATGCAATAATGCACTTTATTCTGTGTACAACATCAAGAGAGCAGTAGTACAATAAATTACAATAAAATATTGAAAAAAATCCTATTAACAAAAATATTCAAAAATAACTATATTACAAGTTATCTAAGATTTAACCCTTTGTACTTTTCTCATGGGCATCATCGTTAGTCCTAGATACTACCATTAATCCATTGAACAATAGTTTATGACTATCCGAACTTTAATTTGATTGTAAAAACACACTGAGACAAAACGTTTTCGATCACTATGTGGCGGTCTTCATCAGTGTCTCTAAAATTCAAGAACAAATAACCATCTAGAATAAAATAATTACAGACTAAACTGACTTTTTCGTCCAGACTATACCAAAATCGTCATTTATTTTGTAATAGGTTGATATTTTGTTACAGAACGCTCTGATGACGACTATCGGAAGCGTACACAAGGGTTTAATCTTAAGTAGATTGTAATATTACTTATTTTTTATTACTTTTGTTGCATTGGGGTTTTGTCAATATTTTTATTATACTATATTCTAAATAAAATAAATATTAAACAAAATAATGAAGCGAAATATTTTTAAAGCAAAATACTATAAACATTTTTATGATAGATTTCTAATAAATAATTTATTGAAACGGAATTACATAACCTACTTACATCGGTTCAACAATAAGCTTCAATAATTTTCATATATATGTAACAAAATTGTTTTAAACACTACATATCAAGCAAATAAGAATTATAAAACAATTTTAATATCACGCTTTAACTCCCCTTCATTTTACCAAATAACTAATATTGTAAGAAGGAATCGGTTTCCTGCCTAAAATATCGGGCATATCCGGCGAGGAACGGAAGTGGCAAGGAAGAGTGAAGGGTATTCCATTTACGAAACGTTTTGTTGACAACCTAAAGAAATACCTTTAGAAGTTTTACTGCTTCCTGTTAGGTCTTGTTCAAACGGTTTAAATTACCAAAAATTTTCAAACTCTTACACCTACACAAAAATTACATTTATCTTGGGTATACAGGATATGAACTTTAAAGGCAACATTAAACTTGTTACTGGGGATTTCATGATATATTAAGGATTATAAGAGGAAATATATGTTTTCAATCACTTGAGTTTATATGTTTGTTCATTAGATAGTTGAGGGTTATAGTGGTGATTTCTACACAAAAGCTGGGATAAGAGAGATGAACTAATATCCTGGAAGATTTTCGAAAGCTAAACAAATGGCAGGTTAGCGGCAACAGTTCTTCACTTCTTCACTTAGAGGTTATTATGAGGTTATGTTTTATACCATTCTAATATAATTTCCCATACATTCAATAATGTGTTTTAATTACCTGTTTTATAATCTTCAAATTCATATAGTACTCTTTTATTGCTGTTAATTTGTTATTTTCCGTATTTTTTATTATTGGTGAGTGAAAATAAAATTATGATATTTATCAGTCTGACTAATTATCTAGTTATTTTAATAAAACAAAACCAGTAATTTACATTTTCATAAATAAATTAATTTAAAAGTAAAATGTATAAAAATTATAAATTGTAAATTTTAATTCCAACATGTAATACCACAATAATAAATAGGTTTGTGTTTTTTTTCTAAATTTTGAAACACTTATTGCTAAAAGTTTGTTAAAGAATAATAAAAATATAGTCTGCTAATCAAAAATCTATTTGGTAAATGTTATTTCTGAATGAATTTATTATTACAATAATGTATTCTAAATTTCTTTTCATAGACTTTTAGACTTTTTAGCACAACTAGAAAAACTAAATTACTAACAAAAACAAACCTAATATAAATAACTACATAGGTGAATGAAGAATATGTATCTTGTTTTAAAATAAATTTAAAATGTTTGTAAATGCTCTATTGCGTTTGTATTGTACGTATGTCATGTCGGTAAATACTTCTATAAAAAATTTATGAAAACCGTTAATTTATTAAATATTTTGATTTAGTTATATTTAAGAATTATTCATCTGTATAAATATCAAATCCATTTTCCGAAAGCAATATTTCCTCTTACTTTGTCAACTATTAATTATTTTTTACAGATCACAGACAAATAATTCATGCTTTTTTATCACACAACGTTTCGAATTTCATTCCGAAATTCCTTATGAGGAGCCCATATTTATTATTAAACCAACTTACAACATAGCTTACACTTTATAAAATGTATAACAGTTTTTGTAAGAGCTCTTGATAAGGATTGTGGGAACGAAATTCGAAACGTTGAGTGATAAAAAAGCATGAATTATTTGTCTGTGATCTGTCATTAGCCTATGTAAACAAGTAAAACAGAAATTAAATAAAAATATTAGTCAACTGTTTAATACTAATGGGAATTACTTATTATTTTCACTTTTAAAAATAATAATCCGAAAATCTTACAAGGGGAAATATTTTCCTCTTTCCCAATCTATCTATATTATCATTAAAACATTTTATAACCTGCTCTGTTCTGTCGAAACATTGATGCTGGAGTAGTAAACACGTCCCACTGAGAAGTAACAGCTTCCATTACAAAAACATTCAACGTGCAATGTGTTAGAGCTATGTATTGTAGCAATTGCGTTCTAAATCGTAAAATGGCTGACCTACAAATACAACACGTGTGCAAATATGCAACGCAGTTCCAGTCTACAAATGTCCTTTTCCATCAATATATAGTCCGATGTGAACAAATTGGACATAATTAATAAAACAATCCAGACCTAGGCAAAGTGAAATATATTTCCACATATTTTGCAAAACAGTTATATTTCACTGGTAGTAGTTTAATGCGTTCCCGGTTAAGTTATATACTGGAACTAAGAAGATAAAGTTTACAGCAGTAAAGGATCAAAGCAATAACAGCCTGACTGCAATAAAACCTTCTAGTTACATCTTCATTAAAGTCACTGTCCTTATGTACGGCACGTAGTTTTAATACACGTATATAATGTGTTTGCTTGTAAAGCATGGCGTTCATTCACTTTAAACGCTTTGATACATTTGCAGAAAAGATTTTGCTATTAGGGTCTGCCTGAAGGGATTACGGTTACCTCCAAAAATTAAAAAAAGGTACATATAGGGTTGAGAGAATAGATCTAGATGTGAAATAAGCTGGTAAATATCTTTCCCAATTCCTTCTATTAGTTCACACTACCTCTAAATATATCATGTTCAAATATTCAATCGTTAATAAAATACATTTTATACATTAACATTCAAAAATTAATACATTTTTTTAAAACTTGTAGTGAACGCAACTTGGTATTAATAAAAGTTTAAAAAAAAATAATTTATTAATTAAATTTAAATTTTATATGGGAGAAAACCTTATTACAAAAGGGGCAATCTATGTAATACAGTTATTTGGTCCCATTGGGCCTAAAATAAGCAATAACATATGATTTCATAAAAAAAATAATTTTATGTGGTAGAACAGCTATTTTAACGCATAGATTATGCTAATTTATCTATATTTTAAATTGTAGTTGTTTAATAAAAAGTGAATAAAATAAGTAGGAGTTCTATTTAAACCTTTTTTTGTTTATATCACTTAGATATTAACTAAACACACGCGTATGGACTGATGAGTGAATATTTAGGTGAGGGTTTGACATTTCCCTCTTACTGAAATATTTCTCGTTATTTATCTGATATTTTATATTTCGCGTTGAGGGTGGAATTTTGATGCCTTACCTTATTATCTCGAGTTATTAAAGAGAATTTCAAATAAAACCACATTTCCCCCTTTATAGAGGATTTATTCTGCAACGAAGGTAACAATGTACCGTAATATACGTATTTACAAATATAATTTTAAAAGAACCAACATTTTGTCAACAATAACAGTAATAAAAGGAAATTAAAACACAGTATTTATATAAAACGTAGTAATTATCGGTGTAGGCAATAATATATATATTACCGATATAAGAACATTTTGATAATTTAAAACCGTTAAAATTGTAAAAAACGTAGAATTTAGACGAAAAATAGTTTAATTTGAAAGCAATAAAACGTTATTGCAAGAAAACTATTAACTGTAACCATAAATGCATTTTATGTTTTCAAAAATTAAAAAAAAAGTTATATGCAATAAGTTGAGTTCAGTGACACACAAAAATCAAATTTCGTACGTATACTAACCGATTGCCTAATTGAGAGTAGGCCAACATGTTTCAAGTCTCGACACAACACACATACCGTAACTATAGTAAAGACTACGTGACTGGCCTATGGTGTATACTTTCTATTCACGAGTAACCTACCTTGACCACTGTAGCTACGGCATTGTTAGGAAAATAGTGGAAGGAAAAGAATGGAACTACCAATGCAACACAACCGAGCACAGTTTCTGAGAACATTGAAAGTGAAGAGAATGTGGATGACGACCTTTGCCAGCTGAGAAATATGATTGCATAGAAGCTCGTAGGAGATGATGACCGCAGACGACGTACGCTGGTAGGAGAAGAAGAAATCTTACAGTGTTTAACAGATGACAAAATTATCGAAAATTTGGTGTGGGCGGATGAAGAAGAAAGAATACATAGTGCCTGGTTCCCTTCATGTCTGGTTCTCCATTGATAGTATCTCACACCGCTGTTGTAAATACGTTCGCAACATCCATTACGTGGACGGAAGAAAAGTATGTTTCAGCGAGTGACATGTAACAACTGCATAACAAGTTTTAAAAGTGTCATTTCAAGTCAAAAAGCAGAAGAAACTAAACAACTATTTAAATCCTGCTGAGCAATGCGATTAATGTAAGTTTAAATAACGTTTAATAACTGTGCTATAGGCTTGTTTTAAATTTTATTTTTATCGTTATATATGAGGCAACCTTTTTTTGTATAGTACAGACCAGTATATTCATTCTCGTTTTATTATTTCAAGTACAGTACAAGACTACTCTCCTATGCTTTGCACTTTTGCGCAATACATACAAACATTGTACAACCCGCATGGTTTTTTAAACGAACCCTTCAGTAATCCGGCGTGTTCAGTAGTCTGGTAGTATCCCATAACTGCCGGATTAGCGAGAGTTTACTGTATATAGTAATGTACTGTGATATGATGAGTTACTTGTTAAAGATTCATGAAGTACGACTCTAATAATCAAGGTAGCATATGTTTCTATAAATATATATTAGTAAGTGTAAAAGGTTTGCGATATATTAAATAGTATTTCTAATTTAATATATTTTTAAATAACAAGTATAAACAAATATGTATCGAAATTCAAACAATCTTTGTCAAGAATTACCATAAAATATTTAAACAAGAAGTGGTTAAAATGTTAACTGGTTTTAGTATGAATTCTCTAATCACTAAAACCGCAAAAATAACAAAGATAGGTTAATGTACGATTTATATATATATATATATATATATATATATATATATATATATATATATATATATACATATTTGAGTGTCCTCTTCTGGCTTTCCTAACAATAAAACATTGTTCTATGTTGACTCGTGTTGCAATGCCTCCATACTCAAAACTTTTGTGATATTGAAAGAGTGAAGTTAAAGTTTTTAAAATGGAGACATTCCGAAACGCGTGAAGAAAAACAAAACTTTATTGTTGAAAAGGGCAGAATAGGACGCCGAAATGTATTCCACTATTCCTTACTATAGGTAAGATGGTATTATGAATTAGAATTTTACTTTAAATATTTAAGGTTATATTTGTAATAAAACCGCTTTTGTAAGGACAGTATCGCCGTTAATTTCTCCAAGGCTGCTTAGTCCCATGCACTCAAGGAACAGGTAATTGAGGAACAGCTAAGCCCCTGTGACAGGATGAAGATGCACGGAGATCTGCGCGTTTCAAGTGAGCTACAACACCTAACCTTCGCCACAACACCTTAAACCTGTGATTACCTTCCCGAAGTAGATTGTGTCATAAATCTTGGCGAAGTTTAGAATAGAACGAGACACTGTTGCGGCCTAATTGCCTTTTAATTCCATCACCCTTTCCCTCCCTCTAACGTTTGTCTCAATAAATGTCACCCACGTCAAGGCGGAGACAATTTTAGGGTAGGATTCTTTTAGTTTAATCAATTACAAACTCCTTTCCCTCTTAAATATAAACTTTGCGGGAAAACAAATGGTTATACTTGAAGAAAGTCTTTGATTAGAATCCCTGTATTAAATTTTCAAGTACCTAAAGTTATAAAATTAAAAATTTTCAACATTTTTCAATTAAACAGTTTTCATTTGAAAAAATGTTTGTACAGTTGTATGATCGTAACACTATACATCAATCGTGCAAGTTTTCATGATGTGAGAACCGGTAAATAGGAAGAAAGATGGCGAATATAAGAAGAGCATACGTTACCGGTAACACAAAGTAAAACTATACCAGCTGATCTAGAAATTAATAAAAACAGTAAACACTTATCAAAACATTAAAAATTAAAATTAAATATAGTTTTAAAAAGAGAAACTAACCCCACTTTACACTCTATCTTATAAAATCAAATTTCTTTATAAAAGAGAATACTATGTTAAACTCTATTTTCATATATATCAAAATGTTTCTGGTGTGATAGATTTGGAATTAAAAAATGTGTTCCATCCTAAACTAATCGGTTGACTAATGAAGTAGTTTCGATGTCGGTGCCTCATTCGATTGTAACAAAATAATTAGCGGACATCTTTCTCTTTGCGTATTGCCTGGTTGACTCATATAAAAATAATTTAAAAAAATATATATTCGATTTTCATTCTAACGGAGTACTTTTAGTTAAAAACGTTTTTTTCTAGAACTTTGTTTTAGAATTTTCAGAATATAGAGGGATTTGATTTATAAACCTGGTTCTGTTAACTAAATCTCAACGAAAAACAACATTTTATCGTAGGTACTTTTTATCCTAAGAAATTAAAAACAAAAAAGTTTTTCAAGAAACCTATATTTTTAAGTTTTATTCGTTTTTTCTTTAATTTTTTAAATTATTATAAAGTTATTTTTCCAATCTATCGTTAATTATTTCATAAATTAATCAAATGCTTAGTATACTCATTTTCATTTCCGTTAGCAATATTTTTATATGTTTGCGTACAGTTTTCTGCTTTTCATGTCATTACAAAAGTTTCTTTTATTTACACGTTTCGGAATGACTTTATTTTCAAAACTTCAATCGCACTAAAAGATTATGATGTAAGTTTTGAAGATGGAGACTTTCCGAAACGAGTCAACCGAAGAATAAATATATATATATATAAAGAACAAAAGTCTAAATACAAATACAAGAATTATAATTGTAAATTCAATTATAATTCTTGTATTTGTATTTAGACTTTTGTTCTTTATTAATACACAAGAAAACATACTACGATATTTATACACACACACATATATATATATATATATAAGTTACGTTTTATATTAAGCAAGAAAGGTTTTTAAAAATGATTTTTATTTTTACAAACCTTTGAATTTAATAAACAATTAATTTAGAAAACTGTTACATAAATTTTTACTTAATAAAACAATACAATTGATATGCACTCAATCGGAGTGGAAAACGTCTGTGCGATACAGAGGCGACTTACACACTGCCGGGGCTCTGTTCTCACACCTATATAATACTAAAGCTGCGTAAGCAGGAATCTTCCTAGCACGCATTTAATTATGAAATGTTCACACAAAATGTTTATATAACTCCTCCATCCCTAAAGAAAACTTCGGGGGTTGGCGAAGTTTCGGCGTTGGTTGAAGTCTTCTTCTTCTTCCTGATGAGGGCGAAGTATATAAGCTGCTGAATAGGCCTCCATAAAGGGCAATTTTCGGCATGGGTTGAAGTCCTCTTCACTGGAGAAAGTCACCAGGCAAAGGTTGATTTCCAAGATCCAGTTAAATAGGTTGTCTGCGATTTCCAACGCAGTATCCTCGTAGTTTGTAGGCGTTATTGTTTTTGATGATGGGCATTTTACAGTCTAATTTTCTGTTCATTATAATTCAACTGAGCAAAAGTATTTGGAATCGATTAATACAATTTATAATGAGTCTTTTCTATCATAGGATAGATACAAAATGTTTATAACATATACAATTGTTATCAGAATCTAATTTTTGTTCTACAAAATTTACATTGATTACAATAAAAGTTTTATATAATTTTTTATAATTTTTACCATCATTTACATTCAACTTGCCTGTTATAGATTTGATAAGGATTCTAGTCAGTTTATAAGAATTCTTTTTGTTTTGTTATCTCTTTAAGAGTATAGTTTCTAATTTTCTTCAATTACATTTCTTTTTGTGATTAACATATTTCAAATAATTAACAATATTTATTACCATAATTAGTTACATATCATTTAATAAATTACAACAGTTTGTAACACATACAATTAATAAAACAATGTTGTTTAAAGGTTTAATAAGGTTTCTTGCATAGAATTAATGGACAAAGGTATGGTTGGGATTTTAATTTGATTGTGTGGAATATGAACAAGAAGGATTTTGGTCATTAATTACATTTTTTATCTTCTTAGGCCTTTTAATTTTCGACAAATGTATTTTGTCTTTTGTGTTATGATGTCTAGGCTTTATTTTTCCAGTTTTTCTTTCTTTATCTATCGAAGCTATTTCTTCCTTGCTATATCTGTTTTTCGTTTTGCTTTGCTTCTGAACTGACTTTATATAAACTTCAGATGGTATTTCTGGAAGTGGTTCTTTGTTTACATTCCTTTTTTCTAAAACTTTTTCTTTAATTCTTTGATTGCTATCCCTAATGTTTTCGTAAAGTATTTTTGTTTTTTCCTTATGGTTTAAAACGTAGTCATTTACAATTTGTTTTTCTAAATCTATATCTAATAAAGAGTTTGAATTTATGTGTCCAAATAAGACTTCGCACGGCGTTAATTTAGTGACTGAATGAATGCTATTGTTATAGGCAATTATAGCATATTTTACTTTCTTAATTATACTGTCTTTTTTAAATTCGATTTGATTATTTAACAGCCTTATGTGTTCTATTAAGGTGGAATGGAATCTTTCACATAATCCGTTTGATTGGGGGTTTTGTGTACTGATAAAATGGATTTTGATTTTATGCAGGTCTAATATCTCCTTCACAATCTTGTTATTAAACTCCGTTCCATTGTCTGAGATAATAACTGTTGGTAAGAAGAACTGCGCAAAGTAATCTAATAGCTTGTCTGCAATCTCTGTAGCTTGAGAGCTTCCCAAGCGATAAGCTTGAGCATACTTTGTGAAACTGTCGACAATGCTGATAAACGCATTCTTTTCTAAAGAGATAGTGTCGACGTGAATTATCTGGAAAGGCCTTGAAGCTGTAGGCGTCAAGTTCATCTCTAATTGTAAGGGCATTCTGTCATATTTGGTTCTTTGACATATGTCACACTGATTTATGAAATTTTGGATTAGTGATTTTAAATTAGGCCAATAATATCTTCGCTTAATTTGTTCGTATGTTTCTTGTATCCCTCGGTGATTGGTTTTGCTGACATGATAATTACTTATCGTTTCTAAGGTATCTTCTTCCGAAGTTAGGTCTAAGAGTTTGTTATTGCACTTAACCAAATTTAGTTCAGTTTGTTTGAAATTTTTGGCTACGCATGATGCAAATTTCTCGTAAAAATCGTCTTCAAAATATAGATTATATTTTATTTTGGGTACCAAATATGATTTTACAAAGTTAACTATGTCTTCTTTAAAGTTCTTTTCTGATATTTCGACCATTAAACGAATTTTTGAAGTTCCGAATAGTTTTATAATTTTTACTTTCTTTGGTTCGTATTTTACTAGTGACAAAAATATTTGATTTCTCCCAAAGTTTACAGGTTCGTCGGAAATTGGTATTTCAATTTGGGTGTTCCCTTCGAAGTTGGAATGCACGGTTTGACTGTCACTTTCTTGATCGTACTCTTTGGCATTATCTGTTGCGTCGAGTTGTACGACCATAGACTCGTTATCTTCATTTAATTCCGGGAAGAAACGTTGGATTAATCCAGCTGGAGATAAATCAAGGTCTGGTTCTACAGTGTGTTGGGTGTTTGTTGACCTTTTATTAGTAATGTTCAATTGTATTCTAGACAAGGCATCGGCGTTTTGGTTTAATTTGCCCTTTTTGTATCTTATGTCATAATCATATTCCTCTAATTTTAATCTCCATCTTAAAAGCTTGGAATTTGGTTCTTTAACTGAAAATAACCATTGTAAAGGTTTATGGTCTGTATAAATTTTAAACTTTCTTCCAAATAAATAAGGCCTAAAGTGTTTAGTGGCCCATACGATTGCTAGTAATTCCTTTTCAATCGCGGAGTAATTAGTTTCGCTGTCATTTAAAGTTCTGCTGGCATACGCTATAGGAAGGTCCTTCCCATTATTGTCCTGGCTTAAAATTGCTCCTAGTGCAAAATTACTAGCGTCTGTTGTTAGAGTAAACTCCTTTTCAAAATCTGGGTATTGCAGAAGGGGCTCATTAGTCAGTATATTTTTACATGTTTCAAAACATTCAATGAAGTCTGGATTTTCTATATTTATTTTTGCATTTTTCTTTAAACAGTTAGTAAACGGTTTTGTTATCTTGGCGAAGTTTTTAATAAATTTTCGATAATAGCCTATTAGTCCTAAAAATCCTTTAATTTGTTTGGTGGTTTTGGGTATTGGATAGTTTTTGATTGCCAAAATCTTTGCTGGGTTAGGTTTTACGCCTTCCGGTGTAACAACATGCCCTAGATACGCTACTTCTTTTCTTAAAAATTCTGTTTTATCCAGCTGTACTTTAAAGTTGGCTTTGCGTAATCTGTCGAATACTTCTTTAAGTCTTTGTATATGTTCTTGGAGGCTAGTGGAGTAAATTATAATATCGTCTAAATAAACTAAACATGTTTCATTTTGGATTCCTCTCAGAATGTTATTCATAATTCTTTGAAATGTAGGGGGGCTATTCTTTAGTCCAAAAGGCATTCTTAAAAATTCATAGTGTCCCGTTTCTGTTGAAAACGCTGTTTTTTCTATGCTATTTTTATCCATTTCTACTTGGTGAAATCCTGAGGCTAAATCTAAAGTTGTAAAATACTGAGATCGTCCTAATTTATCTAATATGTCGGTAATGTTTGGCAAGGGAAATTTATCGTCAATTGTTTTCTTGTTTAATCCTCTAAAATCTATTACTAATCGAAATTTTCTTTTGCCAGAAGCGTCTTGTTTTTTGGGTACAATCCAGACAGGAGAGTTCCATGGAGAATTTGAAGGTCTAATAATTCCTTGTTCAAGCATGTCCTCAGTTTGTTTATTAATTTCGTTCTTGTAAATCTCTGGATATCTATAATTTCTGGAGTATACGGGAATTTCATCAGTAGTCCTAATAACATGTTTTATTTGGTTGGTAAAAGTTAAATCGTTTCCCTCAATATGGAATAAATCTGCATAATCTTTTATTAAACTTGTTATAGCGGATTTTTCTTCCGAGTTCATATGTTCCATTCTAAATTTTGATAAATCTAAATTTTTTCTTCTCGAATTTTTTTGTTTATAATCTAATAAATTGAAATTAGCGTTCATTTGCATTGCATCAGGTCTGAAAATATTATATTCCTCTAAAGATTTTACTTCTAATGGTTTACTTATTGTTAATTTTACATTTTCTTCCGTATTGTTTATAATAGGGCAATAGGCTTCACCCTTATGCACTGAAACTATACACTGCGGAATTTCTAATCCGTTCACTTGTTTGTGTGGTAAAATACCTTCTCCATTATGAATATTTTGTATTTTTAATTTAACTGTTTGGCTAGTGCGGGCTTGTATAACATAACTAAATTGTTCCTGCTTTATTGACGTGCTGTCTGTTTTATTACAACTTCCTTTTTCAGTGTTAAAATATTGAATAGGGATTTCCTCATCACAAAGTATTAATTTATTATTTATAAAGTCTAAGCTTATTCCTAAATCCTTTATATTGTCTAGCCCTAGTAATAGGTCAAAATTCTGATGAAAGTCAAATAAATAAAATTTAATTGCTTTTTTAGACAACAGAGGTATGGTGCAACAAAAATTTTCTTTTGAAGTGCCGTGTGCGGTGATTACTTCAAACGGCTCTTTTTTAATGCTTGTTTTAAAATTTTTCCAGCCTAAAGATTTTCGCATAAATGATCTAGTACTGCCTGTGTCAATTAATATTCTAGATTTGGTGTTTGTGTCGTATATAAATGGTAGCTCGTTATTTTCGCTTTGTAGATTCATTATTGAAAATCGATTCCGAGGCTTGTATGTCCTAAAAAATCGTCCTGATCGATTTTAGCGGTCTCTTCTTCGTAGTTGTCGGTTAAATTTTGGGATTCTTCGAAGTACTCTTCTTTCCCGAGATCTTCTTCAAAAGCGAATGATTCTTGTCCATTAGTATGGTACATAGTGTAATCGTCTTTTTCGGCTCCTTGTCCGGTCATTTGATACAAATTCGTTTGTCTAGAAGGTCTATCTGTCTGTCTGGTGGAAATACTCATAGGGGTAGGTTGATAACCCGTATTTCGCTGAGGATACTGAGGTTTAGTAGTGTTGTTGTTTGGTTGTCCCCTTTGAGGCTGACCCTGATTAGCAAAAGTTGGTGGTCTATAGGAAGGATTTGGGTGTTGATAAGGTTGTTTAGGTATTTGGTGGTATTTAAATTCAGTATGTATTGGTCTTCTTACGTTATGAGTTTGGCTTTTCTGAAAGACTGGTTGTTTGCTTGGCTGAGTAAACATTTTATTATTTTTAAATTGGAAGTCGTTTGTGAGCATATTAAGTGCTTCACTAAGAGTGTTAGGGTTCTTGGTACGCATTAGTGACCCGATGGGTTCATGCAAACCCCTAAGGAGAACTCTTAAAGCTAGTTTCTGAACGTATTCTATTAAAATGTCTTTAGCCATCTGCCTTTGAGGCTCTTTATTCATAAAAAATGAAATTTGTAAATTTAGTAACTTTTGAATTTTCTCATAGAATTGAAATGGTGATTCGTTACTTTCTTGTTTTAATTCTGACATCTCTAAGTTTAATGTGAAACAATCTCTTTTATCTGAATAACTAATTAATAATACTTTTCTAGTTTCGTGCCAATTGTAAGAGTTAGAGTTTACAACCATTTCCAGTGCTTGGCCTTTTAATTTAGAAAGAATAGAGGAGAACAGATACTCATTTTGAAAATCTTCTGGATTTTCGCTTACATAAAACTTATTCACTATCTTATCACATATCGAGATAAATCTGTGGAGCATAGTGGGCTCTCCACTATACTCGGGTATCATGTCAAGATACTCCTTTTTTAATGTTGGCGTTGCCATTATTTAATATTATTTTTCAAAATAATAAAAATTAAAAATCAATTATATAAAATTAAAAAGTATTTACTCTACTTTTTTCTTAATTCTATATCTTAAGATCTACTTACAAGTTGATCCAAAATACTTTGCTCATTTGAACAACTTTCACTTTTCACTTTTCACCTACACGATATTCGCTCGTGTTCTTAATAGATATGCGCTCTATTAAGTGGTTGTAGATATTCACTCTACTTAAGGTTTCCTCAATTAACGGTTAAAACCGACGGACGTTATATTCACTAACTTCCTTGAGGTGTCCTACCGACTGCGCCAGTTACGTTTTATATTAAGCAAGAAAGGTTTTTAAAAATGATTTTTATTTTTACAAACCTTTGAATTTAATAAACAATTAATTTAGAAAACTGTTACATAAATTTTTACTTAATAAAACAATACAATTGATATGCACTCAATCGGAGTGGAAAACGTCTGTGCGATACAGAGGCGACTTACACACTGCCGGGGCTCTGTTCTCACACCTATATAATACTAAAGCTGCGTAAGCAGGAATCTTCCTAGCACGCATTTAATTATGAAATGTTCACACAAAATGTTTATATAACTTATATATATATATATATATTTTTTTTTTAAATGATTATTGTAATTATCATTCCTGATGATGTTGGTACTGTTTGCCAACGAAAAGCTTTGAATATAAATTAATAAATATTCTTGTATTTGAATAACCTATGTCGTTTTAAATTATTAAACAAGAACACGTGTTATATATATATATATATATAAAGAAATAAGTCAAAATACAAATACAAGAATTATAACTGAATTTACAATTCAAAGCTTTTCGTTGGCTAACAGTACCAACATCATCAGGAATATTAAACAATTTCAATGAAAACAATCACTGAAATTGTTCAATATTCCTGATGATTTTGGTACTGTTAGCCAACGAAATGCTTTGAATTGTAAATTCAATTATAATTCTTGTATTTTGACTTAGTTCTTTATTAATACACAAGAATACATAATACGATATATATATATATATATATATATATATATATATATATTTCTACTAAATAAACTAAGGTAACCTTAAGTGAAAACGGAATAAACGAATTTTATTGATTGCAGTTATGATAATTCTACTTGCGGGCTTCTTTGCTGACATTTTCCGAAAACGCGAGGCTACAATTTTGTTTATATATTACCTACGTCAGTCTCTATGGTGATGTCGTTTACTTTTTAATTCTGTTAGTAACGCTCTTTAGAAGAATATCTATTTGATTTTTTTTACTCATATGTCGAACAGTTCAAAATCCGGTATTTAAGGATGAAAAATCCATGTTTTCAATAGCTAAGGACCTGACAAGGTCCTTATGGACTAGAAAATTTGTGTTTCAAAAACACCCACTTTATCTACTTTTGTAATTTTACATTGTTAATATTTTCACTCTTAAGTAGGGCCTTCACCTTCAGTATAAAATTTTGAAATTTGAAATTACTTAATACCTGGAGACATCCGACAAAATGCCCAACAAGCACATTTGTTATTTAACCAGTTGAAAAAGCGACAAAGGGTTTAAGATGACTGGTTTTTTCCTTGACCTTTTGAACTCGAGATACTTTGTATCAGAAGGAATATGTTTGCGAAACTCAACTGAAACATTAAATTCCGTTTTATCTTCTACATGAGATGACAAAACAAAACCTAAGGCAGTAACTGTCAGCAATAAAGAGAAAAAACTAATAAAAAAAAACAATTACAGTAAACTGAAAGCAACTGATATAAAAAAACAAGTCCATTCCTACTTAGGTCAACAAAGAAAAATTTATTTCAGTAAGATTTTATTTAAAAATTACTATTAATATAAATGTGTATACACATGCCAGAATCTAAATAATAAGTGGTAAAATAGAAAGTGATATTAGCATTTAAAATTAATTAATTAAATTTAATAATGTTATTATTTTTATGAAACCTGTATTAAAACTCAAGTGTCATGCACATTGCAAGTTTCAAAAAATATATTTGAACTTGAGCGGATGACTAAAAAGTATTTTGTTGACGATGGAAAATTTGAGTAAGATATATACGTTAAGAGAGTGTGAACTAATACAATTATTTACTTTAGTTTTTCCAATAAAGGCTTTAAACAAAAAATCAAATTAATAACAAGAGGAACCTGCATACTATAAAGTTAGTATTGTACAATGAAAAATTCAGTTTCTAGTTACTATGGCAACAATAAATTTTTAGTCTCTTGCAAGTTGTTATTTACTATTTAAAACAATCGAGGAAATCCAGCTGAATACATGGTGAAGTAACTAGATAACAGACAAGGGACCGAGGAATGTTACCTTGTCTTTAAGCAACACAAGACAGCACAATGAATGAAGATGTTTGGAACAGTTTTACGGGGATGATGCAAACAATACATGGTGAAGTAACTAGATAACAGACAAGGTACCAAGGAGTGTTACCTTGTCTTTAAGCAACACAAGACAGCACAATGAATGAAGTTGTTTGGAACAGTTTTACGGGGATGATGCAAACAATACATGGTGAAGTAACTAGATAACAGACAAGGGACCGAGGAATGTTACCTTGTCTTTAAGCAAGACAAGACAGCACAATGAATGAAGTTGTTTGGAACAGTTTTACGGGGATGATGCAAACAATACATGGTGAAGTAACTAGATAACAGACAAGGGACCGAGGAATGTTACCTTGTCTTTAAGCAACACAAGACAGCACAATGAATGAAGTTGTTTGGAACAGTTTCACGGGGATGATGCAAACAATACATGGTGAAGTAACTAGATAACAGACAAGGGACCGAGGAACGTTACCTTGTCTTTAAGCAACACAAGACAGCACAATGAATGAAGTTGTTTGGAACAGTTTCACGGGGATGATGCAAACAATACATGGTGAAGTAACTAGATAACAGACAAGGGACCGAGGAACGTTACCTTGTCTTTAAGCAACACAAGACAGCACAATGAATGAAGTTGTTTGGAACAGTTTCACGGGGATGATGCAAACAATACATGGTGAAGTAACTAGATAACAGACAAGGGACCGAGGAACGTTACCTTGTCTTTAAGCAACACAAGACAGCACAATGAATGAAGTTGTTTGGAACAGTTTTACGGGGATGATGCAAACAATACATGGTGAAGTAACTAGATAACAGACAAGGGACCAAGGAATGTTACCTTGTCTTTAAGCAAGACAAGACAGCACAATGAATGAAGTTGTTTGGAACAGTTTTAAGGGGATGATGCAAACAATACATGGTGAAGTAACTAGATAACAGACAAGGGACCGAGGAATGTTACCTTGTCTTTAAGCAACACAAGACAGCACAATGAATGAAGTTGTGTGGAACAGTTTTACGGGAATGATGCAAACAATACATGGTGAAGTAACTAGATAACAGACAAGGGACCAAGGAATGCTACCTTGTATTTAAGCAAGACAAGATAGCACAATGAATGAATTTGTTTGTAACAGTTTCACGGGGATGATGCAAACAATACATGGTGAAGTAACTAGATAACAGACAAGGGACCAAGGAATGTTACCTTGTATTTAAGCAAGACAAGATAGCACAATGAATGAAGTTGTTTGGAACAGTTTCACGGGGATGATGCAAACAATACATGGTGAAGTAACTAGATAACAGACAAGGGACCAAGGAATGCTACCTTGTATTTAAGCAAGACAAGATAGCACAATGAATGAAGTTGTTTGGAACAGTTTCACGGGAATGATGCAAACAATACATGGTGAAGTAACTAGATAACAGACAAGGGACCGAGGAATGTTACCTTGTCTTTAAGCAAGACAAGATAGCACAATGAATGAAGTTGTTTGGAACAGTTTTACGGGGATGATGCAAACAATACATGGTGAAGTAACTAGATAACAGGCAAGGAACCAAGGAATGTTACCTTGTCTTTAAGCAAGACAAGACAGCACAATGAATGAAGTTGTTTGGAACAGTTTTACGGGGATGATGCAAACAATACATGGTGAAGTAACTAGATAACAGACAAGGGACCGAGGAGTGTTACCTTGTCTTTAAGCAACACAAGACAGCACAATGAATGAAGTTGTGTGGAACAGTTTTACGGGGATGATGCAAACAATACATGGTGAAGTAACTAGATAACAGACAAGGTACCAAGGAGTGTTACCTTGTCTTTAAGCAACACAAGACAGCACAATGAATGAAGTTGTTTGGAACAGTTTTACGGGGATGATGCAAACAATACATGGTGAAGTAACTAGATAACAGACAAGGGACCGAGGAATGTTACCTTGTCTTTAAGCAAGACAAGACAGCACAATGAATGAAGTTGTTTGGAACAGTTTTACGGGGATGATGCAAACAATACATGGTGAAGTAACTAGATAACAGACAAGGGACCGAGGAATGTTACCTTGTCTTTAAGCAACACAAGACAGCACAATGAATGAAGTTGTTTGGAACAGTTTTACGGGGATGATGCAAACAATACATGGTGAAGTAACTAGATAACAGACAAGGTACCAAGGAGTGTTACCTTGTCTTTAAGCAAGACAAGACAGCACAATGAATGAAGTTGTGTGGAACAGTTTTACGGGGATGATGCAAACAATACATGGTGAAGTAACTAGATAACAGACAAGGGACCAAGGAATGTTACCTTGTCTTTAAGCAAGACAAGACAGCACAATGAATGAAGTTGTTTGGAACAGTTTTACGGGGATGATGCAAACAATACATGGTGAAGTAACTAGATAACAGACAAGGTACCAAGGAGTGTTACCTTGTCTTTAAGCAAGACAAGACAGCACAATGAATGAAGTTGTTTGGAACAGTTTTACGGGGATGATGCAAACAATACATGGTGAAGTAACTAGATAACAGACAAGGGACCGAGGAATGTTACCTTGTCTTTAAGCAACACAAGACAGCACAATGAATGAAGTTGTGTGGAACAGTTTTACGGGAATGATGCAAACAATCGCTTATGCTTGGGTAAAAACGAGTGTCTTCCAACTGTAACAGTGCAAATTTACATAGGTCAAAGGGGTTACATCTTCTCATGAAACTTCAGCTGTATAAACTTTATAAAATGTTATGTTCAGAAAATAAAAGTTTGTGCTCTAAGACATAAGTGATGCGTCCTTTGGGAATAGTAGAGAAGCAGGTGTTTACAAACACTACCAAAACACAAATCTAATGAGTGAGCATTACAAATAACCGTCTAAATTAGTGGAGGGACGTTTTCTATATTTAATATAGTTGCGAAACACCTGCTAGTGCCCATTATTTTTTAAAAAATGCCATCATTCTTTATTATTTAGGATGCTACTATTATTTTAGCATTTTTACAATATTAGCAGCAAAGTAGTCCTATTAGGTTGTTAGATTATAGCCCGACTTCGTTTGATAAAAATTATGTTTTCTCCTTAATTATGTGATCAACTTGAATGTAATTGAATTTGCATTATAAAACTATTGGGATTTATTACTACTTGTATATTTTGTAAAACTTTTAAATAGCTTCATTCAGTTAATTTTGCGAAATTTCAAACAATTTATTTTAGAGTCACTTTCGAAAAGCACAAGAAAAAAGGCAATTGTTCTCGTCCTACTGCCGGTAGAATGCAACACCGGAAACAAACTATTGGCAAAACTCTGTCGTTGCATAAAAACGTTATGAGCTACATGTGTAACGAATTGCTGGTTTTGTGAAAGTATTTACGTAATATGTTTGACAAACTTTTTTTAAGTTCTCTGCAAGTCTACAGAGCAGTAAATTTAAATAACATTTCATGCGGGACACACTGGTAATAGAACTGCTCGAACTCGGTTTTCTCAACACTTGCCTCACCGCCATTTTAAAAATTACCGTAAAGTACTACGCAACGTAAAATATTTTTAGTTATTGTCTTATGACTATTTAGTCGTAGGGCTGAATATGAAAACAATATTAAGGAAATCCAAGAGCTTAGCTATTTATCAACTTTTAGATTTACTATCTATTTTACTAAGTTTGTGTCTCCACAGATTTATTACCATTTTAACTTCTCTGTGTCCCTCCAGAGGTATTACCAACACTAACTACTGTGTGTCCCCCACAGAATACAACCAACTTCAACTAGTATGTGCCCCTCCAAATATCTATTATCAACTTTTAAAAATACGTGTCTCTACACAGACGACCTATCAACTTTAATTGCTCTGTGCCCCTCTAGTTGTATTACCAAGTCTAACTACTGTGTGCCCTTCCATAGATTTACTACCTACTTCAACTAGTATGTGTCCCTCCAAATATCTATTATCAACTTTTAAAAATACGTCTCCCTACACGACGTCCTATCAACTTTAACTGCTCTGTGTCCCTCCAGTTGTATTACCAACTCTAACTACTGTGTGTCCCTCCACAGATTTACTACTAACTTTCACTAGTGTGTGTCCCTCCACATATCTATTATCAACTTTTAAAAATACGTCTCCCTACACAAACGTCCTATCAACTTTAACTGCTCTGCGTCCTTCCAGTTGTATTACCAACTCTAACTACGGTGTGTCCCTCCACAGATTTACTACCAACTTCAACTATATGTGTCCCTCCAAATATCTATTATCAACCTTTAAAAATACGTGTCCCTACACAGACGTCATATCAACTTTAACTGCTCTGTGTCCCTCCAGATGCATTACCAACTTTAATTTTCCCTCTATAAATATACTATCGACATTACCTTGTGTGTCTCCCCACAGATCCAATATCAATTCTAAAAAGTGTTTGTCTCTACACAGATGTATTATCAACTTTAACTTCTCTGTGTCCCTCCAGATGTATTACCAACTTTAATTTTCCCTCTATAGATATACTATCAACTTTACCTTGTGTGTCTCCTCACAGATCCAATATCAATTCTAAAATGTACCTGTCCCTACACAGACATAGGCCTACTATCAACTTTAACTATTCCGTGTCCCTACACAGACGTATTATCATCTATAACTAGTGCATGTCCCTTCGCAGACGTATTATCGACTTTAACTAGTGCGTGTCCCTACACAGACGTATTATCAACTTTAACTAGTGCGTGTCCCTATACGGACGTACTATCAACTTTAACTAGTGCGTGTCCCTACACAGACGTAATATCTACTTTAACTAGTGCGTGTCCCTACTCAGACGTATTATCAACTTCAACTAGTGCGTGCCCCTACACAGACGTATTATCAACATTAACTAGTGCGTGTCCCTACACAGACGTAATATCAACTTCAACTAGTGCGTGCCCCTACACAGACGTATTATCAACTTTAACTAGTGCGTGTCCCTACACAGACGTATTATCAACTTTAACTAGTGCGTGTCCCTACACAGACGTATTATCAACTTCAACTAATGCGTGTCCCTACACAGACGTATTATCAACTTTAACTAGTGCGTGTCCCTACACAGAAGTAATATCTACTTTAACTAGTGCGTGTCCCTACACAGACGTATTATCAACTTTAACTTGTGCGTGTCCCTACACAGACGTATTATCAATTTTAACTGTTGCCTGTCCCTACACAGACGTATTATCAATTTTAACTGTTGCCTGTCCCTACACAGACGTATTATCAACTTTAACTTGTGCGTGTCCCTACACAGACGTATTATCAATTTTAACTGTTGCCTGTCCCTACACAGACGTATTATCAATTTTAACTGTTGCCTGTCCCTACACAGACGTATTAACAATTTTAACTGTTGCCTGTCCCTACACAGACGTATTATCAACTTTAACTAGTATGTGTCCCTTCAAAAATTCATTATTAACTTAAATTAAATTAGTCATTTTGTGTGACTGGATAAAAAGTAGTTTTTTATTGTTAAACATTGAAACAAAACACAAAGTAAAACACAATGAAAAACATATGTTTGTATATAATTTTTCATAAAGACTTTTCTTATACCTAGAAGCCTTTAATTTACCAAAATATTTAAGAATAATACGAATTTAAATGTAACAATTTAGATATAAAATATAAAAAAATATATAAATTATTGATAGTCTAATTATAAAATAATTTTGTCTTTAGTTTAACAATATTTAACAACCCGGATCAGAGTAAAGTAATCTAGAAAGGCATTGAGTTGAACATTTTAGTCAATTTCAATTTACAGTACAAAGTTTGGTCCTTAATTACAAGTAACAAAAAGAACCTGCATATTCATTTTCAAAAGTAAATAAAGTTTCCTAAACTAAAACTAAATTATTTATTAGACAAAACAAATTAATAACTAAAATTTTCAGCTAGCCTTCATTTCAAAGTTTTCTAGGCACATAATTCGTCGAAGCAAAATTATTTGTATGTTTAAAGGATACTGAATAATGCTATTTAAAAACGATTTAGTTCAATTAATATTTAATAAAAATCAACAAATCATAACTTTAAATTAGAATTTTACAAAAAGAGATTTAAATAATGTGTTTGACATACCTAACCTCAAACGTAAATCTAGGCTAAATCATAAAGTTTATTTTACCTTGAATTAAGAGTATAGTGCTTCTCTCGATGTATGCCAAAAGAAAATAACACTCACGCACCAAAATTATACACTACGTAATTATTCAAACTTTCTAATTGAAATTATGTTAAATTATAAACATACATTTGTTCCGGCAAAAACCACGCCGACAACTAGCGCACCACACAACTAACTGGTAAAACTTTCGCAGTTGCAACGCACTAAGTAATCACGTGACATTGTCCACCAATCAAACGCTGTTGAGAATTGTGTTGGCATTGTTTGACTTAAGAAAACCTTTATGAATTCAACTGGCAAGATCCGTTCTAGGAATTGTTTACTTCATACACTGATAAATATTTTCTTTGTTTCTAGCCTTAAAATAGAAAGAATTCATATATTGTTTTCGAATGTTAAGTAATCAGCTGGTTTAAATTTGATATGCAATAAAGGAATACTTAACAACGGAATATTTATAAGTTACAATAATGTATACTTATGATTCTACTATCCTTTGATTGCATTTTACAAATAGAATCAATATTTTGACTCTTATATAGTCCTATAATGTATTAAACCGGTTCATAAAATGGTATTTATATCCCATTAAGACAATCGATTTTTGTGTCGTGAGCAGAAATTTTCATAATTTATTTCGTAGCCTAATCCCTGTGTTTCTTCATTACCCAGTATAATCTTTTAGTAGCTTAAAACGATTACGACTGAACGGGAAGTAAACCCGAAAAATTGTCTCTCTAAATAAAAACCGATGTATGTATGCATGTGTGTTTGTGTGTGTGTGTGTGTGTGTGTTTGTGTGTGTGTGTGTTTGTATATTATGGACGCCTAAACTGCTGAACAGAAGTTAATGTATTTTGAAGGATTGTTTAACATAATTTTGGGATGGTGCCTGTGAAGTTTGGTGTAGATCCATCCACAGAGCTCCGCCACAGAGGCTTAGGATGGTTCAAAAACCTATGTACGTACGAGTATGTATGTGTATATGTATATACCTTATAGACGTCTCAAAAGCTGAAAGACAGTTAATGAAATTTTAAGGGATTGTTTCACATATTCCCAGGATGGTTCGTGTGCAGATCCATCCACAGGGCTCCACCTTCAAAGGCTTAGGATGGTATAAAAAGCGATGAATGTTCGTATGATTGTATGTATGTATCTTATGGACGCATAAACCACAGAACAGAGGGTAATGAAATTTGGAGTTATTGTTTCATATATTCCCAGGATGGTTCGTGTGCAGATCCATCCACAGGGCTCCACCTTCAGAGGATTAGGATGGTATAAAAAACGATGAATGTTTGTATGATTGTATGTATGTATCTTATGGACGCATAAACCACAGAACAGAGGGTAATGAAATTTGGAGTTATTGTTTCATATATTCCCAGGATGGTTCGTGTGCAGATCCATCCACAGGGCTCCACCTTCAGAGGCTTAGGATGGTATAAAAAACGATGAATGTTTGTATGATTGTATGTATGTATCTTATGGACGCATAAACCACAGAACAGAGGGTAATGAAATTTGGAGTTATTGTTTCATATATTCCCAGGAAGGTTCTTGGGAAATTTGGTGCAGATACATCCACAGGACTCCGCCCTAGAAGCTTAGGATGGTTCAAAACCTATATATGTAACTTATTAACGCCTAACAGTAAAACAAAAGCTAATGAAATTCGGAGGGATTGTTTAACATATTCCCAGGATAGTTCGTGTGAAGTTTCGTAGATATCCATCCATAGGGCTCTCCTAACCCCAGAGGCTTAGCCTTCCATAGGTGTAATGTTAAATTGTCTATTCATACTAGTGTTACTTAATTAGTTTAAAATTTATAAACATAATGTAAAAATAAAAATAGATTATTAAATATTTTATTATTGACATTAAAAGTAGGACCACATATAATACTCTTGCGAAATTTTAATCCACCAAAGCTGTGCAACGGAACCAGACTGACCACAAAAAAACTGACACGCAACTTCATCGAGACAGAAATCATAAGTGGAAAGTTCAAAAGGGAAATGGTCTCAACTCCATGAATACCAATGATTTCATCCGATTTTCCCTTTGATTTCAAACGACTAAAATTTTCCTTGCTCCTTGTATTCGCAATAACCATAAACAAGGCACAAGGACAATCATTGACCATTGCTGGATTAAATTTGGAACATTCGAGCTTTTACCACGGATAATTATATGTTGTGTGCGCACGTGTTGGTACAGCTAACAATTTTAATGTTATACGCCTAGTAAAACATTGTCTATCCTCTAGCATTAAAGTAAATGAAATACAATTATTTAGATGCTTAAGTAGTACTTATTCGAATGTTAATTAATAATTGTCCAATTTCCATTATAAAATTATGATTTCGGGCGCAGCAACGCGCGTCGGTTAAACTAGTATAATAAACTGAGAAAAGTCAAAAAAATATGTAAGGCATTATAGCAAACATTTTTATTGTTCTTCATGTCTTGTCCTTTATCTTTCATTGATGAGTCATTATTTGGATTTATGAAACATAGAAACATAGCATTTTATAATAATGTGATATTGTATTAAATGTAACCGCTAGTGTCAGGCTCTATGTTAACACCGACGTAGTTTTATCCATAATATATATAAAATATAAATATCAAAAGCAAATATGTTCCGTCAACAGCTAACTAACAATCTTGTCGAGTAGTTTAAACTATACCCGTCCTTAAACCCTTTACCACTATAAATTTCGTGAAAAGGGTTTATTCCTGTGTCAAAATTATTTCTGACAAGACCGATGGGCTGCAAATTAGGGTAACTATATAACAACCCAATTAAACAAATGATATATAGGTTCAATATGTGGATTATCTTGGTTACTTAACGGACGCTTAAAGTGAAGCGAATCTTGGTCATTTGAACACTCAGTATATATCTCGGTTAGTTGACACCTTGGTCATTTGAAGGAAGCCCTTACATAAGTGAAACTGGAGACAATTATTAAAGTTAATTTTAAAAATATGTTATGAATAATCCTTTTGTATTTTCATTTATACGTTATTAAAACACAAAACTTAAAAATTTACTTAATTTGCCTTACGGTATGACCCGAATAAAACTTTTTCACAATAGAATTGTAGAATTCAAACAAGAAAATGGAGCAACTTTCATCTTTGTCAGTCACCTAAATCGCATTTCCTGACTGAACGTATACCTTTGGTGGTATTTCTTGTGTGAATGTATCTTTGTTGCTATGGCTCATTTATTTCTACTAAAGAAAGACATTTCACCTTGTTCGTGAAAGTATTTTCTTTTTGTAAGAAACACGTGTTTTTCTCAACAAATGATCAGCCATTTCTGTCAGAGTAAATGTCAAAAGATTTATTAGAATGACAAATTCCTTCTATTAGTTCACACTCTCCTTATATATATATATATATATATATATATATATATATATATATATATATATATATATATTTGTAGATCGCAGTCCAAACCACTGTTCAGTATGACCGATGGTGGAGACACTAACCAGTCTTTGAAAGTACTCGCATAAATACCAAGTAAGATTCTTGTTTAAGTACATAAGTGAAAGTGATATATATATATATATATATATATATATATATATATATATATATATATACCTTCTTCAAATTTTCAGTCGTTATTAAAATACCCTTCAATCATCCCCTAAGTCAAAAATACATTATTTTAAAGATTGAGGGGATGAAATTTGATGGCTATACAGTTTCATTTCAAAACATTTCACGAAAGGGCAATGTACGCAATATACTTATTTCCTCCCATTTGGTTAAAGATATTTACAGCAAGGGGAATATTCGGAAATTAAGGAAATCAAAGTAGAAGTACCCCAAGGTAGTGTACTGGGTTCAGGACTCTACCTAAATTACATTTCTGTTATTCCAACCACCTCACAGACACACACACACACACACACACACACAAACACACACACACTTACACATACACACACACGCACGCACACACACACACACACACACACACACACACACACACACACACACACACACACACACACACACACACACACACACACACACACACACACACACACACACACACACACACACACACACACACACACACACACACACACACACACACACACACACACACACACACTCACACACACACACACACACACACACACACACACACATACACATACACACACACACATACGTACGTATGTATATATATATATGTATATATATATATATATATATATATATATATATATATATATAAACTTTACAATTAAGCTAGGTAATGGGTGTAACGGAATCATCACCCCTTATGAAAATAAAGCTAAATATGTACGTATGAAACTAGATGCTAAGCTAAGATGGAAACACAACACCAAGAAAAAGAAGGAGGAATTAAATATCAAATCCCGTAAGCACTATCGGCTCTAGGGTGGAGATTCAAACCTCTCATTAGGAAATAATAAAAATCTACAATCAGATTTTGAACCAGTTTGGACGTATGGCAGTCAACTGTGGGGATGTGCAAAGGAATCTAATGTAGAAATTCTTCAGATTTTCCAAAATAAAGTACTGTGAAATATGGTTAATGCCCCTTGGTATGTAAAAAGCAAAGATATTCACCGGGATCTAAATATTCCTACGAAAACAGTAGAAATAAAGAAGATGGCGAAAAAATATGAAAAGAGACTTCACCTTTATTCATATATAGTGGCTCTTCCACTTCTCGATAGCCAGTCCATGGTTAGAAGATTGGAGGAAACCAAACTATTTGAGTAAGTGTAGTGTTGTGTTGTTCTAGTTTTAATATATGTAATTGGCAATGTTCATACATGAATTAAAAATGTATTACACTTTAATATTACTTGCGAATAAACGTTTTGTTAACTAAAGGTTGATAAATTTTTAACTTACACTTGGAGGCAACGTTTCGTCTTACGACTTCTTTATTAACAACCAGCTCGTCAAGAGCAGCAACAAGATTTCGATATTTAAATAACTAAAGAGAGAGTGGGCACTTCAGTTATATGAGTATTTAGTTTAAGATGATGCAAGAAACGTTAGTGGTTAGTCTAATAAAACCAGTTTCTAGAAATATATATATATATATATATATATATATATATATATATATATATATATATATATATATTTTAATATGAATTCTTAAAGCAGCTGTTTTTATGTTGTAGGTTTTATTGTACACCTGTTATAACGCATATGTTATGCTACTTTGGAATAAAAAATATTGGCAAAACCCCCAGTATCATAAGAAAAATCATAACTAACTAATATGACAAGTTACCTAAGAAAAAACCCTTATGCACATTTCGATGACTATGTCTCCATCATTAGAATTACTTTACTTATAAAAATTGTAATTTTTTAATAAAATAACGAAAACAAAATTCCTCTTTATTGACCTAAGTAGGAATTGACCTCAAAAGGTTTTTGTATATTCTTTGTTTTAAATCTGGTTTTAATCAATTTTCTCCATTAGAATGTATAAATATTTATGTATGTTATAAAAAGTGATAGCTAAACTATATATACGATTTTTAAAACCTTTCAAATCACATAAACGGATGCGAGCCTCGTCCCATTACTTATTGCAATAAACTGAAACCGTTTCTCGTGAAATGTACATCCCCGGAGCCCATTAAATCTACTACATACATACAGGCACATTTATGGCGTCCAGATATAACTGTTTTTATGATTTCTGTTTTATGAAGTCTAGTAAATATATCAAAGTTTAATGTGATTGTTTGGTAACAATAGTTTCGGAGGACCAATAATTATTATAATTATGTAAACTAATAGTTTGTACTTACGTGCACCGTGAAATACACACTTATCACACTCGCGTATAAATAAGCGATATCTGGCCAGAAAACTTGTCCGTATTCCACGCACTGATCACATTCGATATAAACATTAATAAAATAGTTACATTCACGTATTCTAGTACCTAAGGTACGGAGATTGAAAAGTATAATGATATATTAGAACGTAGGGTATCTGTATACACTCTGGAAAGGTCTAACGTGCTCTGCCGGTTCAAACTGCAGAACCAATCTTATCACGGGGAGCTTTGTCTGACTTTGGCGGCGGGTTTAAAATAAAGGAAATGAGTCTATATTAATTTTAAATACGTAACAGTGATATTTGATTAACATTTATTGGTTATTTATAGAAACACAGAACAGCGAGAAATCGATAAAACGATACAATTCCTGTGCTCAGGTCGGTATTCAGCATTCAGAGCGGCGAGTTGATGATTTGCTCTTCTTGAAACAATTCTTCTCGACCATGTTTGATATCATCAAACCACTATGGTGTGTGTTAAAACGATTGCGGATCTGTACAGCAAGGATAACTGGATTCATGTATGGGTCAGCGGTAAAGCATGCCTCGGGTGCTGGCTTTTACAGCGACCATATTGTAGCCCAGTTGGAATTATTGGCAACAACTTTGATAGTGAGGTTGCGACTATAGTATAAGCTGATGAAAAACATTGTTCGATCTCCGGAAAGTCGGAGCGAGTTGTATTTTTTGTAGATTCACAGGCTTTTATAATTGTACTAACTAGTAATACCTCCATCGACTAGGTGCAAACATTGAATGGATGAAAACCCCTGGCAGGGATTATTGAAGAAGGGTGGTACATTGTGCTGCAATGGCTCCCTAGCCATGTCGGTATTTAAGGAAATGAACGCGCAGACCAGCTAGGGAAGGTAACACCTTGCCACAGCCTGACAATCGTATATCTCTATTGACAGCAAGAAGCCTGATTGAATCTACAATCAATGAAAAAATGAAGGAAAACCAAAAGGAAAAGCTGGAAAAATATGAAGGGGCTTGGCGGACACAGTCCTAATACCACACAGCCTACAAAGTGTGGAAGCTGTTGCCAGATTTAGAATGCTTAGAGGCTATGACTATCTGCAAGCCCATGTACATAAAATAGGATTAGCAGCCTCAGATATTTGCCCTCTGTGCCACTGTCAAACGATGGACGCCCCACATTTTCAGAATTGCACAGCTTTGTAAAATGTGAAAGAGCGAAGCCAGCTTTGTCTCTACTGGGAGGCTAGAAGGAGGATGGCAGAAATGCCAAGATCAGGCATTGGATAAAGTAAGTATGCTAAAAGTTTAGTTTAGTATCAAGACAACGTTTATTTGTTCAGTTGTGTAATTGAATAAAAATCCCATTCTAAAAATTATGATATAATATATTTCTTTCAAAGGGATTTTTCAATAGACTACTTACTCCTGAAGAATATTGTTCATAATATGTCTGTAATAAAACGATACGTCTTAACCAAAAATTGTGTAAAAAAGGCAAACAAGTGAAAATCACTAAGAGACAGGTTATATAGGTTTTTATAGACATTGGAGAAAATAAATACATTTTTTAAGGAATTTTAGTTATAAAATAATTATAATTATATTAAAATTATAATAATTATTATTATATTTGGATTATAATTATATAAACACATACTAAACCAATATATATATATATATATATATATATATATATATATATATATATATATATATATATATCACTTACACTTTAATGTATTTACACAAGACTCTTACTTGGTATATATGCCAGTCGACTTTCGAGAACATTAATTACGTGCCCTCGTTTTCGAGCAACATCTGAGAGTGGGTCTCGAAAGATGGCCGAAAATGAGGACACGTAATTAAAGCTCTCGATAGTCGTCTCTTATATATACAAAGTAAGATTCTTGTTTAAGTATATTAAAGTGTAATGATAAGTGAATACAAGAAAATAGTGTTGCAATGTTAAGTACATAACCTCAACAATCACATGATCTATAAAATAGTCTGTTTAGTTGTTAGCTTAGGTTAGATGAGGGCAACAAGTGTCTGTGAGGTTATAAGACAGTGATGCAATGGAGGCAACGAAATATCCCTGCGTGGAAATTCCCCTTCGGTTAATCTATTCTCCACAATAGTGTAAAGTCATCTTTACCTTACCATTGACTGTTTTCCATTTAGGAATAAAAATGTACACTAAACACTTGCCTCCCTAATCACTTTGAATAATTTACTGTGGTTTGTGATTAATAAAGAATATACAAAAAACATCTAAGCCTAAATATTTTTACTCTAGTCTTCCGTACGTTTCGGTTAAAGTGACCGTCCTCAGAATCCTGAGTAGAATCGTGTTTTTGACGATGGTTACATTGTAATCAAAATGTACATAAGACTACAATAAAAATATTAATGATCAGGTCTTTTGTATGTATTATTTATCAATAAAAATGTACTTCTACAAAAAAATCTCATGGAAAAGCACGTCCTACTTAACACTTATTATACCTTACTTGTGCATTCTATACACCTTATATTTCCTTTATATAGGCACAAATAACGAACTAAATAAAATTTATTTTACATTGACTTAAAAATTGAAGGAAATAACAGATATTCAGGAAATAGATTTTTTAAATCAATCAGAGGAAATTTTTATTGTATTAGAGTTTATTGCATTTAATTATACACGATTAGGTGTCTTCCTACACACGATGCTCTCGGGTAGAAATATAACTTTACTAGGAAATCTCACTAAGTCACATGGCAAGGTGGGAATGCAACAATACAACGGAAAAGCTCAAGTGACATCCCCTGTACACAGGACTATTTTCTCTTCACTCAACATTCAAAGCCAAGATGAAGGCTTAAAAGGGAAATTTCAAATCTCTGAGGAGAATCGCCATTGTAATCTGACCTCTTCAAAAATAAAGGGCGGGGAGAGAAGGGCCTCCTTTCCACAATTTAACCAGGGTTTCGTAGAGTCTTGTTTAAACAAAATGAAATCTCTCTCTTCGTTCCAACCGTTTACAATTGTCATTACTTTGCGATTAATATTATTCTGAAAAATGTACATTCACTTCATAAATTGCACAAAGGAATCCTGAACACGTTTTCCTTGGACGTCTTTAACGGATCAAATAATCGTTATGAGGAGCAGATATATTTTGATACGTCTTAGCTTCGAGTCTAATTCAAGCGTCGTTTCTAACTGGCGGATTATAATTAAAATTTAGTAGATTGCATCATTTAAAGTTACTTATATAAAGCAATTTAACTAGTGTAGGATTGTTGCAATCTTTTACAGACAACGTCTTTCAAACTACATAATGTATTTAAATTTAAAAATAATTTACAATTCATAATTATTCTAAAAAATGGTTATATATTTTATAAAATAGTGTGTTTTCCGTTCGCGCTTACGTATGTGTGTGTGTGTGTCATCCAAACTTTTTAAAATGCAGACGTTTGTCAGTTTAGTTTTGTACTTTTAGGTACGGCTCAAATTAATTTGTTTTAAAAGTGTTTTTAAACTAATATTATAACATAAAGTAGCCATAATTCTAAGGATAAACTGGGTCGCTAGGTTTTCCGCGAGCGTTGTTTCCTGTTGTGCCAAAACTTCAACTCACTTAATATTGTCACCAACAAGTGTTACAGAGCGGAAATATTTAGAGATAAATATCCCCCTCCCTCTGAAGCAGAGGCAACGTAATGGTGTCATGACAGGGAATTTATAGAAACTAACTATGAATATAGTTAGGTACAATGAAAAATGTTTCTTGTAAGTTTAATTATAGTTCAACATTTCCTATCATACATTTTTTTTAAATGCATTTTTTAAAATGCAATTTATCTGCAAATTAAGGGAAGAGTTTTTGAAGAACCTAATAAAAACTATTTTACCTGGTAATTTTAGACATTTATATTGTGTTATTTTGATAAATCAACAATAGGCCTATACTTAAATACGCTTTTTTAAAAATGAACAAACTCTTTCTTAATTTTGAGCATAAAATTTACCGGAAAAGCCAAAACTATTTTTACATTATAATCACTAAAATTGCCAAAAAATGTTACCACATTTTTTGCTTTATTTATCTTTTATCTTTCCCAAGCTGTATATATATATATATATATATATATATATATATATATATATATATATATATATATATATATATTAAGAGCGGCTTGGGAAATTTTGTAAACCACTACATATGGTTTAATTTTGTATAAATATTCTATTAGATAATTATTTTCCTGAAGATGCTGGTACTATTTTATCGGCGAAAAGCTTTGAATAAATATATTCATTAAAATTATTCTTGTTTTTGAAATATTTTAAATTTATTAATTATACCTATGTTTTGTAATATATATATATATATATATATATATATATATATATATATATATATACATATATATATATATACTGTGCAAATTTACAATTGTTATGAAAATACTTCTTATTCATCCACTTTGAGAAAAACCTTTCTTTAAACGGGCAAGGTATACAATATAGTTAATTCGTGCAATTTGACGTAAAATATGTTATAACATATGATTTCGTAAAACACCTGATCAGCAAATTCAACGCATCAGAGATAATTGGATAAGACTTTAAAACGCTGCGAGGGAGGAGTTTCGGCGCTACGTCATTGATTACATTACGAGAGCGTGCATATTGTAGATCTTATGTAAATCCAATGTTTGGATGCTCGGTCAGCTTTGCTGAACAAACACGAGCGAGCACACACGAGTTGAATGCAAAATTCAAATTTAAGGTATTTATAAAATGAAGTCGCTAGATTGGTTTACATGTCGTTTAATTCCTGCAGTTCGAGAATTAATTTGTTATTATTTTGTTTTAAAATTAAAAGATTTCCAATTCCTTCTATTAGGTCACACTCTCCTTATATATATATATATATATATATATATATATATATATATATATATATATATATATATGTATACTAATTTTCATTAGTTAAAAAAATAAATTTTATTCACCCACTCAAGTTCAAATACATTTTTAAAATTTGTATTCAATGATCCTTGATTTTGGTACATTTTATTCAAATAATAATTCATTATTCAAAATTCATGAAATAATTTCAGTTCTATAAGGCAGAAAAACTTTTCACAAAATTGGAAAGATATGGAATATAGGTATTCGTCCCGTTTCGCTTAAATTAATATATATCATAATGATTTCACAAAAAAACTGATTTTGTAATATGTTATGCGGTAGGACATCTGTTTTATGAATAGGTTATGCTTTTTTATTTATATTATTGTAATCATTTAGTAAGACGTAACTAAAATAAAATTTCTCTTTGTTGACCTAATTAGGAATTTACTCTATACTTTTTTCGTTTATATTACGTGCTTATAGCTTAGAGCGTGTACGAAATGAATTAAAATCATGCATACGACATAAATTATGAATCCACCACGCCTGGATAAGTGTCTAAAAGTCTTGCTGGCATCGATTTTCCTTTAGCCTAATAATTTATTCACTTTGTTTCTTAGTATGCAACAGTCCGTAAGAACGCCTTGACGTATAGGCCAATAAATCAACGAGAGGTAAAGTTGGCTGCTTTAAAATAAAATCGTTAAAATATATTAGGCCATGTGGAATACTTCTCAAATATTTACATTTACAAATTACAAATTGCTACTGATGTACAAAGTTATATGTATTAAATAGATGTGCACATTTCTGTGAACAAGTGTCAACAAAAGCTGATAACGTATCTTTTGTTAGAAAATTGAATGAAAAATGAGAGAATTAATACTAATGTTGTCTACGTCACCAATTTCGTGATAGAAAGATGAACGACCAACAGAATTATATCCTTTTTTTAGCCTATTTGCTTTAAAATTATTGTTCAATGAAACTTTATTTCTAATTAGAACAATATTTTAAAAGTGACGGAAATTTAAACTACAGAAAGTTAATTATTTTTTTAAAATTTTTGTAGTATAAAATATTGTTTTTATTGTATAAAATGACGGTACCCACTAGTGGCAAAATTGTGTCACGTTCATAAGTCACAGCGTAGTAGAAAGGTTAGATTTATAAAATACAATTTACTCACAATGTGTGACGGTCTTTATTAAGGTTATGTCAGATTCAACCACCAACCTGAAACATATAAAAACTCTGCATCAGCTGTTGTTGAAGTCACAAATGAAATAAAGTCGACATGTTGAATACTATCACAGAATATAAGACTTGGTTTACAGATTGACATGTTGAATACTATCACAGAATATAAGACTTGGTTTACAGATTGACATGTTGAATACTATCACAGAATATAAGACTTGGTTTACAGATTGACATGTTGAATACTATCACAGAATATAAGACTTGGTTTACAGATTGACATGTTGAATACTATCACAGAATATAAGACTTGGTTTACAGATTGACATGTTGAATACTATCACAGAATATAAGACTTGGTTTACAGATTGACATGTTGAATACTATCACAGAATATAAGACTTGGTTTACAGATTGACATGTTGAATACTATCACAGAATATAAGACTTGGTTTACAGATTGACATGTTGAATACTATCACAGAATATAAGACTTGGTTTACAGATTGACATGTTGAATACTATCACAGAATATAAGACTTGGTTTACAGATTGACATGTTGAATACTATCACAGAATATAAGACTTGGTTTACAGATTGACATGTTGAATACTATCACAGAATATAAGACTTGGTTTACAGATTGACATGTTGAATACTATCACAGAATATAAGACTTGGTTTACAGATTGACATGTTGAATACTATCACTGAATATAAGACTTTGGTTTACAGATTTCTAGCATCGCTTTAAATTGTGTCGTCACATTAGGGGTGGCTTTAGGTAAACCAATAGCAAATTTAAGTTAAACTTCAGTAACAACTGAAATGTGAAAGTTATGACTCTTAGACGTAATATAAACGTCTTGGAGTGTAAATAATTAGTATTCAATATAGGGTCTAAATAATAATTTGTAAATTATTTACACTTGCAAATGCACTACAATTAAAAACTACACTTTTAAAACGTAGGATTTATATATTCGATTTCTATACAGATAAATAATTTATAGGTTACCACAAAATACCATAACAAAA
>JBAIZL010000010.1:46334472-46439472 GCA_036971475.1 Prosapia bicincta
TTTATGGTATAGACGTTTGATTTATTTATTTAAATTAAACATTACACCGCAGTTGATGTAAAGTTATAATATTACAAGACACGTAAAATTGAATTTTATATACATTTCGATGATCATGGCATCGCCATCAGAAGAGTCCTATTACAAAATTACAATCTAGAGTACAATAGTTTACAACCCAGATGATAATGTGGTCATCAAAATGTACATAAGCGTTTCTCGTTAGGTAACTTCTAATATTAGTTGTTATTAAGGTTATTTTTGTTGTATTTGGGTTTTTTCCAATACTGTACTTTTAATATATTATATTTTACCACTGTGCTTTGATATCATATACTTTAAGAAGAGCAAAACTATTATACCATTAATGTAATTAGAGCTTAGAGAACAATTCAGAACGGAAAAATCAAAACCGTTTACTCTAAATCTTACTACACATTAGTTTATTAAAACAAACACACTAGTTTAGTAAAACAAACAGACTAGTTTCAAAGACGATGTGGCCTTTATCAGTGCTTGGCTACTATTCTACACTATTGTAGTAATGTTAGCAAATGTTCACTATTTAAACTAAATTATGAAATTACTAAGATTTCCTTTCCTTGTTAACAGAAAATAATAGACATTGCTAAGTATAGGCCTACTCTTACTGAAGAAAAATTATATTTAGATATCGCAAAACAGTTATCTACACCTTAAGTACTAGGTGCAACTTTAAAATTTAATTTCCAAAGTAATTTACAGCAACTAAGGTCTTAAAAGACGTAGAAAGTGGGGAAAGATGTAATTTTTGTTGTTGTGATCAGTAAATTAATTCGTTTTCTAAAGTAAAAACGTATCGGTGGGGTTAAGGACATTCAATCTATAACGAAACATTTTGGACATCTTCAGTTCTTTCAGCACAAAGACCGTTCCATAGTCCTTCATAAATCCATCTAACGTTCATCGACCTTTCTCTGACAAGGACCTTTCATCTACCTCTCTTTAATCTTTTCAAGACTAAAGCAAATAACAAAAATAAAAATAAAAATTTATTATTTGATCGTCACGGACAGTAAAACCCAAGAATAATTGTCACAAACCGTTTACAACGTGTGCCAAAGTTTACCGTTAATTCGTGCTATAATATTTTAACTTGGCTCGAAAGTTTACCCGTGACAAACCCAAGGGTTGTTAAGAGGTTTGTTTTGTTCGGATAAGGCGAACATGTATTTGGCCCTAATTAATCACTGGGGTAAGTTACATAGGCAGTTCCACACTTACTTAATGGTTAGGCTCAGTTGTCGAGTGCAATCAATCAATCTTTGCTACCGGAACTCATTAGAGGCTTCGAATAACTGCCTGAAGCAATCGAAAAGGCATTTATCACGGGAAATGAAATGTCAGAAACATCTAAATTGTTTGTTTGATTGAATTTATTTACTAATAGGAATAACGTCAAGAATTATTTGCTGTAAGATGGGAATAGAGCTACACTGTGTAAAGGAGTATTTAAGTAAAGTAGGCTCTGTAATACTGTAATACATACATGACTAATGAAGGGCTGAGAGAACTTGACCTATTCCTGGTTGAATTCTCTTCCTTCGTTCAACATAGAAACCAACTATGGTAAAAGCATTAAAGTCTCTCTATTGCTGAATGACGAAATTGCTCTAGGCTTCCTTGGAGTAAAACTTTCGAGATCTGATTACCAATATTGCCTTTACTAGATACTATCGTACCATACTGCATATATTATAGACTATTTGTCATCGTTTTAGGATATTTATAGAGCGCTAAAGGTGGTAAATTTGTAAAATATTGTTTCAGGTTTGTTTATAAGACAATATTTGTTGTGACTTGTGTGTCGGAGTTTTGATATAGATAAGGATCTCCCTTGTTAAATTCCAGAAATCTATATTTATCTATTTTAGTTGTTCCGTTTATTTATTTATCTAGGGATTACACAATGAATTTGAATTATATAATTTTCTTAAATAATTTTGCATATGATAATTTGCTCAATTTCATTTCACCCCGTTGGAAATATGGTTCAAAATATTTTATTTAGGGTATAGCGATAAATCCAAAAAGAAAAGTCACACATTTACGGTAACTGATAACTTTAAAAGGAAAATGTGATAAATTGTCGCGTGCTGTGACTGTTTTTAAATGTTTAGAATACATGAAACTGGCGATTTTTTATAGTTCCTACTATTAGCTGACACACTCAGATATATATATATATATATTAAATATGGTGATATGTTTTCTTGTATATATAGTTAATAAATTTAAAATATTTCAAACACAAGAATACTTTTAATGAATATATTTATTCAAAGCTTTTCGCCGATAAAAAAGTATCAGCATCTTCAGGAAAAATAATTATCTAATAAAATACTTTTACAAAATTAAATCATATGTACTACAAAGAATCATATGTTTATAATTATTGCACTTTATGTAAATTTTTCTATAACATCAATGACTTTATAAATAGTTTGGTGCCTTGATCTCACTTGAATTTGTTCATCAATTAATTTGTCTTTAACTTTATGCTTATAAATTTCCAATGTTTCAAATATATTCATTTTTAATCCTTTATTTAATTCTTTTATTAATTTCATATTTTCTATTTCCGGAAACTCATGTCCATTATTAATACAATGCGTAGGTAAATTGGATTTGTATATGTTTGGTTTGATATAAGCGTTTAAATGTTCTTTGTATCTTTCTTTTAATTTCTTTTTTGTTTGTCCTACATATAATTTATTACAAGTTTGACATTTTATATTATATACTCCATTTCTTTCGTGCATATTATTTTGATTTTTGTTATTGTTTATTAAATTTGTAATTTTATTATCAGTTTTATATGTAATTTGTTTCTTTAAATAATCTTGTAATTTTATTTATTTCGTTACCAGTGAATGTAAAAGTTGTCCATATATTTTCTCTCTTATTAGGTACAAAATTATATTCGAGTTTCTGTTTTCTTATTATATTATTATTTAATTTATCTATAGTTTTTCTTTTATATCCATTTTCTAAGCCAATTTGATATATTATATTTTTCTCCTTTATTTGATCATTTAAACTCATTGGTATTTTGTGCATTCTATGTAGTAAATTATAAAGCGCTGCCATTTTTTGGTTGTATGGATGGTTTGAATAATTGGGTATTATTTGATTTGTCTGCGTTGGTTTTCTATATATATTATATTCAAATGATTCTTTATTTCTAGTAATTGTAATATCTAAATAATTTATTTTATTTTTTATTTCAAATTCATGAGTAAATTTTATATTTTCGTGTATATTATTTATACATTTTAATATTTTGTCAATGTTTGAACCATTATTATTTGATATGTATAATCCATCATCTACATATCTAAACCAGTGTCCATTTTGATCATATGTTTTAATAATCTTATCTATATCAATGTCTATATTTTGTTAAAATATTTCCGATAATATGCTGGACATTGGAGAGCCCATTGTTAATCCATCCTTCTGTTTATAAATTTTATTATTATATAAAACATAATTTTGATTTAATATGATTTTTAATGTATTTATTATTTCTTGTGTTAATGTGTTATCTTTTTCAAATGTGTCAATATTATTTTCTATTATTTCAAGCGTTTTCATTATAGGTATGTTATTATACATGTTAGTAACATCAAATGATATTAATTTTGTATTATTATCAATTTTAATATATTTTAACTAATTTTTCAATAAGTTCAATCGAGTTTTTTTATATTATGAGTATTATTTAATTTTACCTTATCTTTAAGTAATAAAGCCAAATATTTTGAAATTTTATAAGAAGGAGCTGTTGTAAAATTAACTAATGGCCTAATTGGTTTATCTTCTTTATGCAATTTAATTAGTCCATTTAATCTTGGAATTTTAGGATTCTCATTTATGTAATTATTAGTATATTTTTAATTAAATAATTTAGATGATGTTTTTATTATATTTTTTATTTCATTTTTTATTTTTTTATTTTGACAAAAGCTGATAAAGGTAATGCTGTAGTTATTATTGATAAACAAGAACATATAAATAAAACTGAAAATTATATATCTAAAAACCAATATACAGAAATAAATAAAGATCCCACAGATAAATATCAATTCCTTACGCGCGTGAAGCTTTCAGGGTTATTATCCCTCTACCAAGCTATTGGGCTAGATTAACCTTATGCTAAGAGGTAAATATTTTGTTAGTAAGGCTATGTTGTGGGTGACATCTTCTGCAACCTACTCGAAACTAAAATGGGCAAGCAGTATCAACATTTGCCGAATCTATGTATCTACTTGCTTTTATTGACTCAGTAGGATATTATCACTATAATCGTACTGATAACGTTACAGGACAGAAATGTCCCTGATGGCAGTGACCGAACCTTAGCCCAATACGTAGCTCTCCTATAAATACTAATTTCCTTGGCAGCTTTGAAAGGATATGGTAAGTGACGATAAAGTCCTCTGCGCGATCGCTCCGTCCCAATGAACGTGTTAAATTGCCAATATACTTATAAAGGAAATGAAATTGTAATTAAAATGAATTCGTCTGTAACCGGGAAACTGATGCGATTCGAGAAATCGATATTTACCCGCTCAGCCGGACTTTTATTAGAGGTTGTTGCTGCACCAGCCCCATACATACCAGTCATACATACTTTTATCTATAAATACATTTATATTTATTATTATATAATTAACGTTGTATAGGATATGACACGTTTAGTTTTAACTCTTTAATTCAGTTTACCTTTTTTATTATTATAGTTGATTTAATAATTGCTTTGTCAATATTCAGGACACTGTTTCATAATGTACTGTGATGTTTACAAAAATTAAATTTACACAGAAATATAAATACAAACTGTAAACAAAATGCAATGATTATTAATTTGTCATTTTAAACTTGTAATTATATTCATTTCGAAAGATAATTTCTACAAAAAAAGGTTTTACAAATATTTAATTAGGAGAAAGCATAACTTCAATTTTGTTTCCAAGGTAATAACGCCCTTAAATTCTAACTGGAAATGAATGACATTATACGTTTAGTAGATAAAGGCCAACGAGAACAGATAAACGGCAACGAGAGCACGTAAAGGGCATCGAGGGTAAATAAATCACAGCGAAAGTAGAAAAAGGGTGTCGAGAGTAAATGAAAGGCAGCGGAAGTAGGAAAAAAGTGTCGAGAGTAAATAAAAGGCAGCGGAAGTAGGATAAGGGTGTCGGGAGTAAATGAAAGGTAGCAGAAGTAGGAAAAGGGTGTCGAGAGGAAATGAAAGCCAGCGGAAGTAGAAAAAAGGTGTCGAGAGTAAATGAAAGGCAGCGGAAGTAGGAAAAGGGTGTCGAGAGTAAATGAAATAAAACGGAAGTAGGAAAGGGGTGTCGGGAATAAATGAAAGGCAGCGAAAGTAGGAAAAGGGTGTCGAGAGTAGATGAATGGAAGCAGAAGTGAAAAAAGCATGTCGAGAGTAAATGAAAGGCAGCGGAAGTAGAAAAATGATGCCGAGAGTAAATGAAAGGCAGCGGAAGTACATTAATGGTACAGAGATTAGAGGAACAATTCAAAGAGTAAATGAGACACATTGGGAGTAAATAAATGGCACAGAGAGTAAAAAAAGGGCAGAGGGAGCAGATGAAGCGAACCGAGAGTAAATGAAAGCAACGGGAGTAAATTAAGTGTTCGGATGATTGATGTAGGGTACTGGGAGTAAATAAAGGGCACCTAGAGTAAAATAAGCCCAGCCGGAGTAGACGCAGGGCACCGAGATTAGATTTAGGGTGCCGAGAGAAGATGAAGGGCAGCGTGGTAGATGAAGGTCAGTGGGTGTAGATGAAGGATACCGGAGGTAGATGAAGTGCAGATTTAGCAGTACACCACGTGATGCCACCTGAAACGAGGAACTTCTGACCGAGCAACTAACATCAACCCTGAGCAGGGAGTTTGGTACCACGACTCAAAATAATAGTTTGAAGGCTCTTGCTGTTAATCGGCTATGCCTGTATCAAGACGATACTCAAACTAAACACTTCGGTTTCATCCGCTTTTCTAGAACCACTCAGGACCAGTACGACCGCAGGAACCTTCCGAAAGGCTAGTTTTCTGAAAATCCGGTATGGAGCTAAAGCAAAATGGTAATAAGTTAACGTTGGCAATATAAAGCTATACACATTTTGGCCATCTATAACGTCTCCCTTAGAAACGGCCCACTAAGATCAACAAGGCTCCATAGCGGCAAACCATCACTTAGTGCTACTGAAATATGTCTAGAGCAAGTCTACTTGCAACATGAGGATTGTTGTTGAGGTGTTGAGCGACCAACCTAGACTAGTCGGGCAAAGGATTATTAAAAGCTTTCATTAACAAGCTGCAAACATATTTTATCGCCTTACGAGTCCCCAAAGCAAACACGTTTTATAATTCAGTACATTTTCTGACAGCTAATGGTACATTATCGCTATCAAATCGCAGTTTAAATCGGAAATTGTCATCAACGTAATCCTGGCGACAGATTGGAAGATTAATTACGTCTGATTGGAAGATTCATCCGAGCGTGAAATTGTCTAGAAAGTCCTCTGGCCAGTCAAGCCAGCGTGAATAGCTTTATTGCAATAATGTGACATAAAATTAAATATTTATATAAATCTCTATTCTTCTGTGACACTTTTTGCATTAAATGCACATATATTTTAACAAAAATGTTATTTCGATTCCAACGCTGTGGGAAAATTTTCAATTGTTGGTGGTGAAGCTGTCAGCAAACCAACAAACGTTCTCGGAGACTACAAAGTCGAAGTATCTGGTTTCTATAAATGTGTCTCTTTAAATGACTATTCGGTAACATAAAATTATTTATTACAATTTGCAAATTGTTACAATGTTAAAAAGGGTATAAAAGAGAATAAGGGTATAAAACAAAAGAATAAACATATGTGTCACGTTTTATTGTCACGTTTGACCCAAAAAACAAAAATTACACATTGTTAATTGGTACAAGCTATACAACAATGAAAATGTGAGACTTAAGACCTTTATTTCCTTCGTAAACATGTTTAAGGCCCTTTATTATCATCAATGCCTAGAAAAGTATTGACGCTCTCAAAGTATTATAAATTTGCTTGTCGCAACAGCATCGAGAAGGTGTTGGACATTTCTTTAGTTTCATTTATATTACCAGCTTAAATTGATTTATATTCTCTACATGAAATTTAATATTTTATGAATATAAAATAAAGTCTTTTATCTTGAAAACTCTTATATTTGCTTACCTTGAAAATTTCATTAAATAATTGTTAAAAAAAATATGTAAAGTTATATATACATATTATTTTCAAATTTCTCTAACTAAATATCAAGGTTTTTGTTTTCATGGTTTTTTTCATACTTTCCGAAAACTAGAAAGTCCTAACTAAAATCGTAGCGAAAGTACCCTTAGGAAAAAAATGTAAATATATTCCTTCAGTGTTTCCCACTGTTTCATGCGTTTTTTGTAATGTATTACCGCCAACCTGACGATAAAAGTAAACGAGGCAAAATAGTTATTTATTACTTTCAATAGTCACCGCGAGAGGGCAGCACGTTGCAATCCCCGTTTATAAACAGCTGATTTTCACAAACTTTAATTTTCTGGTTCTTTTAGAAATTAAAATCAAGTTAGGTTGAGTCAATAAACGAAAGGCGAACCAAAAGGTAGCAGACAAGAACAGCCTGCTGGTGGCTGCGTGAACGGCCTACGATCGATCTGACGCAACTCCGAGGAATCCAACTAAAATAGAGGTAACCTAAGTCGTTATAAACCACAGCAACAGGTAAATATTTTAAATCTTTAAAGGGAGGAATTCTAAATTTTACTTTGGGGAACAATAATCTCGCAATTTAATCGTTCTACGGGTGTGTTTCACCCATTTTCCATGAAATCTGTTGTATTATTAAATAATTCCTTAAAATCAGTTTACACATATACAACAACACATATATACATACACAAAAAACATATATACACATATCATATACAACAATCTTACTTGTCCCTGTTTTAACTAAAAATGTTTTACCTTAAATTTATATAAAATTAATGAAAAACTCCAAGTGTCATAACATCCTCGCTTACGACATAGAAGTTTACTTTTGATATATTGTAGTTGTTTATTTATTATTTTTTGTATAGAAGAAATTTATACCTTTTATTTGAAGCCTTATAGATACATTTAACGCAAAAACTGAGATTGTTGAAATATTTTAACGTCCCAAGTCGCACGTTTTATACAGGTCAGATAATAGTTATAATATTACAATGATAGTATAACTGAGCAATAACAGCTTTTTTTTATATGTTATATTAGGTATTTTACCTATATAACAGCTGTTTTATAGGCAGCAGCTAATAGTTCGTTTATATTTTTACTTGCAATGAATCTTAAAATGTAAACTTTTCTAAAGTATGAAAAAAATTAAAATTGTACTTTAACCAAAAAAATATAAATAACTTTGGTTTTTTATAGTCTATAGGAGGTTAATAACGATTATAAAAATCAATTAAGGAACACTTTTCCATTATATATGAAGGAGCACACAACGATCTATTCTGTGGTTTAGGGACGTGCCATTGCATTACTTAATAAACGTGTCATGGCATAGGGACGCAGAGTATAATAGCTAAAGTGTTATCGTTAGAAATGGAGTCGTGATTGCCACGACATTGTCCAATAAATGTGGTTAGAAATGCATAGTAATGCCGATCGTATAACCAAAACAAAATAAGTTGAAAATTACAACGTTTTATCAACCTTTATGTGATAAATTGGATATTTTTACAGTAGAAATAATTCTAAGGAATACATTAACGCTTCTAAATATTAAATGAAACCTATACTCGTTTAAGTGAACACCTATTTAAATAAACCGTCCCATACTAACCTTTTTAACGCATTGCTGTCGGTGAGTATATTGTAATGTAATATAGCATGTTATTGAGTTTTAGCTAGTCCTAAAGGAAACTTGATACTATGAAGTGTCAGTCTGTTGTGAAGTGTGGCTAAATTTTGTTAATTCCTCATATTTGGATCATCAGAGGCCAGTTTTGTTATTTTGTTTGTGTTTCTGTTACTTTTCAAACACCCAAGTTTATGTGTTTACGTTTGCATTATTTGTTACGTAAGGACATCCTAAATTTAGCTCAGGTATATGTCTGTAGAATTTAGCAAGTAGATTCATTATATTGGTTCTATTTGAAAGTTCTAATATACTAATGTTCACTTCCGATAGGAATATTTGTATTCCGAGTACGTTTTCGGACTTTCTTCTCAATACAGTTTTTTCCTTTGTTGACGCGTTTCGGAATGACTCCATTTTCAAATTTGAATAATACTGTTCTCCCAAATCTTGAGTTCGTCCTTATATACTGTGCATACAGTCGAAAGTTATTTTTAACAATTTTAAATTATTGAATAGCTAAACGCCCGGAGTCGGGAGTAGGTGTGTTACCAATAAGAGGCGAGTTCTGCAAATGGTGGGGGCGTGCTTACATAAAGACTAACTCAATTATTTGGCGAACAGTAATATTTAAAAAATAGAAAACGGAGTCTTTCCGAAACACGCCAACGAGGAAAAATATTGTAATATTAGAATTGGCAGAGAAACTAGTTCTAATTCAAAACTGAACAGAATGGGAGATCACGTGATGTCAAGGTTTTTAAGCTTGTTTTAATCTTTATTACTTCAGGTTCGCACTTAATAAAAATACATTTTCTAAATTTTAACTTTTCAATTCATTATTAAAAAATAGGTAATTTTATTAATCCTTTCATGAAAAGTGAAATAGTGTGAGGACACCTTATTTAAAATGTAAATCCTGCTATGGCCTGTCTAAACAGATTCTTAATAACGGCATAATTTCTAGCTTATTAGAATACTAACCAATAAGGGTGAAGTTAAAGTGGCCTTCCAAAAAACCGTAGCGCCAGACCCTCCGGGAGTCAAATTGGTCGTACGTTCATTGGCTTCATTACTTCCAACAGGACTTCATTCATATTCATTAGATGCAAATGAAGTCTTTCACTGAACGCTTTCTTTATGCAAATCCTTTGAAATAAGTTTTCCAATATTTACTCTATCGGATAAAGTACCTGGAGAAGTTTAGTCGGTGTTGGTAATGTACTCTGGTCGTACAAGACCTCATTCTGTTACTAGTCGTACATTGTTAACTCGGGATGGTATGATTTGTCACCCTCTGCAAAAGTAAACCCTTTGGGCTTTCGCTTCTTGTTTTCGGTTTAGCTTTATCCCTTATTTCTTCTCCTAAGCAGGCACGGTATAACGTTCACTTACGAGGCCTGTCCATCTCTGTACACAAGTAATAATTAAATATTTCCATTATTTTGTCAGTTTCAAAATTGGTTTTTACACAAATAAATGTTCCTACAATCAACAACTCTTATAATTTTTAGTTTTTTTTTCAAGTAAACACTTTTATAGCGCCTACAAACATTCACTCCATAGACATAAACATACAATTTCACAATATTATTTCAGTCTATCTTTATACACTAGTATTAATTACATATTTTTGATATTCTGTCAATGTCAAAATTTGTTTTTACAAATGCTTAATATTCAACAACTCTTATATTAATTTTTTTTTTTAACTGAGTACTTCTATAGCGACGCCTACAAAAACTCATTGGATAGACATAAACATACTATTTCGCGACAGTATAATTTCAACCAGGTTACACTATGAATCACTTCAAAGTGAATTAAATGATAACATGTGACTCATGCAACAGCTGATTTTGTGTTATAGGTTATATTGTAGAACAGCTGTTTTATACGTAGGTTATGTTACATTATTTATTGAACATTGTTAAGGAAAGAGGTTTTTATTAAATAGTTTTGAAGAGTTAATAAATATATAAAATTATTTTAGTTTTGATAAGCCTCAATACAAATAATTCTATATAACGATAACAATAAGTTTCGTATTTTTAATCCAACTTTGGGAATTAAAATTTTCTTAGATGCGTCTGATACTTTTTAAGAACAGATTTCAAATGAATTTGTTAGATAAATTTGTATTCAGTAGACACCTAATAAATGTTTTTTTACCTACAATATTTATGAACAACTACTGTACAGTTTATTATTTATAAAATACATTCGTCAAATAAAACTATAAATAGTTAGTGAAAATGTGTAAATTCATACTTTTTGTCGATTTACATTGAAAACTCTGCGAAACTATTAGCTCTAATTTGTTATTTGTAATTCAAATGTAGGTTTTAAATGTAAAAATATTTCTATATTATGGTTTCCTATCTTATAACAAATGTTTAGATAATTTCCTATATTTCGAGTGCAGCCTATTTTTGCAGTACAGTAAAGAGTCGATTAACCGAATTAATTAGAATTATTCCAAATAATCAAACTGTTTGGAAAACCAAACGTGTATAATATATTATTATAATTCTGCTGTTTATATGATTAAAACTAACGTTAAAATGAAAATAAATGAAAAAACACAAACAAATATTGCTCTATAAATACATCGATCACAGTGTAGGCTGTAATACTATAACTTTTAACTATGTACATTACTATTAAAATTACATAGGCAATACACGTATTATATTAATGTATAGATCTACTGCCATTGCACAAGAATAAATAGAAATATTTGTCAACACATAACTTAAGAAATGTTCAACGCGCTACGCCGTCTTTATCCTATATAGTGTGTTCCACTATATTACTAATACTTTCTTTATACGTATTTACCATGTTCGGATAATTGAGGCTTCGGATAATCGACGCCCGACTATATTTAGTTTTACATCAGCTGCAATGACTGACCCAAGTTTCAATTTACGACCCGACCAGTATTTACTTCATATAAAAATCATTTTAGCCTGTTTATTTATGTTTTGCAAACATATGTTTCTTATAAACACGATTAGCTCTGGCATCTTTCCATGCAGTCAAACTTACCAGCTGTTCCTCTTAGTATAAATACTTCTGTTTGAGGAGAAAACAAAATTATTCTGCGCCGTGCAAACTTAAGACGCAATTCACAGGCTAAATGTGGCTTGTCCAGTGTTTGTTTAGTGACACAAGCAAGGAGAGTATATTAAGATTCAATGTCAGAGTTGTGGGATCGCTGAACGTTTCGGCAGCTACAGAATCATCATTTAAAAATATAAGATCGTTAGTTTGGGATCGATGTAAAAACTAAATGAAAAGTAACGAACAAAATGAAAAAGAAGAGACAATTTTAAAGTTGTAAAAGAATTTGGAACATTAAATTTAAAATAATGTAATCTAAAGTAGGAACTTCTTTAGAGCATTATAAAAGATAGTATATTAACTTTTAATGGATCATTATTAACAAATGACAAAAATAACATATTAATAATAAATATTATGCCTGTAACATTGTTAAACTTCAAAAAGTTAAATTATTAAGTTAATAATTAATTATTAATAAGTAATTTCACATTTAGATATACGAAATGAATATTGATAGCGGTAATAAATATGTAAAACTGTGAGAGAGAAAACAGATTTTTGGCATATAGACAACGTGTACAAGATAAACATGGACACAAAAAATGTTTAAGTAGGCCATAAACCCAAAACAATGATTTTATAATTTTATTTAAAGATCTAATATAACAAAAATTTTGATAAAGTCTCTACTTACTTATATTACCACTTAGAAAAATGTATTTCACTTGCTTGCTATTAAATAATTTCAACTAATATAAAGTAACATAACTTATACTTAACTGTTTTATCACATAATCTATAATAACCAGCTGTTTTATGAAATCATAAGTTATCACTTATTTTCAGCCAAATGGAACGGAGTAACAATTTAGCATACCTTGCCCCTTTTGTGAAACGTTTTTCTCCCATAGACAATTCAAATTGATTAAATTTAGTTAATGAATGAATATTTAGAAAAACGTTTTTAATATCAAGTGTCAGCGACTAGAAGTTTGAAAAAATGTGTTTGAAACTTTAGTGGATGTGTAAAAAGAATTTTACTAACGATTAAAAATTTGACCAAGATATAAATATATATATATATATATTTATAAGGACCTAATAGAAGGAATTGAAAAGATGCATTGTTTTATATGAAAACAAAAGAGATGGTTGAAATATCTTTAGACATTATTAAACTGTTTTCCTGTCATTACACGTTGTTTGTTCAAAAAATCATTATTTAAAATTATTATTAAAAAAAAATTATGACCTACCATATATAATTCCTTAATACCAGTTCTTAGAACCTTTATTCCCTGACACTAATGTAAAAAAATAACCACTTGTTTAAATGTGACATAAATACACGCTCCTGTTGATTCGGATTTGTATATTGTTTCGATAGGAACTCAATTGGGGATAATTGCACCCTGGATTCGTTTTATCCTTGCACCAATTAATTTTAATAAGGACACTGCTTTATCAAGGCCTACATTGGGGAAATACAAATTGAACCATAGCTTTACGCTGCCATGATGATAACTTGGGGAAATATAGTGTAGAGTCGGTGAGCTAAACATACACTCACTTCCCGGCAGAAAACTCACCCGAGGAAGAGTTTTGTTTTAGGACATTTGAAAACAATATAAATCCAAAATTGTATTAAGAAAACAATTTAGGTGATTTATTAAATCCAGAAATAATACGAATTGCTTTCAATTGAATCTTGATAGGACTGAAAAAGAGATGTGTGTGTGTGTGTGTGAGAGAGAGAGAGAGAGAGCGTGTGTGTTTGAATGTCTGTGTGTGTGGTGTGTGTTGCAACAGAGCCTACTTACACTCATTTAACCACAATTTACGTGTATGTGTGTGTGTCTGTATCTACGCATGTGTGCGAGTGCGTATGTGTGTGTGTGTGTGTGTGTGTGTGTGTGAGTGCGTGCGTGCGTTCGTGCGTGCGTGCGTGCGTGCGTGCGTGTGTGTGTGTGTGTGTGTGTGTGTGTGTGTGTGTGTGTGGAGGGGGGTCGGACTGAGAAAATGTATTTTCATATTCTTTTAATGCACTTGTTAACGTATTCATGATATAAAAATCATTTAAATATTTTATATTGAAGAATTGAATTTTAATTGAAGTAGATATTTCTTTGCATAAGGATCAGATTGGCAAATCTGTCTCTCCCCGACGTCTTGTGCAATGCACGAGTTATGCTATGCGCTCGGCCGGACATTATTCAAAGTGTTGGATTAGAGAAGCAATTTGAATACATATCGCGAAGTGACACATGGCTTGCAATGGTCCCTGAACGTCCTTGTAACGTACCTATTACAGTGCAGTTTTTTCAACGTACAAAGTTCATTTTAAATAATTGTATGGTAAATAAATATTTTTTATTAACAAAGAGTCAATAACAGATTTAAGGGTATAGTTTTGAGGTAATAAATAGGAATACATGTTTTAAAGGGGACGGGATCGGTGGTAATTATGGTTAAAGGGGAAAGGTTTAAAATAAAATGTACTTTAGTTCAGTATTAATACTTTTATTACAATACAACTAACCAAAATACTAGTAAGAAGTTATTCCTAACTTTTAATAGTAACAATAGCAACAAGGTAAAATATAATTTCACCTGTACAAACAGTGTTTAGACTTTACATAATAAGCTAATATTTACAACAATTTGTTTTTAAATAAGAACAATATAAATTTTATGATAGAATAATTTAAGGTAAACTGGTAAATTCGAATCTAAGAGACACCAGCTAGTGTTGTCATTATAATTAAACCCGATCTGTTCTCGTTTCAAAATGCATCTTCATGTCTCGCGATTTGGAGCATATAATTACAAGACTCAGTACTACAATGGAGCTCTACCCTCAGTTGTTTATTACAGGGAATAAAGGGGGTTTAGGTTTTGTTAATGGAATGGCTTAAAGAGAAAACATAGATGCTCGTAATACTTTATTTTATTATATTAATTTCTTGTATGTAATATTTTATTGCATTGTACATATATATATATATATATATATATATATATATATATATATATATATATATATATATATAATATATATATATATATATAATTATATTCTGTATTATTTTATTCTGTAATACATATATTGATCAATATTATATTGTATGGTATTTATATATTGCCTACTAAACTATATTTTGTATACTTTTATTGTATAGTAAACAAATTCCGTATATTTATATATATATATATATATATATATATATATATATATATAATAAATATGGTGATATATTTTCTTGTAATATAGTTAATATATTAAAAATATTTCAAAAACAAGAATACTTTTAATGAATATATTTATTCAAAGCTTTTCGCCGATAAAATAGTACCAGCATCTTCAGGAAAATAATTATCTAATAATCCTGGAATATCTATAAATAGGAATATCTAATTAACTATTAGATAATTATTTCCCTGAAGATGCTGGTACTATTTTATCGGCGAAAAGCTTTGAATAAATATATTCATTAAAAGTATTCTTGTTTTTGAAATATTTTTAATTTATTATATATATATTGAAAAATAGTTTACTGTATATTTAATACAGTTCTTATAATTGATTGTACTGTATACAGATTCCTTTATATTTTTTGTATTTTATAAATATTCTGTAATATTAGATTACCTCGTAGACATATTCTGTAAAACCATAATATATATTATTTATACTCCGTAATCTTTTATTTTGTAGTATATATAAACATATTCTGTAAAACCATAATATATATTATTTATACTTCGTAATCATTTATTTTGTAGTATATGTAGACATATTCTGTAAAACCTTAATATATATTATTTATAATCCGCAATCTTTTATTTGTAGTATATGTATACATATTCTGTAAAACCATAATATATATTATTTATACTCCGTAATCTTTTATTTTGTAGTATATGTAGACATATTCTGTAAAACCATAATATATATTATTTATACTCCGTAATCTTTTATTTTGTAGTATATGTAGACATATTCTGTAAAACCATAATATATATTATTTATACTCCGCAATCTTTTATTTTGTAGTATATGTAGACATATTCTGTAAAACCATAATATATATTATTTATACTCCGTAATCTTTTATTTTGTAGTATATGTAGACATATTCTGTAAAACCATAATATATATTATTTATACTCCGTAATCTTTTATTTTGTAGTATATGTAGACATATTCTGTAAAACCATAATATATATTATTTATACTCCGCAATCTTTTATTTTGTAGTATATGTAGACATATTCTGTAAAACCATAATATATATTATTTATACTCCGCAATCTTTTATTTTGTAGTATATGTAGACATATTCTGTAAAACCATAATATATATTATTTATACTCCGTAATCTTTTATTTTGTAGTATATGTAGACACATTCTGTAAAACCATAATATGTATTATTTATACTCCGTAATCTTTTATTTTGTAGTATATGTAGACACATTCTGTAAAACCATAATATGTAATATTTATACTCCGTAATCTTTTATTTTGTAGTATATGTAGACATATTCTGTAAAACCATAATATATATTATTTATACTCCGTAATCTTTTATTTTGTAGTATATGTAGACATATTCTGTAAAACCATAATATATATTATTTATACTCCGTAATCTTTTATTTTGTAGTATATGTAGACATATTCTGTAAAACCATAATATATATTATTTATACTCCGTAATCTTTTATTTTGTAGTATATGTAGACATATTCTGTAAAACCATAATATATATTATTTATACTCCGTAATCTTTTATTTTGTAGTATATGTAGACATATTCTGTAAAACCATAATATATATTATTTATACTCCGTAATCTTTTATTTTGTAGTATATGTAGACATATTCTGTAAAACCATAATATATATTATTTATACTCCGTAATCTTTTATTTTGTAGTATATGTAGACATATTCTGTAAAACCATAATATGTATTATTTATACTCCGTAATCTTTTATTTTGTAGTATATGTAGACATATTCTGTAAAACCATAATATATATTATTTATACTCCGTAATCTTTTATTTTGTAGTATATGTAGACATATTCTGTAAAACCATAATATATATTATTTATACTCCGTAATCTTTTATTTTGTAGTATATGTAGACACATTCTGTAAAACCATAATATGTATTATTTATACTCCGTAATCTTTTATTTTGTAGTATATATAACGTTAAATGTTATTGTACGGTGTATTTCATAATAATTTATTATTTTAATGTATAGTGTATATTTATATAAATATGGCGCGTAGTAATTTATTAAAAGTTTATTTATTGCTTAGTATTTTATTTTATAGTATACTAGCTGAGTAGCTTATTTTGGCTAGTATACTTGGTGATAGTATCAGTGGTTTCGTAACGTATAAGGCGCATACATATTTACAAACCTAATTTATATATATATATATACATATATATATATATATATATATATATATATGTATGTATGAATATGTATATATATACATATTCATTTCATTACCTACACGATCTAAGAATCATTGTTTTGAGTGGCCGAATGAAAATCAATGTAAAGTCAAAACTAGAAAACAAAGAGAATTAAATTTTTCATGATGCACTGCGTTAATAACATAGATGGACACTAAGAAAAGATTTTACAAAATATAGATTCTAAAGGCTAAACATTGCAAAATTGCAATATCATACATATTGTATGCAATCATCTGTATATAACTTCTTTTGATTAAATAATATCCTGTTATATCTTTCTATTTCCTTTCCCTAACCATTACCTAATACGTGTTTTTTTTTAAAATTTATTAAATTAACATAAAAAGTAACAATTTTAAATGCCACGTGGCGCTACTTCTTTATTATATAATATATATATATATATATATATATATATATATATATATATATGCTGTATTATTATATTGTATAGGATGCATATATAATACATTGCATCTAATTGTATTTATGTGTTGTATAATATATAATTGCATAGCAGGCATTAAAGCTATAAATTCACATGAAATGATTTTACTCAAATAATTTGCTAAAACTTGCAAGGAACTTTGCTCATAGACTCAAGATTCATCTTTCTTTTCCCGAGATATAATATCTTTCCCTAGTAATCATGGCCGCTTCAAACAAACTTCGAAACTGTCTGGCTGCGAAGATATTTACTCTTGGCTGGATTCTACATTAAGCCATATAAATACTTATATGCAGTATATCTATACCTTGTAAAGGAAACTCTCGCACAAAGTAAATATAAATGTTAAAGAAAACTTCCCTACACGCTTCAAGAATATATTACAAGTTACCACCTATTTACAATGTTATGTTTATTTATGGGTTCCTACCATAGCAATGCAATCTTCAATCTCTCTAATATCTAATTCCTTTATTTGTGTGTTATCTAGTGTCTCTTGCTACGTATCACGAAATAAAGTTTCTGGCATTTAGAGGTTAGAATAGAGACCAACAAAGAGAAGCTTTACTATATCAAAATAAAATGAGTCATGTTTTAATATACATTCAAGTACAAACTACTTTTATATAAGTGCTACTTAACAATTAGAATTTAAAAGTATACTTTTTAAAAACAAAAACAAATTAACTTTGACCTTAAGCTAAAGTTACAAAAAGAGAGCGAATAGTCATTTATATAAATTATATAATCATTGAGATGAATTATATAAAGTAAATGTAAGTGCCATAAGGAATTTAAAAAATTGTAATTATATAATAAAAATGAATCAAATTAAAACCAAACGAAAAAAAACTTTTATCTCTCTCAAGCTAAAATTATAAAATTGTAAATTTTAAACAATCACTAACGTTTTCTAAACAATTATTTACATAAAAAATGCATTAGTAAGACGATTATATTATAATAAAAACATTCATTATGTTCTCCAACCTAAAATTGTAAACTATGTTGTCTTAATGTTTTAAATAACATTCGCAATAAATTCAAAGATTTTCTGTAAAAAATTATTTTTTTTAAATTACGTGAATAATTAAAAATTATTAATACATTTTAATTATAATAGACAATATTCCTTAACCGAGAATGTTTTTTTTTTTGAAAAAGCTCAAATTCTTTTCGAAAAAAGAAAATATTTAAAATTTATATTTATACTTATTTTTAAAAAAGTTTTAAGTCGGAAGTCAAAAACTAATAAACTTATATATTTTATTAAAATTACAAAAATACATCCTAATTTTTCTGAATGGCTTATATATACAAACACGATTTAGTAAAACCTTTTTATTAGCTATACAAAATATTTTATCACATAAAAACTATTACTGCGTAAACAAATGAGTAATTACAAAAGGTAAACACATTGTAAACATGAACAAATTACATCCACACTTACCTTAAAAATTAATTTATATAAATATTCTTACTTCATAGAAAAATATATAAAAACTGTATTAAAAAAATATTAAAATTAGGTGTAAGTTGGAGTCTTACAGAATCACTACCAGAATGAATTCTATTCAAACATTTCAACGATTTCTTTATATTAAATTTTCTCTCAATATTTTTTAATGGTCTGAGATACAGATTACTTAGAAAGAACATGAAGAATTGCGCGAGAGAGGAAGAGAGAGAGAAGCTAGTGAAGCACCAAAACTTTACTCCATTTAATCTGCATAACTTGAAGCCGACCCCTCCACTAGCCGCGGGCAACAGTCTCCTGAAACAGAATATCTAGGCAATCTACACCTACCACCTACTAATAGCGAACCTACAACTTACTATTACCTAACCTACCTCATACTAATAGCTAACCTACCTCATACTAATAGCTAACACACCTATTACTAATAGCTAACCTACCACTCACTAATAGCTAACCTATCATTTACTTTTATCTATTTTACCATTTACTAATAGCTAACCTACCACTTACTTATAGCTAACCTACAACTCACTAATAGCTATCCTACCACTTACTAATATCTACCCAACTATTTACTAATAGCTAATCTACCATTTACTAACGCTAACCTACCCTTTACTAATAGCTAACCTACCACTTACTAATAGCTACCTACCACTTACTAATAGCTAACCTACCACCTACTTATATCCACCCAGCCATTTACTAATAGCTAATCTATCATTTACTTATGCTAACCTACTCTTTACTAATATCTAATCTACCACTTACTAATGCTAATCTAGCTCTTACTAATGCTAATCTACCACTTACTAATAGCTAACCTACCACTTATTAATAGCTAACTTACCACTTACTAATATCTACCCAACCACTTACAAATAGCTAACCTACCACTTACTAATAGTTAACCTACCACTTACTTATAGCTAACCTACCATTTACTAATAGATAACCTACCATTTTCTAATCGCTAACCTACCACTTACTAATAGCTAACCTACCACTTACTAATAGCTAATCTACAACTTACTAATAGCTAACCTACCACCTTCTATTAGCTAACTTACCACTTACTAATATCTAACCTACCACTTACTAATAGCTAACCTACCACTTACTAATAGCTACCTAAAACTTACTAATAGCTAACCTAAAACTTACTAATATCTACCCAACCATTTACTAATAGCTGATCTATCATTTACTAATGCTAACCTACCCTTTACTAATAGCTAAACTACCACTTACTAATAGCTACCTACCACTTACTATTAGCTAACCAATCTTTTACTAATAGCTACCTACCACCTACTAATATCTACCCAACCATTTACTAATAGCTATACTACCATTTACTAATGCTAACCTAATCTATACTAATAGCTAATCTACCTCTTACTAATGCTAATCTACCACTTACTAATAGCTAATCTGTCACTTACTAATAGCTAACCTATCACTTACTAATAACTAACTTACCACTTACTATTAGGTAACTTACCACCTACTAATAGCTAACCTACCACTTACTTATAGCTAACCTACCACTTACTAATAGCTAACCTACGACTTAATATTAGCTAACCTAACACTTACTAATAGCTAACCTAACACTTACTAATAGCTAACCTACCACTTATTAATCTCTAACGTACCACTTACTAATAGCTGACCTACAACCTACTAATCGCTAACTTACCACTTACTAATAGCTGACCTACGTCCTAATAATGCTAACCTACCCTTTACTAATATCTACCCTACCAACTACTAATAGCTAACTTACCACTTACTAATAGCCAACGTACCATTTAATAATAGCTAACGTACCATTTTCTAAAGCTAACCTACCACTTACTAATAGGTTACTTACAACCTACTAATAGCTAACCTACCACTTACTAATAGCTAACGTACCATTTACTAATAGCTAACCTACCATTTACTAATAGCTAACCTACCACATACTAACAGCTAACTTACCACTTACTAATAGCTAACCTACCACTCACTAATAGCTAACCTACCATTAACTTATAACTATTCTACCATTTACTAATAGCTAACCTACCACTTACTAATAGCTAACCTACCATTTACTAATAATTATTCTACCTTTTACTAATATCTATTCTACCATTTACTAATAGCTAACCTACCATTTATTAATAGCAAACATACGAACACATTTTATTTGAATCTTTATTTACATTTCGACCGTCCTCAGTGGCAATTACTACAATACTCTAATTCAGTAGTTAACAACGATAAAAAACCAAACACTACTGACCATTTCAAATATAGAAACATCATAGAAAAAGATACGCAAAAACAGCCTCACATACTTTGAATACTTACCGCTTTCCACTTACCCAAGACATCCATACAACCTCATTCAAATCTTGTGATCTGGTGTAAAAACATCACTACCATAGCTTTGTCAATGAACCCTCTGTTTCGGCAGAGGTGACTTAAGTTGCCTTTACTTAGTTATAAAGTAATGTTATTAATATATGCTCAATTAAATCACAACTATTAATACAACCAACTTTAATTAATAACTGTTATTAAATAATTTATGTACAGTAACATGTAACATATAATCACTCATGATCCAATACATCTCCCTAAAAAACCCTGTCTTTATCTTGGACATGGTTTCCTTCTAGACCTTTACTTTGCAGGTACTGTTTAATGGCTCCATTAACAATTCTTGCACTTTTTCTACCTGATGGTTCCTCCTAATAAGTGCGGTTCTAGAAATGAGGGTTTTTTCGACCTTCTTTGCTCTGACATTCTTAGCACATGCCCAAAACCTTTCATTGTTTTTACGGCTTTCATTTTATTATTTGTAGTGCCTATACCTATGATCCTGAAACTTCTCAACTTAATAGTCCATTTTGATAGTACATTCCAAGTCCAGATATCTGACTTATAGCAGAGCTCTGATTTCATCTCCGTTTTGTCAAATCTTTTCTTTTTTGAACTATTCTTGTCATATTAATTTTATAATATTATTATTATTTAAAGTTAAGAGTCCTTGAGGTTATTGTAGTTTAGAGTAGCATGTTTTAAACAATACAAATCATTTTGAACTAATCAAAACGACACTTATACACATATTGCACATGAATCTTTAATCAGTTGAATATTTCAACAAGATATATAAATATAAATAGGGAGAGAGTGAACTAATAATATGAATTGACAAAAAATTGTAATATATTTATTTATTATTATTAAAATAAACACATTTTTATTTCTTTTGATTTAAAACGAAATTATTTCAATAAACTGCCATCAATATAAATTATTAAGAAAAACAATCAAACAGTGTACCAATGTCCAATAAAAAACTAACAATCAAATGCGACTTACCAAGAGTTCTCAACTGAGAGTTGTTAATTTATTTGATTTCATAACAAGCATTCGGTTTATAACAGTGAGCCAACTCTCAATTCATAATTACGAACTTCTCAAACAAAAGTGATTTGCTACAATTTAGATTTCACTAATTTTGTATTCCGCAAGGGTCTCTAACAAAACCAATTTCGAATAGAATGACTTTGACGTGGTTAATTTCATTCCCGAACACAAAATGCTATTGGTTCAACTGCTTCTATTAGTTCACACTCTCCCTATATATATATTTGTATAACTCGTTAATTTTTCAATCGGTATTAAAATACTTTTATTCGTCCACTCAAGCTCAAATAAATTTTCTTACACTTGTAGTGGACGGCACTTGAAATTAAAACGTGTTTTTCTAAATATTATTTCATTATTTAAATTTCATTATTTTTTCTTCTATTTTTCTTATATAAGGGAAAAAACTTTCAACAGAAGGGGCAAAGTATGCAAAGTATAGTTGCTCCAAATTGGCTGAAAATAAATAATAACATATGATTTCATAAAACAGCTGATTCTATATTACAGCAAAAGCTATTTTAACATATAAGTAATGTTAGTTTATTTATATTAATTGTAATTATTTTATTTACAGTAACTATGATATAAATAGATTTTTTGTTTGTTGAGCGAAGTGGGTATTTGCTTTATATATTTATTGTTTGTTACTACGTTAGCAAATGTTTATTTCCCAATGCCACAAACTGAGCAAGAAATGTCAAACAGAACACTAAAGAATTAAACAACAACCGAGAAAATCAATCCCGGCCAAATCAAACAAAAGGACGAGTTAAGAAAACGAGACGAGAGCGAACATATAATCCAATTAGTAAAGTAATCGCCTTTATTACAGCGTTAGGCAACTTATTGGACAAAGCAGTGTATTAATGTTTTACAGTGACTATATCCTTCACAAGGTCATGAATAAATTTTTAATTATTTAAAAGAAATATTTTTTTTATATAGGCTAATTACAGATCACAGACCACTTTGGTTATAGTAAAGTAATCGCCTTTATTACAGCGTTAGGCAACTTATTGGACAAAGCAGTGTATTAATGTTTTACAGTAACTATATCCTTCACAAGGCCATGAGAAAAGTTTCAATTATTTGAAGAAATATTTTTATAAATATTAACATTTTTCGTAAAGAAATTTAACGAAACTTGAATATACAAAAAATAGGAAATAATTACTAGAAAAATATTATTGCTAATAGATTTTGAAACAAGCGCAAAATAAAATGTATAGTGGAAATAGCCTAAGTGAGTATTGGCTTATTTTTATTAGAAAATCGTAAACTATCATACAATTATCATCAGTGGTTTTGTACCGAATAACTAACAGGTATGGCGTATAATTAATAATTACAAAAATACTGAATAATTAAAACCAATTTATAAAATTAAATTTCTGTTTAATATTTAACCCTATTTATAATAATTAGCACAAGAGGTAAATCATTAGCATACATTCTACGAATAATTACGATGATTTGCAAACAACTAACAATTATGCAAAAATCTATTATATTTATTGTTTTATTTAATATTTAAAAAGTGCCTTTTGAATATTACTTATTAAGAGTTTAGGTATATGTCTGTGTTTTGACTACTTATATTTTGATCAAAATTTGATTTTCCTATTAGTGCAGTTCCATTTGTTAACGTTATTACTTAATAGGTGTAAATAAATATTTTATTATAATTGTGTTGAAAGTAGTGTGTATGAATGTAAAAACTGTACATTATTTCTTAATATTACAAACTTGTAGCTCTTGAAAAGTATTTTCGGATAGAAAATTGAAACGTAGAGTGTATTTTTATTAGCAAGAATCGTTTGTGATCTGTCATAAACTTTAACACAATTAATAGTTATTAACAGACAATAAATAAAGCCTATTTCAATAATAAATGATTATTTAATTAACGCAATAATTGAATTAATAAAAAAAATTGTGAATAATTAACAGTACTGATCTATAATAACCACAATTTCCAAATAATTAACAGGGACTTCGAATTATTAGGATGAATACATATAATTAACAGTCTTGTCCATTAACTATTACAAATTTGAAAAGCTTTAAGAACCTTGAAAAATTGAGGATAATAATTCAATAATAATATAGGTTTATATTTACAATAATAATAACACAAATATAAACACAATCGTTTTATATATATATATATATATATATATATATATATGCATATTAGAATCGTGTTGTGTCACTTGTGGATATGATGTAGGTAACAGTTATAAAGCAATAGTAAAGTTCATTTATTTGTTTATAAACAGTAACCTTTTTATCTTTGCCATGACGTCATGCCATTATTCCTTCCTTTCTACATTAGAAGCTTCTCATAATATAATACGGCCTATAAACCTGAAAAGTCGTATACTGGAAGATATATCAAATAAAAGGGTTTTCTTAAACGAAAGCTATACCTTTATTTTATTCCCTACATTCCATTCTTACGACTTTGATCAGTGCCTTGGATTTATTTCATTTTATACTTTGCATACAGATTAAGTATCAGATGCAGATTTAGGTATCTGGTGCTTTTTGGGCTATTGTATGTGTATATCCTCATTTAAATTTAAAAATCCGTTATCTTCATGACAAAATAATTTTATGAAGGTATTTTGTAATGAAATAGTTTTATAATTTGTAAGAAATCAACAAAATATTCCACTTTATGCTTTAAGTGGATTTATTCTATTCGACGTGCAGTTTTCCAAATACATTTTCCCATAAATAAGACTCACAAGTAATATTACTCGCCAAATGGAATATTTAATTTAGAAATATTGCTTTGAAATATTTGTTCGTTTTTATTTGGTAATATCCCTACATAGTTCCAAAATGGTTCCTTAGCCCAGAAAGGAAAAGTGGATTTAGCGCTGTTGCTGATAAAGTGGGATCTCCAATGGCATCGGAGCAATACTACATTTATTTAAATGATTTCATTCAAAAATCATTTGAGTTTAGAAAATATCCTTTCAAATTTACTGTTGTCAAAACACGTTGACCCTTAAGGTCTCACGAGATGGGTTTAAGCTACGTAGAACCAAGTCCCAAGTTGAAGAGTTCGGTGCTTTAGTAAAGGAAACCGCGGGAGGCTAAAGGTCCGCTAGCACGACCTGGACCGAAATAATCAGGCGGGGTATTCAAGGTACGGAAGGCTCTATGAGTTCCGAGTAGTTGTGGAAAGGAAACGTAGTACCCGGCGGGCTTTTCACCAGTCCAGGGCTTACAATAAGGTCACATGTCTCTTGCATACTAGTACTACCACTCGTGACACCATTCTCTTTGTCTCGTGCCTGATGCTAGTCACCCGGACGGGAGTTCCGAGTAGTTGTGGAAATGAAACGTAGTATCCGGCGGGCTTTTCACCAGTCCAGGGCTTACAATAAGGTCACATGACTCTTGCATACCAGTACTACCACTCGTGGCACCATTCTCTTTGTCTCGTGCCTGATGCTAGTCACCCGGACGGGAGTTCCGAGTAGTTGTGGAAATGAAACGTAGTATCCGGCGGGCTTTTCACCAGTCCAGGGCTTACAATAAGGTCACATGACTCTTGCATACCAGTACTACCACTCGTGGCACCATTCTCTTTGTCTCGATGCTAGTCACCCGGACGGGGGTTACGAGTGGATAATGGATTAGTAGGGGTAGCGTTGACATATGGTTAACTGAAGATGCCCCTCATAAGGATATATCTGTGTGTCTTACATTAGGAGATGGCATCAAAAAACTGGTACATCTTGTATTCATTCTTTTTCACCATCTTTCTTTCATCTTACGCATTTGCTAAGCACACCACCGATTGCCACAGACTTTCAACAAGCACAATTAATCACAAAATAAATACAGTATAATGTCAACTAAACGTTATGTAACAAATACATATATAAATTGTAAAACCTTGTGCTGAGTGTTTGACGAAGCGCAGATGTATTAGATGATATGTGTCTGGTTTCCAATTTAAAACGCGTCTCACGCCAAAGTCCAAATGAGGGTAAAAAGACGATAGGGTAGCTCGACTTTAATTACTTGTTGGTTAATTAGTCCAACTTCGTTTCAAAAGTTCAGAAGTTAGGTTGAATGACGTTTAAAGTTCTACAGTTGTGAAGGTTTAGCTTCTCGTAAGTTCGCACTGGGAGTCACCCCGCTCAATTGACGCAAACATTTATAGCGCGTAACTTTAAACGCGATGAAAGTGGTTGCGATTCTCTGGGAGACGAAATCCTACTAAGACACGTACATAATATTAGATCGCCCCCAGTATTTAATTACTGTATGACAACCAAATTCAGGAACCGTAAAATAAAAAGCAGCATTAAATGCAGTGTAAATATGCTTTTACAGTACCTTTTTACAAACATTCTACATATCTAATATTTCGGCTCTGTATGGGTGAGGGTCTGACATATTTTCTTGATAATGAAATAATGTCAAACAACCTAAAATTTAGAACTGCTTTGATTTCTTTGAATAATATACCAATATTAGAAGTAATTCATTTTGTTATATAAAAACCTTAGATATAATAATAATATTTATTAATGAATAGATATTTCGTAAATATTCAACATAATGATCCTCAGATGAATTGTTGGCCATGTGAAGGTTGGTGGTTAGTGGAGGAGGAGAAAACGTTGTGTGTTTGGGAAGACCAATATAGTGAAAGTAACACAAATTGGAAGCCAAGGCTCGGCATGTGGCTCGGATACTGGATAGTGATCTACCTAGAAGCCTATTTAGTGAAATTATGCACAACATGAGAGCTAGTGACCCTCAAAATGATGGATAACAGAGGCGAGCTGAATGTGAGGAACTGTAAGGCGGCTCAGGATCAAGCTACCTTGATGGGCTCATTAAGGAAGTCAAGTTCCACCCACGTGTGCGCCACGAAAGAAGACATATTTCATAAAAGAAATATTGATAAAATAAATGCTCTAACATTTCTTAAACTGTTGACTGTGTAAAAAGCTCTAGATTAACTATAACATTGGTGCATAGCTCCAATCTTGTGATTCTGTCGTATGTAAGGCCTATACACATATTTACATTAATTGTAATTACGTATTTAATAAGACGTAACTGAAATATTTTTTCAATGACCTAAGTAGGAACTGACTTAAATATATTATTTTTTATATTACTCTTTATTAAATGAACTCATAAGTTATGACCTATTATGGTAGGAATATGTTATTTATGATATTTAGTTGACTGTATTACCATATTGCTCTTCAAAACGCTCAAATGCTACAAACATTGCGGCTGCCTATTTGAAACCTCCCCTTGTACAAAGGTCTGCCCCTACACTGACAAATTACGTACAACCTCCCACGCGATGTGTACAATTCCATTTTGTGTAATTGCATCATGATAGATAATTAAACCCCTTCTCTGTAATTACACGCACGTAAATTACACCCAACGTATGTTTAATGTAACTAATTATTACTGTTTCATTAGTAATTTAATAACTTGGACTTATTAAAATATGTTTTGACCGAAACACACACTATTGTGACATTGTCAGGAAATTTGGCAAACGGGAATCCACCCTTATAGCACATGTGTTTGTATTTGCCCAATGAATTACAAGGCCGGCTAGTGATGGAGTTCTACAACGTACAAAGTGTGTTTATTTACAAAAGTAAAGTAATTATATATAACCATGACCTGACGTGACTAGCTAGTGAGACAAAGATAAAGGAGGAGATGTGATGAATGCTCTGGTTGAAGAACTCACAACTACACACAAGAATTTTGTAATTTCTTCTGGAGTGTACGCACAATTTTCTGTCGCCTGAACGGGCTCTATTCAACTCTGCAGATGTGAATGAAAGATATTCCTTACTTTTAACGATTGCCTGGGTGTTATGTGAATTATTATTTATGTAACTAAATAACCTTGCGCAAAGAGCATTCAATACATCCACTACATAATGTTTCACCTAACGTCATTGCCTCAATAATGAGATGATTAATGGTGACACTTTAGTGACGAATGACTAATTCATCGTTGTAAAAGGACCTCTTAAAACGTTCCACAAATATGTCATTCGTATCTTAGATCCTTTCACTAAGACATCCTCCTTCTATATATATGAACGTGCGTTTGTGATTGTCTGTGGTATATGCAAATGTGAATGTGTCTGTGTGTGTGTGTGTCTGTGTGTGTGTGTTTGTGTGTGTGTGTGTGTGTGTGTGTGTGTGTGTGTGTGTGTGTGTGTGTGTGTGTGTGTGTGTGTGTGTGTGTGTGAAAATGTGTGTGTTTGTTTTTTTTTTAAGGAGGTGGGGGAAAGATCTTCAAAAGACACCCGATGTTATGGGTAGTGTCGGATTCATCTCAGTATGGAGCCGAGACGCCTACCGACTAAAAACCCCCTTCTCCTCTTTCCAAAAGCCTTAATTCCCTGCGGAACCGCCGCTAGGCACTACTTCACGGGGCGGCATTAGCGCTTACGCTCTCCCATCTTTTTCCTTCCCTACGTCCCCCACTAACTATTAGCTGGGTGTACTTTCCTTTTATTTTCTTCCTTCCGCAGTTCTGTAATCACTTCTCTGGTGAAGTCCGTTGTGGCGTTCCATATAGCTTCTGATGCGAGCATTTGCTCTACTAAATTTTCTGGCGTAATCGCCACGTCGGTTAGCCTTTCGAATTCTCTTCGCTGTGGGTCAAATCTTGGACATGTGAAGAACACATGCCTCGCGTCCTCTTCTGCTCCATGACATACTGGGCAATTCGGTGAGTCCTCTTGCTTATACTTATATAAGTATTGTCGAAAGCATCCATGTCCAGTAAGTAGCTGCGTCAGGTAGTAGTTGGGATCACCGTGCTGACGGTTGGTCCATTCCGCTATCCGTGGGATGAGCTGGTGGGTCCACCTGCCCCTTTCAAGACCATCCCATTCCACTTGCCATCGTTGTAGACTCTTCTCCCTTTCCCTTGTTCTGGAATCTTTTGCCTCCACCGGTTCTCGGGTTCTTCGCCGATACCGTCTCCTATATTCCTCTGCAATAATCTCGACGTGAGCAGCGTCCCTAGTGACAGTCCTAAACGCGCTGGTGATCCTTAATGCCATTTGCCGGCCAACTGGGTATATTCTTCTTTGGCATTCTTGTAGCTCTAGTGCCTTTGCCCAAATGGCAATACCATAGGTCAGTATTGATGTCACAACTGACCCAAGGAGCGCTCGTCTTCTCGGGATAATGCTCCTCCAACTGCTGCCGCCCTGGAGCTGGCATGCACTACTTGATCCTTGAAGTTGAGACGTGCATCTATCATTACTCCTAAGTATCGTACTGACGCCTTGGACTCAACCACATGCTCCCCAACTTGCAGTGTAATTGTTTCCCTTTTCTTCCTGCTAGTTATGAGCACTACCTCTGTCTTATGCATTGCTATCTTGAGTCCTGCTTCCCTCATCCAGTCGGCATATTTCCTGAATGTTTTGTGTGTGTGTGTGTGTGAGAGAGAGAGAGTGTGATATCACCCAGATTCAGTGCATTCCATGAAATAAATTTCTTGATTTTTTTATACGAAGTTAATTAGGAGTAAATATATCGGTTCTTATGACGTTCCATCTAATGAAGCGAATTAATTAGACCTCAGGCACTACCTTGAGTAGAATGTAAGCGGTCGACTATGAAATCAATAATTAATAAAGCTAAAACAATCTTTTTTCATCTTTGTCGTTTAATAACCTTATTCAATATACCTATTAATAGCCCCGATTTCTCAAAACCTATTTAACATTTTATTCTTATTTTCCGGTAAAAAAATCCAAATATACTTAAATTATTTAATTCGCTATGTTGTCAGGATTCAGGGTGAAGCTTTCACCTAGCTGCAACAGACTTTTTCCACGACTATGTTTGTACGCGTTGTATACTTGATGTTTACATATAGAACTTCCCAAACTATTGGCATACCAGCGTGAATCAGCTGTATATAGTTCTAGTAACCTATTGTGTACCTTAATGTATGGTTTGCCTTTACCTATTGTTCGCTTGTAGGCATTGTTCACTTCATGCTATTGTTAGCATTCCACATTGTTACTTCCATCAATAAACCTAAACAGTTATCGAGATGTAAACATCCACCTACAGACTTACAGTAGCGCTTACTTTATGGCTCAATGAGGTCGACTGTCTGAGGAGTTTTCCAACACCTCAAACAGGCAGTACTAACCTTAACCAACCAAGAGGTCAGTTTTGTAGCCCATTACGTTCGGTAAATCTTAGTTAATCACTTTAACAATAGTTTATGACTATCCGAACCTACTATTTTGTAAAAACTGAATGAGACAAAACGTTTTTTATCGCTATGTGGCGATCTTCATCAATGTCTCCGTCTGTGGAGATTTTAAATTCGGATAGTCATAAACTATTAATAAAGTGATTAAATAAAATAAGTACTGCTACAGCCAAATTTTATGAGTGTTTACGAAGGTTAATGTGCAAAGCAGCCCTAGTTGAAAATGGAAAACCTAAAAAATTTAATGTGCAATTATAAAATTAAAATCTAGAAGTCCACAATCAGTCTAGTTTGTAAGTTATTGTAGTCTAGACTGTAATTTTATAACAAGACCTACTGATTATGTACAATAGGGTTTGATCCTAGATAACTTGGAATATCAGTTATTTTTGTTATGTTTGTGGTATTGGGGTTTTGCCAATATTTTTAAATTCCTTCTTTTAGTTCAAACTCTCGAGATGTATATCTTGTACAAATTTCCAGTCGTTAATAAAATATGTTTTATTCATAAAACCAAGTTCAAATAACTTGTCTTTAACCTATAGTGGATGTTAATTGAGGTTAATACAGTTTTTTCAAATATTTATTCAATAATTAAATTATACAGTTTTTGCGGTCCAGCAAGATTCGAATTGAGAATTTCATGTTCAAAGTCTAGAATATATTTCCTAAAGATTTTTATGAATATTTTGCCCCCATCTGGTTGTCGTCGAAACCTCTATTTTACAACCTTAAACTGTTGCTATGGTTACCACACAATCTCATAAATAGTGTTTTAAGTCAATATTTTTTTGTAACCTTAGTAGGAATTTTTTAAATTTTCTTAAATAATACTGGTTATTGCAAAAAAGCTACTTTGAGTTATTTTCAAATGAGATTTTATTTAGTTCAATATAGTAATTTGAAATTTTAGAAATTAATTTAACCGCATGTTGCTCACTCGAAATCCAATCCAACAAACCGTTCACTCTTCAAACCAAACGAGCTTTGTGAACGCATTAGTTGTTGATGCTTTTAGTGGTCGAAACGCTCTTCTAAAGGGCTTTGCAACGACATTGGAATATTAATCAGATTCGTAGTCGCTAAGCTAAGCCCATCTCGTTCTACCAGTGATATGGTGTCTCCCACGCATTGCCTTCACAAAGCAATTACAAATTAAATGCTACGCTGGGAGTAATTAAGTAAAACATTAAGTTATGTCGCCATAAACTACTTGCAAACAGTCCTAATATACGAGTAATTATGTTCTTGCTACGGTCTAGACAAAAGCAGCACGAATTCAGTGTAAATGTATTAATTTGCACTTTGGGCTTTTTAGTAACTGCCATGATAGTGACCAGTTTGTTTTTAATTTAATAAATACTAAATGAATACTAATAAAAGCAAAAGATTTTTAAAGGCAATTCCTACTTGAAGCAACAAAGAAATATTTTATTTTGTTACATATTCTTAAATAATTACATTTAATATAAATAAAATAGCATAACCTATCCTTTAAAAAAATTGTTCTATTACATAACCTATAACATATAATCAGCTGTTTTACGAAATCATATGTTATCACTTATTTTGCGCTACATTGGACTAAATAATTATACTGCATGACTTGTCCCTTTCGTATATAAAACTAAACTTTATTATAATAATTATTATTTGAAAATAATTATATTTAATTATGAATTATTATTTGAAAAACTGTATTAACATCAAGTGTCATTCACCACAAGTTTAAAAAAATGTATTTGAACTTGAATGGATAAAAAGAATTTTGATAACGATTTAATATTTGAACAATATGTATATATATATATATATATATATATATATATATATATATATATATATACGATTCCTTTTTAATTCCTTTGTTGATATTTAGATAGGTTATTCAAGCCATATGCTCCTGGAAAACAACGAGTTTTTAAATCTACAGTATAATTTTAAACAATGTTTTCTTTTTTAATACTTACACTCTAATACGAACTGTCAAAACGTCTTTAATGTACATTTTGTCGTTCAGAATCAACACTTAATTCTACGTACTGCAACGGTCTGAGATACCGTGGCAAATAGGAAATAAATAATTTCCTGTTTTTTAGAAATAAAGTTGTTTTTAAATTAATCAAGTAGGGAGTTATACAAATAATAAAGAGTGAAAAATTAAATAAAACCTTAAATAGAATAGTTAAGCTAAATTAAAAAATGTTATAAAATAAATTTGTAATAACTAACTAAATTTGAGCATCGGGAGTGAGGCGAAAACTTTCTAAGTGCTTAAAAAAGCTATATTCAGAACCAAACCACGTAGAACTTTCATCGACATTTTAAAAGAACCAGAATAAGCCAGAATGAACATTAGAGAAAACAAAATTCAAAAAACTTAAGAAACAAAAAAGTTACAGCAGTTTAAATAAAATAGACATTTTTCAGTGTTCCAAAAATAATAATCAAACTCTGCAAGCTAAAACAGATTCGTTGCCCGACTTGCCTGTACAAGGAATAAATCGAGAGATAGCAAGCATTGCAGGCGGGGTGAGGTAGGTTAAATTCACCGCTATATATACTAGGTCTCTAAGACTTTAGAGACAGTCTGAAATAAATTTTTAACACGAGGTGCCGCGGAACGCTATGCTGGACCGCGAGTAGGACCGTCACCAGGTCAGATGGACCAAAACCTCAGCGCTTTCGACATCCAGGACTACCAAAGGATGAAGGCTCCAGACTCAGCCTCCAGGACGCTGGAATAGAGGGAAACCACCACCGACGAACCAGGGATGGCGACTTCCGATGTCCAAGGACCAGGGAATCCAGACGAGGGACTCCAAGGACCGGCAGGAACATCTTTGGCAAGTCATTTTCTTTATTCGATACCAATCACGTCAAATTTAGTTAGTTAATTTTATTAAATTCAAACAAATCTGCAAGCTTAAAAAAATGACTTCACTCTTTATAAAATTTTAATAAATTGTATGCTAAATAAAATGAATTTATGTGATCAGAATATTTAAAATAATGAATATTAAACTTACAAAGGGTTTTTGGCCATAAGCCACTTATTTAAAGGAAATGAGAATTTTTCGAATATTATAAATTTAAAAATTAAATGTCATAAAATACGAATTTACCAATTCAATATAGGAGACAAATTTTATTATGTGTAATTTGGAAAATAATTTTATGTTTATGTCAATGTAATCAATCTATATGCAAATTATAAGTTTTTAAAGCATAAGAAACAACAAGTTACTTAGTGAACTGTTTTGTTAATATAATTGTGTTGTACTTAAAAGGATAAATTTTCTTTTTTATTTAAATAAATAGAATTAAATATGTTATAAAGATCAACAGTATTTGCATTTCATCCTGTGTCAAATAATCAATAAAAACTGTTTAGCTTTTTCCAACTAATATGAAAATGATTATTAAATCAGTAAACAAGTTTAATTAAATTTCATTAAATGATAATAGTTAAAGCCTAATGCTTTTAAAGAGTTTCTCTCAACTAACTTCATGAGCTAGCCTAAAGATTAGTTGGTTTTTTGTATAAAAGTCCAGAGATTTATCTACTGGCAGATTGTGTTTAAAAGGACACAGGAGCCTTTTAAAATAGGTAATTTAAACACGATCATATTTTGCACGTTCCCTTGCTGTCTCTGCAGATCATCATCAGGTGGTAAGACTCTGTGAATATTTTGTGTATTATTTTAAATGTGTTTCTTTCCAGCTGACTAGTGAAATGACATGTGTGACTATATCTAGACCATACATAATTGATAAACCAATTTTGGAGAGTTTATACTTATTTTAAATAGTAGTCAGCGGGAATAGGCTTGTTTTGGGCCTGGCCCTACGAGCGGGAAATATACACGTAACTCAGGGAGTTTAGCACGGTTTAACAAGGGGGGTGATTGGCAGATGTTTGGTTTGTTTATAAATAAGTTTTTTAAACAACAAAATTTTGGTATTCTGCGAGTAGGGATATCAAATACAAGGTAGGGTGGGACGTTGCAGTACGTCAGTCCATCTGGAAGCTTGTCTGTGTTTATCTTAGAGACAGGTCTATATTTTGCTCAGAAGTATTTCTTATTTACAATAAAGTTGAAGATTTTGCTAAAATATTTTTTTAATGTACACTTGTATACGTTTTCACTATGCAACGCATGCATACACATATTTAAAGTTTCAACCGGTTGCATTTAAGTCTCTACGTTGTTGAACCACCCTTTTATAACTAGAACGCTTTTCTACAAGTAGCACAGCTGTACGAAACTGACCGCTAATAATCTTTCCGTCTTTACACGAAAACCCGCCTTCTAATATTCAGAGAAGGTCCAGACGTGGCAATTATTGAAACTTTCTACCTCCCAGGCCTTCCGTTAGCTTCTTTCATCCCTTTGTCGGACCTCTCATCACGACTGACCGGGCCTAATGCTTACCTCGTAAAAGCCAAACCACATCTATCATGTGACTTTATTTACTTTATTTCTCTTTAAATGATTGGTTATTGTATATGGAGTACCGTGTTCTTATAGAAAAAACACAACAAGTAAAATATAAGAGTAGAAGCTATAAAAGGTGAAACATAACTAACTAGAGAAAAATCCCCAATTAAAAGAAAAAAAAAATATATATGAAAAAAAATTAAACTCACGCCGCACGGTTTCAAACGTAGTTAAATTGCCTACTTAACGCCGTGTTTTCTCTTGTTGGGTCTGCTGTCTATGTATACGAACACTGCCATGTTAACCCCTTTATATTTCAACGTTATTTTGTTATATTACCGCCAAACTAGACCTGATAGTAAATAATTCTAGTTGTCGCCATGAGAGACCAACAGCTGACCGATAGTGAAATCCGAATGCTTGATTTTTCCGGTTTAGTTTTGTTAAACAAATATTAAAAAAAAAATAATTGGGTCGTCGAGTAGAGTCTGATAGAGAGAGGAGTCGAGAGAGGACACATCTTCCTGGTTACCAAAGGAGAACCTCCCGCGGCATACTATCTTCCCGTGGGAACCAGAGAGGTAACTGATAGTCCTAATGACGACTCAGAACAGGTAAACGACTTATTTATTGTTCCTTTTATATTTATTAGTAATAAAGGTTATTTGAACGCACTGTCCACCGTCCGTAGAGGATTATTTATGCCAATTAGTGGTGCTAATTGCTACTTTAAAATTAATATCGATGATTTCTTGTTTTATCAAATCGTCCGACGGCAGTACGATTTCAATGTATTTTGTAGATAACTGTGTTATGTTTGTGTTTATATATAAATAAATAAAGAAAAAATATATATATATATCTTTACACACACGTATATATGGCTATCTTTAAACACACGCCATATGGAAAATGCCAAGTAATATATTATAGTTTCATCGCCATTCATATTCTAGTCTGTTTTAATAACAGACGCCATAATACAAATGTGCGTATACACTATTTAAATCAAGTATTGAGTTTGCTCTTGAAGTGAGTTCACGATTGTGTTTGCTTTTGAGAGATTCTATGTTGAATTCTGAGGTCATCGACCGGATGCTTATTCGAATGAACCATAAAAAGACTAGTTATTTATAATTTGGGTTTTTATTTAGGTAGTAAGTTTATAATATTAGTAACAAGTAATATAAAAACAACAACTCAATTCCGAATTACTATTTTAATTTAAAAAGGTAATTTATAAAATCAATTATTTTATTTATTTTTTGATAAATAATTACACTTATTATAAAAAATAAAATAATCTATGCTTTAAAACAACTGTTTAACCACATAACCTGTAACATAAAATCAGCTGTTCTATGCAATCATATGTTATTACTTATTTTAGGCCAAATGGGCTGAATTAATTATTTTGCATACCTTGCCTTTTTGGTAAACCTTTAGGATAACAATTTAATTTACGAACTATTATTTCAAAAACTGAATTAGTCTTAAGTGTAATTCACTGCATGTTAAATAAATACATTTGAGCTTGAGCGAATGAATAAAAAGTATTTTATTATAGACCGAAAATTATTACAAGTTATCTATTTGGAGAGTGTGAGCTAACAGAATGAATTGAATAAACTAAAGCTAATAGACACTGATAGCATTAAGCTCTTATTTACAATACATCACGTGTATCTACTTAATATGACACTAGTTTCGTATTGCCGCTGATACGCCACAGATTCAAACCCTCTTGTTAATCCTACTGAGCCTTTACATAAACCTCCCCTGGCTCGTGTTCGCCAAGGGACCTGTCATCGTCACAGATGAAGCAATAATCTCTCGTCAACTCATTTAAAAGATTAGCCTTCTTTGAGGGTATTTACGCACGGAGATTTCTTGATGCAGTAAATAGACCAATATTATTAGTACGAGAAAAATACGAGAGAATATATTTAACTTTTTGCAGGTTTTTTGTGTATTTGTACGGAGAATTATTGAAGGAAGATATTTATATTGTTTTGTAGAAAAGAGATTAAACCCGTTTAATTCCTACTAAATTTTTAGGATAGACCATATACTTCATGAAAAGTCAAATATTGCTATTGAAGGCCTCTGGACGTCTTAGAAAATCAAGATAATTATGAAGAATAAAATAAAAGCGTACAAATATTCCACTATTAGAATATGTTTAACTTTTAGGTCTGAATATATTAAACAACAAAAAATATATAAAAGAGCCGAATGAAGGTATAATTATGAAAATACTAAACACCCAAAAAGATGAACAAGTATGTCGTTGAAGTGTTTGTAAATAGTATTTAAATAATAATAGAGAAACATATACTGGTATTCCATTTAAATGTGAAAATACAAGAAACATTTGGTCGCAATATTGTGTAAAAAATAATTGAAGGAAAAATATATTATGTGAGCGAATGAGTAACTGGGAAGTAAGAAGTATAGAAAATGATGAATTAGGTGATAAGAGAGATTGATATAATTGTAAACGGTATTTAAATAATAATAAATAAGTTAATATATATATATATATATATATATACTTATTTTGTTTCATAAAGAAGAAATAAATGAAAAAATAACTAAAGAATAATAATTATATAATAATAATAATAAATAAATTTAAAAAAAAACAAATTATATACACTTTTTTATTTTATAAAGGAGAAATAAATTTTAAAATAATTAAGGAATAGAGAATAATATTTTAAAAAAAATAATAATAACATTGACGAATTAAACAAAGGAAGGAGTGCTACATGGAGAAAATGATAGATGGGTAAGAGAGCCTGAAGTGATGATGGAAATTATTAAAAATTATATTAACAATTTAAAAGAAACATATATTTCACTTAAAGTATTACATAGGTAAGACCTAAGGGCCCCAATATTTCATACAATGGGATTAAATGAAATATAAATTAAGTAATACCTGGGAAATTCCAAATATAAGAAAAGGTTATTCAACGAGATCAAAGAGGTCGATATTGCTGTAAAAAGTGTTTAAATAATAATAACAAAATACAACGCATATATTACATATATTAGAATCTAAATAAAAGGCGTTTCAAATAAAAACAAATTTTGTTTTCTTCAAAATATAAACTACAAACAAAATAAAAAAATAAAAAAATAAATAACTTTTAATTCGAACATAAACGAGTTTGTAGCTTACTTACTGAATAGGAGCTTTGATGAATGTTATTTTAAATTCCATATTTACAGACTTATACCTCAGGTTTCAGAGAAAAACTCAAACATTAAGACTTTTATCTAATATTTTACAATACAAAAATTATATATCATACTGGGTCTCGATATATTATTTTATAATAAAAATATGTTTTTCTTTATCATTTCCCACTTCGTCAGGTAAAACAGTTTTGCATTGTTTACAACGATCCTACTTTCAACGCAAGAAACACCAGTCTAACCGACGTTCGCTGGCCACGGTGCCGAAGAACCATCAAAAAAAAAAGAGTTATCAAGATTCATGGTTTCTTTTTGTTAAAGCTGATGTACGTTTTACTATTTTGGCCTCAGGAGTTGTGACACATCTCAATGCCATAGAAGGGCCACTACTCCGATACGATAAGGGGGCGATAGCTCCAATCTAATCTGAGAGACTTAACGGCCGACGTTCTCAACGTACGCTGTACACTTTACGGATTCTAAAGCGAGTGTAAACCAGACTTAATACATGTCACCTTATTCAAATACTCAGGAGGTTCAAAACCTACCAGTTTTATATAGTTTTGGTTGGCATGCCCTCAGAGTACAGCTTTAGATTGATTTCTTCTGACGCGTTTCTATGTGTTTTCATCCCTCATTACCTGCCTACTTAATTTTCATTTATATAATTTGATTATATTTGTTTGCCTTAAATAAAATAAAAAAAGTTGTTCGTCGCTGTCGTGTTTTGAATTAACTCCATTATCAAAACATAGAGTTTTACTTCTTATAAAAACGTTGTAAAAAATAAAAATTGTAACAATTAAAATTTCTCGTTTTACTACATCGAGATTAGTCACAGAGCATTTCACTTTAATGGATGGGCCAACTAACCCTTAATCCTCCCTTCTCGGTAGGGTTACTTCTTAATATGCGGCTGTCAAAGTTCAATTGATATACGATGTTCCACAACTCTCAAGAGCGTTGTAAGGTCAGAATATCCTGCATTAGGGAACGTGGGGAAAGGCATTCGTCAAATTACTATCTAAACACTATTTGCACAAGTACACGTAATATAGGATTTATAAGTAACCAATACCGCTATCTGCCTTATGACTATATGTTTAATTCATTTTATTAGTTCACACTCTCCTTATATATAGGTTTTTCAAATTTTCAACCCTTAAAAAATACTTTTCATCTATTCCATCAAGTTCAAATACTTTTTTTTAAAACTTGTAGTGGATGACACTTGATGGTACTAAAGTTGTAAAAATATCAACTATTAGCTTAAATTTAATTAACTACGAGTATTTTAATTTTATTCGGGAGAAAAACATTTCACATAAGGGGCACGGAATGCAATATAGTTATTTTGTCCCATTTGGCCTAAAATAACTGATACCAAATAATTTCATAAAATATCTGATTTTATGTTATAGGTTATGTGGTAGAACAGCTGTTTTAATGCATACGTCAAGTTGCTTTATTTATATTATTTGTAATTATTTATTAAAAAATTGACAAAAATAAAATTTCTTCTTGTTGACCTTTGTCAGAATTGACTTATTGTTTTGAAATTATACCTCTTTCTTTATAGGAATCATATTTTCTTATAAATCTAACTAAATTTCGTCATATTATCGATAATATTTTATTTTGCCGAAAGTTTTGTCACGAGGAGGCAACGACCTGGGGCACCGCGAACGAAAGCAGATAAATATTGTTCGGGGAGTACTTTAGGCAGTAAAAGTCGTAGGAAGTTTATTTAGTCATAGCGTCATCGGTTAAACGAATAAATCTTTTGTAAGTGGTTATAAAAGTATATGCCACTGTGTTGAAATTTTGCATTGAATTACTTTGAAACTGAACTCATCTTTGTGTAAAGGTAAGAATATTCATTCGTTTCAAAGACAAAAGGAAATGCTGAGCAATAATTGGACAAAGGGAAACTCTTGCTTTAAAAATAATTTCATTTAATAAAACGTTTTTGTATCAGTAGATGCCTTAAACATAAGAAATGCTTTTAAACAATTAATTTTTTGTAATAAATGATGAGTATCAGAAAAGACTTCCTCCTTCGTAACATTTGTTTGCATCAGAACAAGATAGAAAGAGGCAAGAGGGGAGGATACCCGGAGGGGAAGGAAATTTAGAGAAAAAAAATACGTGATGGATAGAAAGAGTAAGACAGATGGTGGAGAAGAAGGAGAAATAATAAAAAGAAGAGGGAGTGAGAGAGAGAAAGTGATGGAACGAGGGAGTGAAAGAGAGATAGGTAGCGTGAAAGTGAGAGAAGAAGAGGAGAGAGAGAGTGAGAATACGAGATATAAAGAGAATAAGATCGGAAGACAAAGAGAGTGGGAAATTATACAGATTTTTCAAATATTATATCGTTAAATAAATTGAAAAATGAAATAATTTTAGTTTTATATGGGATAAAAACTTTTTACAAAAGAGGCAAAGTATGCAATATAGTTATATCGTCCCATTTAGCTTACGAACGTGATAACATATGATTTCATTAACAGCTGATTTTATGTTATAGGTTATGCGGTAGAACAGCTGTTTTAACGCATAAGTTATAGCACTTTAATGACACTAATTGTAATTATTTAATAAAAAATAACAACAATATAATTTTTATTTGTTGACCTAAGTAGAAAGTTACTTTAATTGTTTTTTATTACTTCTCTTATTACTAATCTACGTATTTCAATCGTCCAATTATTATCATTTCCTGAAGTCCAAAATTTGAGCCTGCCTTGTGAGCTAAGTTAATCAAAAAAAATCAAAACTACAATAACACAGATTGAATAATTTATTTTCTCATGCGCTTTTCAATATCAAACTTTCCTCAACAGGAAGTATAACTTCACAAATACTAAAATATCTCTCTTAAGGTCTAGCATAAATGTAGTTGTACTCGTTGGTGATAGTAATGAGACTTCCACGGAAATAATTTTGAAATATTAAAATATTAAAACATTTTTTACATTAAAAAAAGTTTTCTTTAAGGGTTACATTTCTTTTTCATTTCCATGATATTATAGGAAAGATCTTTAATATAGAAATTATCATTCTATCAAAGAACTTAGGACAAAAAAAGTTGAATTTTTCCCTTCACAAATTTTGTATACATGAAGGTAAATAAAAATATAACTCATTATTGTAGAAAGTGACAAATGAAACACTGAATAATTAAATATATACCACAGACAGAACCAAACACTTTTCCAGTCGTGTGAAACACACAGTTACAAGTCCAGGTGTGAGATCCATGTGATACAAAGCCTCAAATAATATTTCACTTCACACAGACCTAATGGACTAAAGGGTTCTACAAAGGCAAGATATAACAAAGCGCCTTTACGTTTGTCGCTCTGACACGTTAAACAAATTATAGCGCTTAATATTTTTTTATCAAGTTAATGCCATACAACGTAAACGTTTCTTTAAGTTTCCCAGTAAAATGTTATATTTTTCTCTGCCTTTAGTTTCCCAGTAAAATGTTAGATTTTTCTCTGCTTTTATTCAAGCAGAACCTAAGTGACTTTCCGCGAAAAGGAAAACCATTCTGATCACGTCGGAATGATGAATACAAGGGAACTTATTGCACACAAGTCAAAACCGCTCCGGATTCGAGTTAGGCTCCTGAATAAATTTAGGCCTTCATTATTTTTCAGTGCTAAAATAAATCTTCCATCCAATGTATATTTGAATGGGTTGGAAACTATAAAAAACAACTGTTACAACATCTACTTTCCATTATGTTTGAAGCTCAATTTGTTACAAATAAATGTTTATAATATGAAAATAGAAAGGCTGACTTTTATTTTAAATATATATAGCCTTACCCAAAATTACAATTATGTGTTTTTTATCATTTCCTTCTATTAGTTCACACTCTCTATATATATGTCTTACACAAACTTTATATCTTTAATAAAACACCTTTTATACGTCCACTGAAGTTCAAATACTTTTTTTAACTTGTAGTGGATGCACTTTATGTTAATATAGTTTTTGTTTCAAATATGAATTCATTCATTAAATATAATAAATACGTTTTAGTTTTAAATGGGGAAGAAACATTTCACAAAAGGGGCAAGGTATGCAATATAGTTGTTTCGTCCCATTTGACATTAAATAAGTGATAACATACGATTTAATAAAACAGCAGATTTTATGTTACAGTTATGTAACAGAACAACCTTTTTTGACGTATGTTACTTTATTTAAAATGATTGTAATTATTTAATAAATAGTAACTAAAATCAAATATTTCATTGTTGACCCAAATAGAAATTCACTTTCGTAAATTTGGCTTTATATTACTTGTTTTTATTTTAACAAAATAAACTATGGTTAAACTTTAACTTTTAGTTTTTTTTTATTTATGAAATAGTTATACATTTTCTGTATAAAAATTATTCTACCATTTCATCAATTTTCCTTGAACTTGTCCCATCGTTTTCGTTACTTTTCCTTAAGCCGGGTTTACACGATGCCAATCGAAGAGACAATTGTCGGGGCCAGTTGTCTTGAGCCAGTTGCGTGAATGTCTGAGGCCAGTCCTTGAATGAAAACTTGTTCACACGGCGAAACTATTGCCACGCCAGTTAGTGACGAAAAATGGCGGAGTGCTTATCGTCTGTTGTGTCTCGTTATAAATTGAAAGTAATGAGTGAGGATAATTGTCGGGAATTTATAGCTGAAGCTTGAGAAGTGCGGATCCAGATGTGGATCCAGATTTGGCACATTTCCGTTGTTTTGAGAACTCAATGTTAAATGTCTGCGAAATGACTTTATCTTTGCTTTTACTTCTGCTACACCGAATCCTTCAATGTTTAAATTTTCGACCATTGCAGCAAGTGCTGTCTCGCGAGCATTTCTGTCCTTATATAATTCTTCTCTTTGATCCCACAGGCACCTATGCCCTTTATATAATTCTTCTCTTTGATCCCACAGGCACCTATGCTCTTTATATAATTTTTCTCTTTGATCCCACAGGCACCTATGCTCTTTATATAATTCTTCTCTTTGATCCCACAGGCATCTATGCTCCTTATATAACTCCAAGAATTTTAATTTAAGTCATCACTCCATTTAGGAGCCATACTTTTCCAATAAACAACAGAAAATTTTAAAATAAACAATTTAAACCCCATACGTAGCCGTCTCGACTAACTATTGCAAACTGGCCCAAAACGAGATATCTACTGCCCTACAACGTTCACACGGCGCCAATTGTCTACACAACTGTCTTGATAGAGTGGTGGGAGGTGTCACTGCGCCCAGTCAATTGTCCTCAGTCTACTCCTGGAGACAATTGATTTTCAGGACAACTGGCAGGGCAGTTGGCACGCCAATTGGCTAGAGGTGTTTACACGTAGCCAATAATTTAATGCCAGTAAGTTGTCCTCAGACAATTGTCTCCTCAACTGGCATCGTGTAAACCCGGCTTTAGATCCCCTTCCTATTGGTTACCTATTTGTTTCTGTTTTACGTCTATATCTTTAGTCATTACACTTATACATCCGTTTCCTCTCCTGTCTTCTTTTCGTTACTTATTTTTCCACCTTGCACTTCCGCCGTATGTTCATTCGTCTTGTTCAGTCCTTGACTGTTTTTTTATCATTTTTTTAAAGGATTTTCATATCCTTTGTATCCAACAAACTCTATGTGTTTGATGAGTCAGGTTGTGTTGATGACGCTTTATCCATGACGGATCTTCTTCGGATAATGCTATGAGCGTGAATAACAGCTCTATAAATCTGTACTGTGTCGTCACCATAAAGGTACACTTCCGATAACAAAGTTCCAAATTTGAATGATTGAGGAAATGCGCCGGAACGTCTGCAAATATGTGCAGACTTTAGTTCTGTTCCTGGCAAGGCGTGGCAGTTTCGGTAGGTTTTCTTGCTTAAATGTTCATTCCTGTGTGACGGTCAGTTCTAAATCTAACTATGGTTTAAGGTTATCAGTCGATCTTCACTGATTTTATTGCTTTATTATGATTAAATTACATCATAATTTGATCCTAATATTTTGAATTTAATCACGGATTTTACTTCCTAATGTTAAGTTGGTGGATTCATTGTTTAGAACTAAAGCCGCCATTGCTGTTTAATGGACTCTAATTGTCAGTAAATGACACTTTCTGCCAGGCATATGAGAGTGCAGATGTTATCCCGCGCAAGAATCTCCTTGATATGTCTTCAGCACCTAGAAGAGAATAACGCACTTTATGGCCGTGAACAATAGCATGATATCGATATTTAGCGCTGTTATTATTATTATTATTAGATATAGAAATTCTGCTCCTATAATTGAACCGTGTCGTGCAGTTTTGTTTTATTAATTAGATGGAATTAATTATTTTAATAAGTATCAGAAATCGGATCTATTTTAACCTCTGCATTTAATGACATATATTTATTTCTATTTTAAGAAACTGCAGCCTCAGCGTGTTGAAACCAAAACGTAACTACTCGTGGTTTGAGCGACACAACGAAGACATAAAGGCAGCGCTTACAATGGTCTGAAGAAATCAATATAAAGTAGGGGCAACAGCAAGCGTTCCCAGGCAGATTTGTTTCCAAGTTTTAACAATGTATCTATACTTTTGTATATTTCTTAAAATAATTTTGACCATCAACTGTTTGTTTTATATCGTTTTTTAATACATTGTTATTTGGTTCGTATTTAAACTGCGTTTTATTTTCAAGCATAAATCTGCAAATAATTGATAGCAATTTCGAGTAAGCTAGTAAATGATGATTTTATAATTTTTCTTAACATATCAAATACTTTCAAATTGTATTACTATATAATAAATATATTTTTAAAGTTGCTGTGTCCTATTTTTGCAGTTTATAAATTATTTTTATTTAAAACCTAAAAGAATATCAGAGCTTTCGAATATTAAAATAATTTTTTCTTTGCGGTACGTTGCCTTATATACTTTCTCCAAACTCTGTTTAGATTGTATACACAGATAGTATATGGTGTTTGAGTATTAGAAATTACAATTTTAAAAATATATAAAGTGTAACCATTTGTTTAAACTAAAAGGCAGTTTTTATACCTGATTGTTACAATGTATATTACATTGGTGCCATAACGAGGGGCTAAGGGACCTGTACCTTCCTGGCCCTCCCTATGAAGAATAAAATTTTGCCCATTATCCTCCAATGGAAAAGGTATAGTGTTTATGCCCTTTGTAATGCAAGTATTAAGTATTACAAAATACAACAATTTTGCGTTTACGTTCCATGATAAACACTGTTGTATTGTGTGGTAGAACAAAACCTTCCCTTGCGTGGGCAACGAGCTCTGGCACAGCTTCGTCTTGCAAAAGAAAACCAGGACAGGGAAGAAAAGTAAAATGGATTCTCTGGCATCGTCAGAATACCACCACTTGTATTGGTTATAATACATAATTAACAATTTCAATTTTAAAGTGGTTATTTCAAATTTTCCAAGCCGTCACGCTAGCCTCCATCTGTCGTTGATGCCCTTGGCCCTACATAATGAAATTCTGGGTGCGTTACTGGTATTATATCATTTATACGATGATAGAAGTTTGTTATCAATGGACGATACATAGGTTATTTGAAGAAAAGAAACCAAATTATTACATTTTTAAATTTTTAAATTTTTGGCAAAACCTATATATAATGAAATCATAATTGCAAAACAAAATGCTTATATCACCTGAAATTGATATTTGGAAAAACTGAAGCCAAGAATTCGTGGTTACATAGAGCTTAAATCTGAAAGATGTAAGGTTAGTGTAAAGTAGTGGCACACAACAAATCTTGAAGAACAAAGAAAAGATGGGAAATGAAAGAAACTTGATAAACGTACTATGGATGTGGACGGTGACGAACAATTTAAAGCATTCCTTGAGAATAATCACAAGAATATGTGTGAGAGAAACTTCTCACCTGGAAATTCGAACGATTGGGAACTGATGAAGGAGAAGAAGGCTGTAATATGTATATATAAATAAATAAATATATATATACAATAAATACATATATATATATAATATATATATATATATATATATAAATATATATATTTATTTTAAAACCACATATGCTATTCAAATAAAAGAATATTTATTAATTTACATTCAAAGCTTTTCGTTGGTAAACACTACCATTATCATCATCAGGAATGAAAATACCTGATTTTCATTCCTGATGATGTTGGTAGTGTTTACCAACGAAAAGCTTTGAATGTAAATTAATAAATAATCTTATATTTGAATATCCTATGTTGTTTTAAATTATTAAACAAGAAAACTTATTATGTATATATATATATATATATATATATACTTTAGATAGAATAATATTGGACTTTGAGAATGCTGGAACTGTACACCAGCGAAAAGCTTTAGCAAATTTATAAATGTTGAATGGAATACATCTTGATTATGAAAAACTTTGAAGGTATTAAATAATTATAATAAATCAAGAAAAAATAATCATCTATATTATAATATATATATATATATATATATATATATATATATATATATATATATATATATAATATCAAATGTGTTTTCCTGTTAGAATATTTATAAGATTAAATAATATACACAATTACAGGAATAATTTATTGAACTTAATACATTCAAAGCTTTTCGTTGGTTTACATTACCAATATCCTCAGGAGTTACAATACTAAGAAGATTCTTAGTATTGTAACTCCTGAAGATGTTGGTAATGTAAACCAACGAAAAGCTTTTAGTTTATTGTTCAGTAAATTAAATATTCCTGTATTAGTGTATATTATTTAATCTTAAAAATATATATATATATATTAATATTTCAAAAACAAGAATACATTTAATGAATATATTTAGACTATATTTTAATTTATATATTTATTATAATATATCAAATTGGTTTAGAAAATGGATATAAAAGAAAAACTAAAGATAAATTAAATAATAACATAATAACAAAACAGACACTCGAAAATAACTTTGTACCTAATAAGAGAGAAAATATTTGGACAACTTTTACATTTACTGGTAACGAAATAAGTAAAATGATAAGAATTTTTAAAGAAACAAATTTACAAATTACATATAAAACTGATATTAAAATTAAAAATTTAATAAACAATAACAAAAATCAAAATAATATGCACGAACGAAATGGAGTATATAATATAAAATGTTAAACTTGTAATAACTTATATGTAGCACAAAGAAGAAAGAAATTAAAAGAAAGATACAAAGAACATTTAAAACGCTTATATCAAACCAAATATATACAAATCAAATTTAGCTACGCATTGTATTTATAATAGACACGAGTTTCCGGAAATAGAAATTATGAAATTATTAAAAGAATTAAATAAAGGAATAAAATTGAATATATTTGAAACATTGGAAATTTATAAGCATAAAGTTAAAGACAAATAATTGATGAATAAATTCAAGTGAGATCAAGGCACCAAACTATTTATGAGGTCATTGATGTTACAGAAAAAATTACTTAAATTGCAATTCTTATAAACATATGGTCGTTTGCATCATATATGATTTAATTTTGTAAAAATATTTTATTAGATAATTATTTTCTTGAAGATGCTGGTACTATTTTATCGGCGAAAAGCTTTAAAGAATAAATATATTCATTAAAAGTATTCTTGTTTTTGAAATATTTTAAATTTATCAACTATATTACAAGAAAACATATCACCATATTTAATTTATATGTGTATATATATATATATATATATATATTAAAAACAACATAGGTTATTCAAATACAAGAATATTTATTAATTTATATCCAAAGCTTTTCGTTAGTAAACAGTACCAACATCATCAGGAACGTATTTTATGTTCATATATATATATATATATATATATATATATATATATATATATATATATATATATATATATATATATAGTCGATGTATGTTACCTTTACTGCGGTCAAAACAAAATAATAGTGTGTCACTAAAGTATTTTAAACATTTTACCTTTTCTTTTTAATAAATGACGTTACAAAAACCCAGCTTTACTCTATATTACATCCAACGGGATTTCCACGCTGTCATTAATAAAGCTTCAGTATTGAAAATCCTGTTTTATATAAAATTCTGCACTGGCATACCTCTATGGTCGCGTTCCAATTGAGCGAGAGTTGTGCGTCGAAATGTAAAGCGAGGTTAAAAACCATACCGAGTTCATTTCACAATGAAAACTAAAATATTGTGTTTGTACCTAACGAAGCCTTTCCGCTCGGAAGTGATTTGTATGCACGCATACATCGAGTTGTTTCCGTTTTTATCAAAGTTTTTAAAACTGCATAAACATTTTTTTTACCTCAATAAAAATTAACTTTTTCAACAAAATTAGAAATTAATTGAAATTTACTATATTTACAACATTGAATATTAAACACGATGCCTTCTGCTTACAATATAGTTTTGTTATAGAATCCTTACTTTGGTTGTCCCGAGGAGGTGTGGCGGCAAACTCTACGCTCCAAACAATATTTCTTACAATAGAGTTCACTCTAAGGGGTACTGTTAAATCGCTTGCAAATAAATTCTTCGGCGGTCCTTGGGATCGATATCATACCTTTACGTTAGTTTTGAAGCGCTCTATCCACTAGACTACTCAGGCCTCTAAATAGTATACTGTATAATTTCCCCCTCTATCTTCCTCTCTCTCTCTCTCTCTCTCTCTCTCTCTCTATCTATCTATCTATCTATCTATCTATCTATCTATATCTATCTATCTAACTATCTCGCTTCCTCCCCTCCCTCAAATATGTATGTGTATATGAGTATATAAATACAAATAGAGACACAAGTAAATGATCTAGAAGAAACAAACCGTTCAAAAATTCTCAAAAAACTCACAGTACTGAAATATTCAAGGAGTAGTTTACTCATTTGATAAGACAAATGTGTATGTACATTTTGGTTGGTTGAATTTTGGTGAATAGATGAAGCCCCATATATATATATATATATATATATATATATATATATATATATGTAGATTATGCAACACTGTTTTCTTGTATACACTTATCACTTTCACTTATGTACTTAAACAAGTAAGATTCTTGTGAAGTGAGGCTCCACAATGGAGATACTATCAATCGTTAACTCGCATAAATACCAAGTAATATTCTTGTTTAAGAACATATAGTGAAAGTGATATATATAAATATATATATTCCACAGTCAGTGATGCTCGACAATATACTATCAATCTTTCAAATGTAACTGGCATAAATATAAAGTAAATATATATATATATATATATATATATATATATATATATATATATAAATAAATATGAATAGTTATTATATGGATTAGATCCGTTCATTCTGCAGTGCATAAAATCGCAGTTCCGACGTTTCGCTAGAATCTCATCTAGCATTAAAGAGGTGAACTAAGCAACAGTTACACAAAACCAATAACAAATTACAATACAAAATACAACACAGCACCAACAACAAAGATAAACTACAAGCACCAGTCGCATTCAAATTAAACTGCGACGAATGTAACAAATTCTACATTGGACAAACAGCAGCTTTAAACAAAGAGTCGAAGAACACAAACATAACACCACCTCAACAATTTACAATCACTTAAAAGAAACAGGACACAAATACACAGACATTTATCATAATTTAGAAATCCTACACATCAACAAAAAAGGACCACATCTCGACACACTAGAACAATATGAAATTTACAAACACACATAAACACAAAATACAAACATATTAAACGAACAAACACAATACAAATCAGACATACTCTTTGATACTATCGAAAACCTACCTTTAAAACCGTCACCGCTTGACCCAACATCTCTAAGCAGAAGACACTGATGAAGATCGGCACATAGCGATCGGAAACGTTCTGTCTCAGTAAGTTTTAACAAATTTACTAAATAAAAAGTTCGGATAGTCATAAACTATTTTTTAAGTGATTAATAACATTCACCGAACGTAATGGACTATAAAATTCAAGAATATTTATGTCGTTATAAACAAAAAGAATTATCTATAATTATTTTATTAATTTCATAAGGGATTTAATGCAAATGTGAAGAAATATTGAAAAAAGGTTTAAGCGTTTGGAATAGAAAATACAGAGCTAACAATAGAATGGAGTGCATAGCTGTATGAAGACACACAGATAATATTAGTCACGTTTTTTACTGGTCACAGCCTACATAATTATTAATTTTAATTCTTCACGTTTTGCCTTATTGAATTTATCATTCCTTCTTATGTTTTGTATGTTTTTACTTTCGATTTAGCTCTATTGTGCTGAGATTTGACGCTACTTTGTTGGAATTAATTATACCAAGGTTACCGTTAAACCCTGTTTAAAATTGACCGGTTTCTGCTATATTATTAACAAAGTATTAATCGGTGGTGTATTTAAATGATTGCAGTATATAACGGTTCAGAATCCACACCCACTTATACACGGCCTTTATAAACCCATTCATAACATTGTGAGCACTGAAGTCGAAATTTCCTCGAGATCTATGCTCTTAAAGTTGAACAGAGTGTGACGTCACAGGTTAGCATAACTCTTTAAATACTACAGGGCTTCACTTTCTTATTAAAGTAATGTTATGAAAGAACATGAAATTAGTAAAGTCCCTCTTGTGCATAAGGCATCACTTCCATAACACACTTCCATGGCACATTCTTGAAGATCTACATCTTAAAGTTAAATAATTTTCTTTATTCAGTTCCTTCTATTAGTTCATACTCTCCTTATATATATATATATATATATATATATATATATATATATATATATATATATATATCTTGTTCAAATTTTCTGTCATGTATAAAATACTTTTTATCCTTCCATTCAAGGCCAAATACATTTTTTTAAAACTTGTAGTTGATGACACCTGATGTTAAATCATATTTTTGAAAATGTATTCTAGTTTTATATGGGAGAAAACCTTTTGCACAAAAAGAGCATACTATGCAATATAGTTATTTCGTCCCATTTGGATAAAGTTACTGATAGCATACTACGTCATAAAACATCTAATTCTATTACAATAAAAATATTGAAAAGAACCCCAATACCACAATAATAATCAAAAATAACAAATAAAACAAGTTACTTAAGATTAAACCCTTATGTACATATTGATGACCATGTCACGATCATCAGAGGGTCTTGTTACAAAACAGAAATCGAAATGTACATAAGGGTTTAATCTTAAGTAACTTGTTTTATTTGTTATTTTTGATTATTTTTGTGGTATTGGGGTTCTTTTCAATATTTTTATTGTAATATATTGTACCACTGTGCTCTTGATATTGTGTATCTAATTCTATGTTATAGGTTGTGTGGTAGAGCAGCTGTTTCATTTCACAGGTTGTGTTACTTTGTTTATATAAATTGTAATTATTTAGTAAAAAGTAACTAAAATATATATTTTTTTATTGACCTAATAAAGAATTGACTTAATATTTTTTTCATTCACTCTCTCTTCATAAGAATCATATTTTCGTCCATTTCGTCACATTACCAAAGTAGACATTATTTTATTTTGCCGAAAGTTTTGTTACAAAGAGTCAGTGACCCGGGACACCGCGAACGAAAACAGATAAAACATTTTGTGGGAGTCATGACGTCATAGGTTAAACGAATAAATCTCTTGTAAGTGGTTATAAAAGTATGTGCACAACAGTTAAATTCTGCATTGAATTACTTTGAAACTGAAATCATCTTTGTGTAAAGATAAGAATATTTATTCGTTTGAAGGATAAAAGGGAATGCCGAGCAGTAATTGGATAAAGGGAAATTTTAGTTTTAAAGATATTCCATTTAATAAAACGTTTGTATCAGTAGATATGGTTTCAACAAAAGAAATGCTTTTAAACAATTAATTTCTTGTAATAAATGAAGAGTATCAGAAAAAAAACTTCGCTCTTTGTAGCATTTGTTTAAATAAGAGAATGGGAGAGGTAAAAAAGCAGAATAAGAGAGAAGGAGGGGAGGGATGGAGAGAGAGAAAAAAATAGTAATAAGTGGATAGAAAAAGTAGAACAGAGGGTAGGAGAAGAAGGAAGTATATTGAAAAAGAAAGAGAAAGAGGGAAAGAAAGAGAGATGGCAAGGGTGAGAGGAAGAGATTGAGCGTTGGATAGAGAGAGTGGGAGAGGAAAGGGAAAGAGAGAGAATACCAGACATAAAGAGAATAGGATAAGAAATTAAAGAGAGAAAAAGAAAAAGATAAAGGGGGAAAAATACAGCGTATAGTAGTAGTCAAGCACTGACGAAAGCAATATAGTGTGTAGAGAGATTTAGAGAAAACCATTTTATTTTTTACCGTCATAAATTGTTCTCACTAGCTAAGCTTCAACTAACTCCATATCCTTACATACACACACACACACACACACACACACACACACACACACACACACACACACACACACACAGACACACACACACACACACATATATATATATATATATATATATATATATATATATATATATATATATAGCCTATATACTTGAATATATATATAAATTATAATTAATTGAAGTAAGTGCTACTAGTATCGATCTAGTGTTCCAAGATGTATATTATATGTGACAGTCGGGAAAACGTACCTTACGAAACATCTAAAGACATTCGGTAAAATATTTAAACATATTCAATAAGTTAATCCTAACTGGAAAAGAAAATCTCTAGCCTACTTTTATTTACTAAAATCTTCCCCAATACCGCCAATCGATTATTGTTTCAGCACTTGTTCCCCCTACGAGTAATTAGTTCCCAGATGCTATAAATAAATATCACGAGGTACGTAAAATATTATGACGGACGCGTAGAAGAGTTATGGTTGGAAGAAGAATATTTCCACTTAGGACGTGCGGAAAATCCCATCAGTGGCGCCAACGCTGTTTTCCTTTACAATAATAGCCAGCCTTGCAAACATAGATCCTTTGTTCTCCGTAAAATATTTATTGTTGGAACTTCCATTGTTGCCTAATACAATTGGAAACAACAATACACTTAATTACGTACAAAATAAATTCTTGCATCTTGGTTATCTACTAAACTACCAACTAAGCAACGGTTGGCTGTTTACGTTGTAAATTGATATCTTATGTTTTTTACTGATGACTATTTGGAAGAAATAAATAATTTAATAGTTTCCTTATATATATATATATATATATATATATATATACTATTCGTTTATTTGTGTTCGTTTATCATTATTTGTAATTTTGACTCATTTCTATGTCCAAATGAAAAAAAAACTCTTAAAAAGCCACGAACGAATTTTTAAGCTTAATAAGATTACACTGCACGTGTCGTATTTATTGGGCATTTATTATTGATATTGGAACTCCAATCTAAATACTGTGGTTGAGTTTGTAAAAGCATTGCGTGAATGATTCATGCTTCAATGTTGTTGCTAAATTTATTCAAACGCATTTCCGCAACGACAATCCCAACTACAGCCGCACATGGTTCCTAATAGTTTTATTCTCTTCGCCGGATAAATTGTTAGGATAAAAGTTTAGTCGTTTTTTGAATTTACAAAATACGAACATTTTCCGATACTTAAATGTACAAGGGTAGATAAGTTTCATAAGACACATAACCTTGACGGGATTTATAAATGTGTCTAGTGACGTACATTTACGACACATAACCTTGACGGAATTTATAAATGTCTCTAGTGACGTACATTTACGACACATAACCTTGACGGGATTTATAAATGTCTCTAGTGATGTACATTTACGACACATAACCTTGACGGAATTTATAAATGTGTTTAGTGACAGACATTTACGACACATAACCTTGACGGAATTTATAAATGTGTCTAGTGACATACATTTACGACACATAACCTTGACGGAATTTATAAATGTGTCTAGTGACATACATTTACGACACATAACCTTGACGGGATTTATAAATGTGTCTAGTGACGTACATTTACGACACATAACCTTGACGGAATTTATAAATGTGTCTATTGACATACATTTACGACACATAACCTTGACGGAATTTATAAATGTGTCTTGTGACATACATTTACGACACATAACCTTGACGGAATTTATAAATGTGTCTAGTGACATACATTTACGACACATAACCTTGACGGGATTTATAAATGTGTCTAGTGACGTACATTTACGACACATAACCTTGACGGAATTTATAAATGTGTCTAGTGACATACATTTACGACACATAACCTTGACGGGATTTATAAATGTGTCTAGTGACGTACATTTACGACACATAACCTTGACGGGATTTATAAATGTGTCTAGTGACATACATTTACGACACATAACCTTGACGGGATTTATAAATGTGTCTAGTGACATACATTTACGACACATAACCTTGACGGAATTTATAAATGTGTCTAGTGACATACATTTACGACACATAACCTTGACGGGATTTATAAATGTGTCTAGTGACGTACATTTACGACACATAACCTTGACGGAATTTATAAATGTGTCTAGTGACATACATTTACGACACATAACCTTGACGGAATTTATAAATGTGTCTAGTGACATACATTTACGACACATAACCTTGACGGAATTTATAAATGTGTCTAGTGACATACATTTACGACACATAACCTTGACGGAATTTATAAATGTGTCTAGTGACATACATTTACGACACATAACCTTGACGGGATTTATAAATGTGTCTAGTGACGTACATTTACGACACATAACCTTGACGGAATTTATAAATGTGTCTAGTGACATACATTTACGACACATAACCTTGACGGGATTTATAAATGTGTCTAGTGACGTACATTTACGACACATAACCTTGACGGGATTTATAAATGTGTCTAGTGACGTACATTTACGACACATAACCTTGACGGGATTTATAAATGTGTCTAGTGACGTACATTTACTCCGACACATAACCTTGACGGAATTTATAAATGTGTCTAGTGACATACATTTACGACACATAATCTTGGCGGAATTTATAAATGTGTCTAGTGACATACATTTACGACACATAACCTTGACGGGATTTATAAATGTGTCTAGTGACGTACATTTACGACACATAACCTTGACGGGATTTATAAATGTGTCTAGTGACATACATTTACGACACATAACCTTGACGGGATTTATAAATGTGTCTAGTGACATACATTTACGACACATAACCTTGACGGAATTTATAAATGTGTCTAGTGACATACATTTACGACACATAACCTTGACGGGATTTATAAATGTGTCTAGTGACGTACATTTACGACACATAACCTTGACGGAATTTATAAATGTGTCTAGTGACATACATTTACGACACATAACCTTGACGGAATTTATAAATGTGTCTAGTGACATACATTTACGACACATAACCTTGACGGAATTTATAAATGTGTCTAGTGACATACATTTACGACACATAACCTTGACGGAATTTATAAATGTGTCTAGTGACATACATTTACGACACATAACCTTGACGGGATTTATAAATGTGTCTAGTGACGTACATTTACGACACATAACCTTGACGGAATTTATAAATGTGTCTAGTGACATACATTTACGACACATAACCTTGACGGAATTTATAAATGTGTCTAGTGACATACATTTACGACACATAACCTTGACGGAATTTATAAATGTGTCTAGTGACATACATTTACGACACATAACCTTGACGGAATTTATAAATGTGTCTAGTGACATACATTTACGACACATAACCTTGACGGAATTTATAAATGTGTCTAGTGACATACATTTACGACACATAACCTTGACGGGATTTATAAATGTGTCTAGTGACGTACATTTACGACACATAACCTTGACGGAATTTATAAATGTGTCTAGTGACATACATTTACGACACATAACCTTGACGGGATTTATAAATGTGTCTAGTGACGTACATTTACGACACATAACCTTGACGGGATTTATAAATGTGTCTAGTGACGTACATTTACGACACATAACCTTGACGGGATTTATAAATGTGTCTAGTGACGTACATTTACTCCGACACATAACCTTGACGGAATTTATAAATGTGTCTAGTGACATACATTTACGACACATAATCTTGGCGGAATTTATAAATGTGTCTAGTGACATACATTTACGACACATAACCTTGACGGGATTTATAAATGTGTCTAGTGACGTACATTTACGACACATAACCTTGACGGGATTTATAAATGTGTCTAGTGACATACATTTACGACACATAACCTTGACGGGATTTATAAATGTGTCTAGTGACATACATTTACGACACATAACCTTGACGGAATTTATAAATGTGTCTAGTGACATACATTTACGACACATAACCTTGACGGGATTTATAAATGTGTCTAGTGACGTACATTTACGACACATAACCTTGACGGAATTTATAAATGTGTCTAGTGACATACATTTACGACACATAACCTTGACGGAATTTATAAATGTGTCTAGTGACATACATTTACGACACATAACCTTGACGGAATTTATAAATGTGTCTAGTGACATACATTTACGACACATAACCTTGACGGAATTTATAAATGTGTCTAGTGACATACATTTACGACACATAACCTTGACGGGATTTATAAATGTGTCTAGTGACGTACATTTACGACACATAACCTTGACGGAATTTATAAATGTGTCTAGTGACATACATTTACGACACATAACCTTGACGGGATTTATAAATGTGTCTAGTGACGTACATTTACGACACATAACCTTGACGGGATTTATAAATGTGTCTAGTGACGTACATTTACGACACATAACCTTGACGGGATTTATAAATGTGTCTAGTGACGTACATTTACTCCGACACATAACCTTGACGGAATTTATAAATGTGTCTAGTGACATACATTTACGACACATAATCTTGACGGGATTTATAAATGTGTCTAGTGACGTACATTTACGACACATAACCTTGACGGGATCTATAAATGTGTCTAGTGACGTACATTTACGACACATAACCTTGACGGGATCTATAAATGTGTCTAGTGACGTACATTTACGACACATAACCTTGACGGGATCTATAAATGTGTCTAGTGACGTACATTTACGACACATAACCTTGACGGGATCTATAAATGTGTCTAGTGACGTACATTTACGACACATAACCTTGACGGGATCTATAAATGTGTCTAGTGACGTACATTTACGACACATAACATTGACGGAATTTATAAATGTGTCTAGTGACGTACATTTAAAACACATAACCTTGACGGAATTTATAAATGTGTCTAGTGACATACATTTACGACACATAACCTTGACGGAATTTATAAATGTGTCTAGTGACATACATTTACGACACATAACCTTGACGGGATTTATAAATGTGGCTAGTGACGTACATTTACGACACATAACCTTGACGGAATTTATAAATGTGTCTAGTGACGTACATTTACTACGACACATAACCTTGACGGGATTTATAAATGTGTCTAGTGACGTACATTTACGACACATAACCTTGACGGGATTTATAAATGTGTCTAGTGACATACATTTACGACACATAACCTTGACGGAATTTATAAATGTGTCTAGTGACATACATTTACGACACATAACCTTGACGGGATTTATAAATGTGTCTAGTGACGTACATTTACGACACATAACCTTGACGGAATTTATAAATGTGTCTAGTGACATACATTTACGACACATAACCTTGACGGGATTTATAAATGTGTCTAGTGACGTACATTTACGACACATAACCTTGACGGAATTTATAAATGTGTCTAGTGACATACATTTACGACACATAACCTTGACGGGATTTATAAATGTGTCTAGTGACATACATTTACGACACATAACCTTGACGGAATTTATAAATGTGTCTAGTGACATACATTTACGACACATAACCTTGACGGGATTTATAAATGTGGCTAGTGACGTACATTTACGACACATAACCTTGACGGAATTTATAAATGTGTCTAGTGACGTACATTTACTACGACACATAACCTTGACGGGATTTATAAATGTGTCTAGTGACGTACATTTACGACACATAACCTTGACGGGATTTATAAATGTGTCTAGTGACGTACATTTACGACACATAACCTTGACGGGATTTATAAATGTGTCTAGTGACGTACATTTACGACACATAACCTTGACGGGATTTATAAATGTGTCTAGTGACATACATTTACGACACATAACCTTGACGGAATTTATAAATGTGTCTAGTGACATACATTTACGACACATAACCTTGACGGGATTTATAAATGTGTCTAGTGACGTACATTTACGACACATAACCTTGACGGGATTTATAAATGTGTCTAGTGACGTACATTTACTCCGACACATAACCTTGACGGAATTTATAAATGTGTCTAGTGACATACATTTACGACACATAACCTTGACGGAATTTATAAATGTGTCTAGTGACATACATTTACGACACATAACCTTGACGGGATTTATAAATGTGTCTAGTGACGTACATTTACGACACATAACCTTGACGGGATTTATAAATGTGTCTAGTGACGTACATTTACTCCGACACATAACCTTGACGGAATTTATAAATGTGTCTAGTGACATACATTTACGACACATAATCTTGACGGGATTTATAAATGTGTCTAGTGACGTACATTTACGACACATAACCTTGACGGGATCTATAAATGTGTCTAGTGACGTACATTTACGACACATAACCTTGACGGGATCTATAAATGTGTCTAGTGACGTACATTTACGACACATAACCTTGACGGGATCTATAAATGTGTCTAGTGACGTACATTTACGACACATAACCTTGACGGGATCTATAAATGTGTCTAGTGACGTACATTTACTCCGACACATAACCTTGACGGAATTTATAAATGTGTCTAGTGACATACATTTACGACACATAATCTTGACGGGATTTATAAATGTGTCTAGTGACGTACATTTACGACACATAACCTTGACGGGATCTATAAATGTGTCTAGTGACGTACATTTACGACACATAACCTTGACGGGATCTATAAATGTGTCTAGTGACGTACATTTACGACACATAACCTTGACGGGATCTATAAATGTGTCTAGTGACATACATTTACGACACATAACCTTGACGGGATTTATAAATGTGGCTAGTGACGTACATTTACGACACATAACCTTGACGGAATTTATAAATGTGTCTAGTGACGTACATTTACTACGACACATAACCTTGACGGGATTTATAAATGTGTCTAGTGACGTACATTTACGACACATAACCTTGACGGGATTTATAAATGTGTCTAGTGACGTACATTTACGACACATAACCTTGACGGGATTTATAAATGTGTCTAGTGACGTACATTTACGACACATAACCTTGACGGGATTTATAAATGTGTCTAGTGACATACATTTACGACACATAACCTTGACGGAATTTATAAATGTGTCTAGTGACATACATTTACGACACATAACCTTGACGGGATTTATAAATGTGTCTAGTGACGTACATTTACGACACATAACCTTGACGGAATTTATAAATGTGTCTAGTGACATACATTTACGACACATAACCTTGACGGGATTTATAAATGTGTCTAGTGACGTACATTTACGACACATAACCTTGACGGAATTTATAAATGTGTCTAGTGACATACATTTACGACACATAACCTTGACGGGATTTATAAATGTGTCTAGTGACATACATTTACGACACATAACCTTGACGGAATTTATAAATGTGTCTAGTGACATACATTTACGACACATAACCTTGACGGGATTTATAAATGTGGCTAGTGACGTACATTTACGACACATAACCTTGACGGAATTTATAAATGTGTCTAGTGACGTACATTTACTACGACACATAATCTTGACGGGATTTATAAATGTGTCTAGTGACGTACATTTACGACACATAACCTTGACGGGATTTATAAATGTGTCTAGTGACGTACATTTACGACACATAACCTTGACGGGATTTATAAATGTGTCTAGTGACGTACATTTACGACACATAACCTTGACGGGATTTATAAATGTGTCTAGTGACATACATTTACGACACATAACCTTGACGGAATTTATAAATGTGTCTAGTGACATACATTTACGACACATAACCTTGACGGGATTTATAAATGTGTCTAGTGACGTACATTTACGACACATAACCTTGACGGAATTTATAAATGTGTCTAGTGACATACATTTACGACACATAACCTTGACGGGATTTATAAATGTGTCTAGTGACGTACATTTACGACACATAACCTTGACGGAATTTATAAATGTGTCTAGTGACATACATTTACGACACATAACCTTGACGGGATTTATAAATGTGTCTAGTGACGTACATTTACGACACATAACCTTGACGGGATTTATAAATGTGTCTAGTGACGTACATTTACGACACATAACCTTGACGGGATTTATAAATGTGTCTAGTGACGTACATTTACTCCGACACATAACCTTGACGGAATTTATAAATGTGTCTAGTGACATACATTTACGACACATAATCTTGACGGGATTTATAAATGTGTCTAGTGACGTACATTTACGACACATAACCTTGACGGGATCTATAAATGTGTCTAGTGACGTACATTTACGACACATAACCTTGACGGGATCTATAAATGTGTCTAGTGACGTACATTTACGACACATAACCTTGACGGGATCTATAAATGTGTCTAGTGACGTACATTTACGACACATAACCTTGACGGGATCTATAAATGTGTCTAGTGACGTACATTTACGACACATAACCTTGACGGGATCTGTAAATGTGTCTAGTGACGTACATTTACGACACATAACCTTGACGGAATTTATAAATGTGTCTAGTGACGTACATTTACGACACATAACCTTGACGGAATTTATAAATGTGTCTAGTGACATACATTTACGACACATAACCTTGACGGAATTTATAAATGTGTCTAGTGACATACATTTACGACACATAACCTTGACGGGATTTATAAATGTGGCTAGTGACGTACATTTACGACACATAACCTTGACGGAATTTATAAATGTGTCTAGTGACGTACATTTACTACGACACATAACCTTGACGGGATTTATAAATGTGTCTAGTGACGTACATTTACGACACATAACCTTGACGGGATTTATAAATGTGTCTAGTGACGTACATTTACTACGACACATAACCTTGACGGGATTTATAAATGTGTCTAGTGACGTACATTTACGACACATAACCTTGACGGGAGTTATAAATGTGTCTAGTGACATACATTTACGACACATAACCTTGACGGGAGTTATAAATGTGTCTAGTGACGTCCATTTACGACACATAACCTTGACGGGAGTTATAAATGTGTCTAGTGACGTACATTTACGACACATAACCTTGACGGGATTTATAAATGTGTCTAGTGACGTACATTTACTACGACACATAACATTACTACGATACATATATTTGCTTACACATAAATTTAGGATACATAATTTGCTAAGAAACATAAATTTGCTGACTACATTTTCCTGACAAAAAATTACTATGGTAGATACATAAATTTGCCTAGATATATAAACATTATTGACACACAACTATAGGTGCATACATACATTTACTGATACATAATTGTGAAATGATACATAAATTAAATTAGATAGATAAATTGTCTGACAGATTCCTATGGAGGGATGCATTAATTTGCTAAGATATATGAAATTGCTAATACATAATTATGGAAGAGTACATGGACTTTCTTAAGGTACATCAACTTCTCATCACATAAAAATGGAAAGAATAGATAAATTTCCTAAGATAATACAATTTTTGACTCATAACTATGAAAGTATACATACATATACTAAGATAAATAAATTGATAGATTACAACGGAATACATAAATTTCCTAAGATAAATAAATAAGCTGACCAATAACTATGGGGCGATACATAAATTAGCCAGGATACATACATTTTCTGACCCATAACCATCAAATAATACACAAATTTGCAAAGATACACGTCTGGCAGTATAAACGATTCCCTAAGATAAATAAATAAGCTGACCAATAACTATGGGGCGATACATAAATTAGCCAGGATACATACATTTTCTGACCCATAACCATCAAATAATACACAAATTTGCAAAGATACACGTCTGGCAGTATAAACAATTCCCTAAGATAAATAAATAAGCTGACCAATAACTATGGGGCGATACATAAATTAGCCAGGATACATACATTTTCTGACCCATAACCATCAAATAATACACAAATTTGCAAAGATACACGTCTGGCAGTATAAACAATTCCCTAAGATAAATAAATAAGCTGACCAATAACTATGGGGCGATACATAAATTAGCCAGGATACATACATTTTCTGACCCATAACCATCAAGTAATACACAAATTTGCAAAGATACACGTCTGGCAGTATAAACAATTCCCTAAGATAAATAAATAAGCTGACCAATAACTATGGGGCAATACATAAAATAGCCAGGATACATACATTTTCTGACCCATAACCATCAAATAATACACAAATTTGAAAAGATACACGTCTGGCAGTATAAACAATTCCCTAAGATAAATAAATAAGCTGACCAATAACTATGGGGCAATACATAAATTAGCCAGGATACATACATTTTCTGACCCATAACCATCAAATAATACACAAATTTGCAAAGATACACGTCTGGCAGTATAAACAATTCCCTAAGATAAATAAATAAGCTGACCAATAACTATGGGGCAATACATAAATTAGCCAGGATACATACATTTTCTGACCCATAACCATCAAATAATACACAAATTTGCAAAGATACACGTCTGGCAGTATAAACAATTCCCTAAGATAAATAAATAAGCTGACCAATAACTATGGGGCGATACATAAATTAACCAGGATACATACATTTTCTGACCCATAACCATCAAATAATACACAAATTTGCAAAGATACACGTCTGGCAGTATAAACAATTCCCTAAGATAAATAAATAAGCTGACCAATAACTATGGGGCAATAAATAAATTAACCAGGATACATACATTTTCTGACCCATAACCATCAAATAATACACAAATTTGCAAAGATACACGTCTGGCAGTATAAACAATTCCCTAAGATAAATAAATAAGCTGACCAATAACTATCTGGCAATACATAAATTAACCAGGATACATACATTTTCTGACCCATAACCATCAAATAATACACAAATTTGCAAAGATACACGTCTGGCAGTATAAACAATTCCCTAAGATAAATAAATAAGCTGACCAATAACTATGGGGCAATACATAAATTAACCAGGATACATACATTTTCTGACCCATAACCATCAAATAATACACAAATTTGCAAAGATACACGTCTGGCAGTATAAACAATTCCCTAAGATAAATAAATAAGCTGACCAATAACTATCTGGCAATACATAAATTAACCACGATACATACATTTTCTGACCCATAACCATCAAATAATACACAAATTTGCAAAGATACACGTCTGGCAGTATAAACAATTCCCTAAGATAAATAGATAAGCTGACCAATAACTATGGGGCGATACATAAATTAACCAGGATACATACATTTTCTGACCCATAACCATCAAATAATACACAAATTTGCAAAGATACACGTCTGGCAGTATAAACAATTCCCTAAGATAAATAAATAAGCTGACCAATAACTATCTGGCAATACATAAATTAACCAGGATACATACATTTTCTGACCCATAACCATCAAATAATACACAAATTTGCAAAGATACACGTCTGGCAGTATAAACAATTCCCTAAGATAAATAGATAAGCTGACCAATAACTATGGGGCGATACATAAATTAACCAGGATACATACATTTTATGACCCATAACCATCAAATAATACACAAATTTGCAAAGATACACGTCTGGCAGTATAAACAATTCCCTAAGATAAATAAATAAGCTGACCAATAACTATGGGGCAATAAATAAATTAACCAGGATACATACATTTTCTGACCCATAACCATCAAATAATACAGAAATTTGCAAAGATACACGTCTGGCAGTATAAACAATTCCCTAAGATAAATAGATAAGCTGACCAATAACTATGGGGCGATACATAAATTAACCAGGATACATACATTTTCTGACCCATAACCATCAAATAATACACAAATTTGCAAAGATACACGTCTGGCAGTATAAACAATTCCCTAAGATAAATAAATAAGCTGACCAATAACTATGGGGCAATAAATAAATTAACCAGGATACATACATTTTCTGACCCATAACCATCAAATAATACACAAATTTGCAAAGATACACGTCTGGCAGTATAAACAATTCCCTAAGATAAATAAATAAGCTGACCAATAACTATCTGGCAATACATAAATTAACCAGGATACATACATTTTCTGACCCATAACCATCAAATAATACACAAATTTGCAAAGATACACGTCTGGCAGTATAAACAATTCCCTAAGATAAATAAATAAGCTGACCAATAACTATCTGGCAATACATAAATTAACCAGGATACATACATTTTCTGACCCATAACCATCAAATAATACACAAATTTGCAAAGATACACGTCTGGCAGTATAAACAATTCCCTAAGATAAATAAATAAGCTGACCAATAACTATGGAGCGATACATAAATTAACCAGGATACATACATTTTCTGATCCATAACCATCAAATAATACACAAATTTGCAAAGATACACGTCTGGCAGTATAAACAATTCCCTAAGATAAATAAATAAGCTGACCAATAACTATCTGGCAATACATAAATTAACCAGGATACATACATTTTCTGACCCATAACCATCAAATAATACACAAATTTGCAAAGATACACGTCTGGCAGTATAAACAATTCCCTAAGATAAATAAATAAGCTGACCAATAACTATCTGGCAATACATAAATTAACCAGGATACATACATTTTCTGACCCATAACCATCAAATAATACACAAATTTGCAAAGATACACGTCTGGCAGTATAAACAATTCCCTAAGATAAATAAATAAGCTGACCAATAACTATCTGGCAATACATAAATTAACCAGGATACATACATTTTCTGACCCATAACCATCAAATAATACACAAATTTGCAAAGATACACGTCTGGCAGTATAAACAATTCCCTAAGATAAATAAATAAGCTGACCAATAACTATGGAGCGATACATAAATTAACCAGGATACATACATTTTCTGATCCATAACCATCAAATAATACACAAATTTGCAAAGATACACGTCTGGCAGTATAAACAATTCCCTAAGATAAATAAATAAGCTGACCAATAACTATCTGGCAATACATAAATTAACCAGGATACATACATTTTCTGACCCATAACCATCAAATAATACACAAATTTGCAAAGATACACGTCTGGCAGTATAAACAATTCCCTAAGATAAATAAATAAGCTGACCAATAACTATGGAGCGATACATAAATTAACCAGGATACATACATTTTCTGACCCATAACCATCAAATAATACACAAATTTGCAAAGATACACGTCTGGCAGTATAAACAATTCCCTAAGATAAATAAATAAGCTGACCAATAACTATGGAGCGATACATAAATTAACCAGGATACATACATTTTCTGACCCATAACCATCAAATAATACACAAATTTGCAAAGATACACGTCTGGCAGTATAAACAATTCCCTAAGATAAATAAATAAGCTGACCAATAACTATCTGGCAATACATAAATTAACCAGGATACATACATTTTCTGACCCATAACCATCAAATAATACACAAATTTGCAAAGATACACGTCTGGCAGTATAAACAATTCCCTAAGATAAATAAATAAGCTGACCAATAACTATGGAGCGATACATAAATTAACCAGGATACATACATTTTCTGATCCATAACCATCAAATAATACACAAATTTGCAAAGATACACGTCTGGCAGTATAAACAATTCCCTAAGATAAATAAATAAGCTGACCAATAACTATGGAGCGATACATAAATTAACCAGGATACATACATTTTCTGACCCATAACCATCAAATAATACACAAATTTGCAAAGATACACGTCTGGCAGTATAAACAATTCCCTAAGATAAATAAATAAGCTGACCAATAACTATGGGGCAATACATAAATTAACCAGGGTACATACATTTTCTGACCCATAACCATCAAATAATACACAAATTTGCAAAGATACACGTCTGGCAGTATAAACAATTCCCTAAGATAAATAAATAAGCTGACCAATAACTATGGAGCGATACATAAATTAACCAGGATACATACATTTTCTGACCCATAACCATCAAATAATACACAAATTTGCAAAGATACACGTCTGGCAGTATAAACAATTCCCTAAGATAAATAAATAAGCTGACCAATAACTATGGGGCAATACATAAATTAACCAGGATACATACATTTTCTGACCCATAACCATCAAATAATACACAAATTTGCAAAGATACACGTCTGGCAGTATAAACAATTCCCTAAGATAAATAAATAAGCTGACCAATAACTATGGAGCGATACATAAATTAACCAGGATACATACATTTTCTGACCCATAACCATCAAATAATACACAAATTTGCAAAGATACACGTCTGGCAGTATAAACAATTCCCTAAGATAAATAAATAAGCTGACCAATAACTATGGGGCAATACATAAATTAACCAGGGTACATACATTTTCTGACCCATAACCATCAAATAATACACAAATTTGCAAAGATACACGTCTGGCAGTATAAACAATTCCCTAAGATAAATAAATAAGCTGACCAATAACTATGGAGCGATACATAAATTAACCAGGATACATACATTTTCTGACCCATAACCATCAAATAATACACAAATTTGCAAAGATACACGTCTGGCAGTATAAACAATTCCCTAAGATAAATAAATAAGCTGACCAATAACTATGGGGCAATACATAAATTAACCAGGGTACATACATTTTCTGACCCATAACCATCAAATAATACACAAATTTGCAAAGATACACGTCTGGCAGTATAAACAATTCCCTAAGATAAATAAATAAGCTGACCAATAACTATGGGGCAATACATAAATTAACCAGGATACATACATTTTCTGACCCATAACCATCAAATAATACACAAATTTGCAAAGATACACGTCTGGCAGTATAAACAATTCCCTAAGATAAATAAATAAGCTGACCAATAACTATGGGGCAATACATAAATTAACCAGGATACATACATTTTCTGACCCATAACCATCAAATAATACACAAATTTGCAAAGATACACGTCTGGCAGTATAAACAATTCCCTAAGATAAATAAATAAGCTGACCAATAACTATGGAGCGATACATAAATTAACCAGGATACATACATTTTCTGACCCATAACCATCAAATAATACACAAATTTGCAAAGATACACGTCTGGCAGTATAAACAATTCCCTAAGATAAATAAATAAGCTGACCAATAACTATGGAGCGATACATAAATTAACCAGGATACATACATTTTCTGATCCATAACCATCAAATAATACAGAAATTTGCAAAGATACACGTCTGGCAGTATAAACAATTCCCTAAGATAAATAAATAAGCTGACCAATAACTATCTGGCAATACATAAATTAACCAGGATACATACATTTTCTGACCCATAACCATCAAATAATACACAAATTTGCAAAGATACACGTCTGGCAGTATAAACAATTCCCTAAGATAAATAAATAAGCTGACCAATAACTATCTGGCAATACATAAATTAACCAGGATACATACATTTTCTGACCCATAACCATCAAATAATACACAAATTTGCAAAGATACACGTCTGGCAGTATAAACAATTCCCTAAGATAAATAAATAAGCTGACCAATAACTATGGAGCGATACATAAATTAACCAGGATACATACATTTTCTGATCCATAACCATCAAATAATACACAAATTTGCAAAGATACACGTCTGGCAGTATAAACAATTCCCTAAGATAAATAAATAAGCTGACCAATAACTATGGAGCGATACATAAATTAACCAGGATACATACATTTTCTGATCCATAACCATCAAATAATACAGAAATTTGCAAAGATACACGTCTGGCAGTATAAACAATTCCCTAAGATAAATAAATAAGCTGACCAATAACTATCTGGCAATACATAAATTAACCAGGATACATACATTTTCTGACCCATAACCATCAAATAATACACAAATTTGCAAAGATACACGTCTGGCAGTATAAACAATTCCCTAAGATAAATAAATAAGCTGACCAATAACTATCTGGCAATACATAAATTAACCAGGATACATACATTTTCTGACCCATAACCATCAAATAATACACAAATTTGCAAAGATACACGTCTGGCAGTATAAACAATTCCCTAAGATAAATAAATAAGCTGACCAATAACTATGGAGCGATACATAAATTAACCAGGATACATACATTTTCTGATCCATAACCATCAAATAATACACAAATTTGCAAAGATACACGTCTGGCAGTATAAACAATTCCCTAAGATAAATAAATAAGCTGACCAATAACTATGGGGCAATACATAAATTAGCCAGGATACATACATTTTCTGACCCATAACCATCAAATAATACACAAATTTGCAAAGATACACGTCTGGCAGTATAAACAATTCCCTAAGATAAATAAATAAGCTGACCAATAACTATGGGGCGATACATAAATTAACCAGGATACATACATTTTCTGACCCATAACCATCAAATAATACACAAATTTGCAAAGATACACGTCTGGCAGTATAAACAATTCCCTAAGATAAATAAATAAGCTGACCAATAACTATGGGGCAATACATAAATTAACCAGGATACATACATTTTCTGACCCATAACCATCAAATAATACACAAATTTGCAAAGATACACGTCTGGCAGTATAAACAATTCCCTAAGATAAATAAATAAGCTGACCAATAACTATGGGGCAATACATAAATTAACCAGGATACATACATTTTCTGACCCATAACCATCAAATAATACACAAATTTGCAAAGATACACGTCTGGCAGTATAAACAATTCCCTAAGATAAATAAATAAGCTGACCAATAACTATGGGGCAATACATAAATTAACCAGGATACATACATTTTATGACCCATAACCATCAAATAATACACAAATTTGCAAAGATACACGTCTGGCAGTATAAACAATTCCCTAAGATAAATAAATAAGCTGACCAATAACTATGGGGCAATACATAAATTAACCAGGATACATACATTTTCTGACCCATAACCATCAAATAATACACAAATTTGCAAAGATACACGTCTGGCAGTATAAACAATTCCCTAAGATAAATAAATAAGCTGACCAATAACTATGGGGCAATACATAAATTAACCAGGGTACATACATTTTCTGACCCATAACCATCAAATAATACACAAATTTGCAAAGATACACGTCTGGCAGTATAAACAATTCCCTAAGATAAATAAATAAGCTGACCAATAACTATGGGGCAATACATAAATTAACCAGGATACATACATTTTCTGACCCATAACCATCAAATAATACACAAATTTGCAAAGATACACGTCTGGCAGTATAAACAATTCCCTAAGATAAATAAATAAGCTGACCAATAACTATGGGGCAATAAATAAATTAACCAGGATACATACATTTTCTGACCCATAACCATCAAATAATACAGAAATTTGCAAAGATACACGTCTGGCAGTATAAACAATTCCCTAAGATAAATAGATAAGCTGACCAATAACTATGGGGCGATACATAAATTAACCAGGATACATACATTTTCTGACCCATAACCATCAAATAATACACAAATTTGCAAAGATACACGTCTGGCAGTATAAACAATTCCCTAAGATAAATAAATAAGCTGACCAATAACTATGGGGCGATACATAAATTAACCAGGATACATACATTTTCTGACCCATAACCATCAAATAATACACAAATTTGCAAAGATACACGTCTGGCAGTATAAACAATTCCCTAAGATAAATAGATAAGCTGACCAATAACTATGGGGCGATACATAAATTAACCAGGATACATACATTTTCTGACCCATAACCATCAAATAATACAGAAATTTGCAAAGATACACGTCTGGCAGTATAAACAATTCCCTAAGATAAATAAATAAGCTGACCAATAACTATCTGGCAATACATAAATTAACCAGGATACATACATTTTCTGACCCATAACCATCAAATAATACACAAATTTGCAAAGATACACGTCTGGCAGTATAAACAATTCCCTAAGATAAATAAATAAGCTGACCAATAACTATCTGGCAATACATAAATTAACCAGGATACATACATTTTCTGACCCATAACCATCAAATAATACACAAATTTGCAAAGATACACGTCTGGCAGTATAAACAATTCCCTAAGATAAATAAATAAGCTGACCAATAACTATGGAGCGATACATAAATTAACCAGGATACATACATTTTCTGATCCATAACCATCAAATAATACACAAATTTGCAAAGATACACGTCTGGCAGTATAAACAATTCCCTAAGATAAATAAATAAGCTGACCAATAACTATGGAGCGATACATAAATTAACCAGGATACATACATTTTCTGATCCATAACCATCAAATAATACAGAAATTTGCAAAGATACACGTCTGGCAGTATAAACAATTCCCTAAGATAAATAAATAAGCTGACCAATAACTATCTGGCAATACATAAATTAACCAGGATACATACATTTTCTGACCCATAACCATCAAATAATACACAAATTTGCAAAGATACACGTCTGGCAGTATAAACAATTCCCTAAGATAAATAAATAAGCTGACCAATAACTATCTGGCAATACATAAATTAACCAGGATACATACATTTTCTGACCCATAACCATCAAATAATACACAAATTTGCAAAGATACACGTCTGGCAGTATAAACAATTCCCTAAGATAAATAAATAAGCTGACCAATAACTATGGAGCGATACATAAATTAACCAGGATACATACATTTTCTGATCCATAACCATCAAATAATACACAAATTTGCAAAGATACACGTCTGGCAGTATAAACAATTCCCTAAGATAAATAAATAAGCTGACCAATAACTATGGGGCGATACATAAATTAACCAGGATACATACATTTTCTGATCCATAACCATCAAATAATACAGAAATTTGCAAAGATACACGTCTGGCAGTATAAACAATTCCCTAAGATAAATAAATAAGCTGACCAATAACTATGGAGCGATACATAAATTAACCAGGATACATACATTTTCTGATCCATAACCATCAAATAATACAGAAATTTGCAAAGATACACGTCTGGCAGTATAAACAATTCCCTAAGATAAATAAATAAGCTGACCAATAACTATGGGGCGATACATAAATTAACCAGGATACATACATTTTCTGATCCATAACCATCAAATAATACAGAAATTTGCAAAGATACACGTCTGGCAGTATAAACAATTCCCTAAGATAAATAAATAAGCTGACCAATAACTATGGAGCGATACATAAATTAACCAGGATACATACATTTTCTGATCCATAACCATCAAATAATACACAAATTTGCAAAGATACACGTCTGGCAGTATAAACAATTCCCTAAGATAAATAAATAAGCTGACCAATAACTATGGAGCGATACATAAATTAACCAGGATACATACATTTTCTGATCCATAACCATCAAATAATACAGAAATTTGCAAAGATACACGTCTGGCAGTATAAACAATTCCCTAAGATAAATAAATAAGCTGACCAATAACTATCTGGCAATACATAAATTAACCAGGATACATACATTTTCTGACCCATAACCATCAAATAATACACAAATTTGCAAAGATACACGTCTGGCAGTATAAACAATTCCCTAAGATAAATAAATAAGCTGACCAATAACTATCTGGCAATACATAAATTAACCAGGATACATACATTTTCTGACCCATAACCATCAAATAATACACAAATTTGCAAAGATACACGTCTGGCAGTATAAACAATTCCCTAAGATAAATAAATAAGCTGACCAATAACTATGGAGCGATACATAAATTAACCAGGATACATACATTTTCTGATCCATAACCATCAAATAATACACAAATTTGCAAAGATACACGTCTGGCAGTATAAACAATTCCCTAAGATAAATAAATAAGCTGACCAATAACTATGGGGCAATACATAAATTAGCCAGGATACATACATTTTCTGACCCATAACCATCAAATAATACACAAATTTGCAAAGATACACGTCTGGCAGTATAAACAATTCCCTAAGATAAATAAATAAGCTGACCAATAACTATGGGGCGATACATAAATTAACCAGGATACATACATTTTCTGACCCATAACCATCAAATAATACACAAATTTGCAAAGATACACGTCTGGCAGTATAAACAATTCCCTAAGATAAATAAATAAGCTGACCAATAACTATGGGGCAATACATAAATTAACCAGGATACATACATTTTCTGACCCATAACCATCAAATAATACACAAATTTGCAAAGATACACGTCTGGCAGTATAAACAATTCCCTAAGATAAATAAATAAGCTGACCAATAACTATGGGGCAATACATAAATTAACCAGGATACATACATTTTCTGACCCATAACCATCAAATAATACACAAATTTGCAAAGATACACGTCTGGCAGTATAAACAATTCCCTAAGATAAATAAATAAGCTGACCAATAACTATGGGGCAATACATAAATTAACCAGGATACATACATTTTCTGACCCATAACCATCAAATAATACACAAATTTGCAAAGATACACGTCTGGCAGTATAAACAATTCCCTAAGATAAATAAATAAGCTGACCAATAACTATGGGGCAATACATAAATTAACCAGGATACATACATTTTCTGACCCATAACCATCAAATAATACACAAATTTGCAAAGATACACGTCTGGCAGTATAAACAATTCCCTAAGATAAATAAATAAGCTGACCAATAACTATGGGGCAATACATAAATTAACCAGGGTACATACATTTTCTGACCCATAACCATCAAATAATACACAAATTTGCAAAGATACACGTCTGGCAGTATAAACAATTCCCTAAGATAAATAAATAAGCTGACCAATAACTATGGGGCAATACATAAATTAACCAGGATACATACATTTTCTGACCCATAACCATCAAATAATACACAAATTTGCAAAGATACACGTCTGGCAGTATAAACAATTCCCTAAGATAAATAAATAAGCTGACCAATAACTATGGGGCAATACATAAATTAACCAGGGTACATACATTTTCTGACCCATAACCATCAAATAATACACAAATTTGCAAAGATACACGTCTGGCAGTATAAACAATTCCCTAAGATAAATAAATAAGCTGACCAATAACTATGGGGCGATACATAAATTAACCAGGGTACATACATTTTCTGACCCATAACCATCAAATAATACACAAATTTGCAAAGATACACGTCTGGCAGTATAAACAATTCCCTAAGATAAATAAATAGGCTGACCAATAACTATGGGGCGATACATAAATTAACCAGGATACATACATTTTCTGACCCATAACCATCAAATAATACACATATTTGCAAAGATACACGTCTGGCAGTATAAACAATTCCCTAAGATAAATAAATAAGCTGACCAATAACTATGGGGCGATACATAAATTAGCCAGGATACATACATTTTCTGACCCATAACCATCAAATAATACACAAATTTGCAAAGATACACGTCTGGCAGTATAAACAATTCCCTAAGATAAATAAATAAGCTGACCAATAACTATCTGGCAATACATAAATTAACCAGGATACATACATTTTCTGACCCATAACCATCAAATAATACACAAATTTGCAAAGATACACGTCTGGCAGTATAAACAATTCCCTAAGATAAATAAATAAGCTGACCAATAACTATCTGGCAATACATAAATTAACCAGGATACATACATTTTCTGACCCATAACCATCAAATAATACACAAATTTGCAAAGATACACGTCTGGCAGTATAAACAATTCCCTAAGATAAATAAATAAGCTGACCAATAACTATGGAGCGATACATAAATTAACCAGGATACATACATTTTCTGATCCATAACCATCAAATAATACACAAATTTGCAAAGATACACGTCTGGCAGTATAAACAATTCCCTAAGATAAATAAATAAGCTGACCAATAACTATGGGGCAATACATAAATTAGCCAGGATACATACATTTTCTGACCCATAACCATCAAATAATACACAAATTTGCAAAGATACACGTCTGGCAGTATAAACAATTCCCTAAGATAAATAAATAAGCTGACCAATAACTATGGGGCGATACATAAATTAACCAGGATACATACATTTTCTGACCCATAACCATCAAATAATACACAAATTTGCAAAGATACACGTCTGGCAGTATAAACAATTCCCTAAGATAAATAAATAAGCTGACCAATAACTATGGGGCAATACATAAATTAACCAGGATACATACATTTTCTGACCCATAACCATCAAATAATACACAAATTTGCAAAGATACACGTCTGGCAGTATAAACAATTCCCTAAGATAAATAAATAAGCTGACCAATAACTATGGGGCAATACATAAATTAACCAGGATACATACATTTTCTGACCCATAACCATCAAATAATACACAAATTTGCAAAGATACACGTCTGGCAGTATAAACAATTCCCTAAGATAAATAAATAAGCTGACCAATAACTATGGGGCAATACATAAATTAACCAGGATACATACATTTTCTGACCCATAACCATCAAATAATACACAAATTTGCAAAGATACACGTCTGGCAGTATAAACAATTCCCTAAGATAAATAAATAAGCTGACCAATAACTATGGGGCAATACATAAATTAACCAGGATACATACATTTTCTGACCCATAACCATCAAATAATACACAAATTTGCAAAGATACACGTCTGGCAGTATAAACAATTCCCTAAGATAAATAAATAAGCTGACCAATAACTATGGGGCAATACATAAATTAACCAGGGTACATACATTTTCTGACCCATAACCATCAAATAATACACAAATTTGCAAAGATACACGTCTGGCAGTATAAACAATTCCCTAAGATAAATAAATAAGCTGACCAATAACTATGGGGCAATACATAAATTAACCAGGATACATACATTTTCTGACCCATAACCATCAAATAATACACAAATTTGCAAAGATACACGTCTGGCAGTATAAACAATTCCCTAAGATAAATAAATAAGCTGACCAATAACTATGGGGCAATACATAAATTAACCAGGGTACATACATTTTCTGACCCATAACCATCAAATAATACACAAATTTGCAAAGATACACGTCTGGCAGTATAAACAATTCCCTAAGATAAATAAATAAGCTGACCAATAACTATGGGGCGATACATAAATTAACCAGGGTACATACATTTTCTGACCCATAACCATCAAATAATACACAAATTTGCAAAGATACACGTCTGGCAGTATAAACAATTCCCTAAGATAAATAAATAGGCTGACCAATAACTATGGGGCGATACATAAATTAACCAGGATACATACATTTTCTGACCCATAACCATCAAATAATACACATATTTGCAAAGATACACGTCTGGCAGTATAAACAATTCCCTAAGATAAATAAATAAGCTGACCAATAACTATGGGGCGATACATAAATTAGCCAGGATACATACATTTTCTGACCCATAACCATCAAATAATACACAAATTTGCAAAGATACACGTCTGGCAGTATAAACAATTCCCTAAGATAAATAAATAAGCTGACCAATAACTATGGGGCAATACATAAATTAACCAGGGTACATACATTTTCTGACCCATAACCATCAAATAATACACAAATTTGCAAAGATACACGTCTGGCAGTATAAACAATTCCCTAAGATAAATAAATAAGCTGACCAATAACTATGGGGCGATACATAAATTAGCCAGAATACATACATTTTCTGACCCATAACCATCAAATAATACACAAATTTGCAAAGATACACGTCTGGCAGTATAAACAATTCCCTAAGATAAATAAATAAGCTGACCAATAACTATGGAGCGATACATAAATTAACCAGGGTACATATATTTTCTGATCCATAACCATCAAATAATACACAAATTTGCAAAGATACACGTCTGGCAGTATAAACAATTCCCTAAGATAAATAAATAAGCTGACCAATAACTATGGGGCGATACATAAATTAGCCAGGATACATACATTTTCTGACCCATAACCATCAAATAATACACAAATTTGCAAAGATACACGTCTGGCAGAATAAACAATTCCCTAAGATAAATAAATAAGCTGACCAATAACTATGGGGCGATACATAAATTAGCCAGGATACATACATTTTCTGACCCATAGCCATCAAATAATACACAAATTTGCAAAGATACACGTCTGGCAGTATAAACAATTCCCTAAGATAAATAAATAAGCTGACCAATAACTATGGGGCATTACATAAATTAACCAGGGTACATACATTTTCTGACCCATAACCATCAAATAATACACAAATTTGCAAAGATACACGTCTGGCAGTATAAACAATTCCCTAAGATAAATAAATAAGCTGAACAATAACTATGGGGCAATACATAAATTAACCAGGATACATACATTTTCTGACCCATAACCATCAAATAATACACAAATTTGCAAAGATACACGTCTGGCAGTATAAACAATTCCCTAAGATAAATAAATAAGCTGACCAATAACTATGGGGCAATACATAAATTAACCAGGATACATACATTTTCTGACCCATAACCATCAAATAATACACAAATTTGCAAAGATACACGTCTGGCAGTATAAACAATTCCCTAAGATAAATAAATAAGCTGACCAATAACTATGGGGCAATACATAAATTAACCAGGATACATACATTTTCTGACCCATAACCATCAAATAATACACAAATTTGCAAAGATACACGTCTGGCAGTATAAACAATTCCCTAAGATAAATAAATAAGCTGACCAATAACTATGGGGCAATACATAAATTAACCAGGATACATACATTTTCTGACCCATAACCATCAAATAATACACAAATTTGCAAAGATACACGTCTGGCAGTATAAACAATTCCCTAAGATAAATAAATAAGCTGACCAATAACTATGGGGCAATACATAAATTAACCAGGATACATACATTTTCTGACCCATAACCATCAAATAATACACAAATTTGCAAAGATACACGTCTGGCAGTATAAACAATTCCCTAAGATAAATAAATAAGCTGACCAATAACTATGGGGCAATACATAAATTAACCAGGATACATACATTTTCTGACCCATAACCATCAAATAATACACAAATTTGCAAAGATACACGTCTGGCAGTATAAACAATTCCCTAAGATAAATAAATAAGCTGACCAATAACTATGGGGCAATACATAAATTAACCAGGATACATACATTTTCTGACCCATAACCATCAAATAATACACAAATTTGCAAAGATACACGTCTGGCAGTATAAACAATTCCCTAAGATAAATAAATAAGCTGACCAATAACTATGGGGCAATACATAAATTAACCAGGATACATACATTTTCTGACCCATAACCATCAAATAATACACAAATTTGCAAAGATACACGTCTGGCAGTATAAACAATTCCCTAAGATAAATAAATAAGCTGACCAATAACTATGGGGCAATACATAAATTAACCAGGATACATACATTTTCTGACCCATAACCATCAAATAATACACAAATTTGCAAAGATACACGTCTGGCAGTATAAACAATTCCCTAAGATAAATAAATAAGCTGACCAATAACTATGGGGCAATACATAAATTAACCAGGATACATACATTTTCTGACCCATAACCATCAAATAATACACAAATTTGCAAAGATACACGTCTGGCAGTATAAACAATTCCCTAAGATAAATAAATAAGCTGACCAATAACTATGGGGCAATACATAAATTAACCAGGATACATACATTTTCTGACCCATAACCATCAAATAATACACAAATTTGCAAAGATACACGTCTGGCAGTATAAACAATTCCCTAAGATAAATAAATAAGCTGACCAATAACTATGGGGCAATACATAAATTAACCAGGATACATACATTTTCTGACCCATAACCATCAAATAATACACAAATTTGCAAAGATACACGTCTGGCAGTATAAACAATTCCCTAAGATAAATAAATAAGCTGACCAATAACTATGGGGCGATACATAAATTAGCCAGGATACATACATTTTCTGACCCATAACCATCAAATAATACACAAATTTGCAAAGATACACGTCTGGCAGTATAAACAATTCCCTAAGATAAATAAATAAGCTGACCAATAACTATGGGGCGATACATAAATTAGCCAGGATACATACATTTTCTGACCCATAACCATCAAATAATACACAAATTTGCAAAGATACACGTCTGGCAGTATAAACAATTCCCTAAGATAAATAAATAAGCTGACCAATAACTATGGGGCAATACATAAATTAACCAGGATACATACATTTTCTGACCCATAACCATCAAATAATACACAAATTTGCAAAGATACACGTCTGGCAGTATAAACAATTCCCTAACATAAATAAATAAGCTGACCAATAACTATGGGGCAATACATAAATTAACCAGGATACATACATTTTCTGACCCATAACCATCAAATAATACACAAATTTGCAAAGATACACGTCTGGCAGTATAAACAATTCCCTAAGATAAATAAATAAGCTGACCAATAACTATGGGGCAATACATACATTTTCTGACCCATAACCATCAAATAATACACAAATTTGCAAAGATACACGTCTGGCAGTATAAACAATTCCCTAAGATAAATAAATAAGCTGACCAATAACTATGGGGCAATACATAAATTAACCAGGATACATACATTTTCTGACCCATAACCATCAAATAATACACAAATTTGCAAAGATACACGTCTGGCAGTATAAACAATTCCCTAAGATAAATAAATAAGCTGACCAATAACTATGGGGCAATACATAAATTAACCAGGATACATACATTTTCTGACCCATAACCATCAAATAATACACAAATTTGCAAAGATACACGTCTGGCAGTATAAACAATTCCCTAAGATAAATAAATAAGCTGACCAATAACTATGGGGCAATACATAAATTAACCAGGATACATACATTTTCTGACCCATAACCATCAAATAATATACAAATTTGCAAAGATACACGTCTGGCAGTATAAACAATTCCCTAAGATAAATAAATAAGCTGACCAATAACTATGGGGCAATACATAAATTAACCAGGATACATACATTTTCTGACCCATAACCATCAAATAATACACAAATTTGCAAAGATACACGTCTGGCAGTATAAACAATTCCCTAAGATAAATAAATAAGCTGACCAATAACTATGGGGCAATACATAAATTAACCAGGATACATACATTTTCTGACCCATAACCATCAAATAATACACAAATTTGCAAAGATACACGTCTGGCAGTATAAACAATTCCCTAAGATAAATAAATAAGCTGACCAATAACTATGGGGCAATACATAAATTAACCAGGATACATACATTTTCTGACCCATAACCATCAAATAATACACAAATTTGCAAAGATACACGTCTGGCAGTATAAACAATTCCCTAAGATAAATAAATAAGCTGACCAATAACTATGGGGCAATACATAAATTAACCAGGATACATACATTTTCTGACCCATAACCATCAAATAATACACAAATTTGCAAAGATACACGTCTGGCAGTATAAACAATTCCCTAAGATAAATAAATAAGCTGACCAATAACTATGGGGCAATACATACATTTTCTGACCCATAACCATCAAATAATACACAAATTTGCAAAGATACACGTCTGGCAGTATAAACAATTCCCTAAGATAAATAAATAAGCTGACCAATAACTATGGGGCAATACATAAATTAACCAGGATACATACATTTTCTGACCCATAACCATCAAATAATACACAAATTTGCAAAGATACACGTCTGGCAGTATAAACAATTCCCTAAGATAAATAAATAAGCTGACCAATAACTATGGGGCAATACATAAATTAACCAGGATACATACATTTTCTGACCCATAACCATCAAATAATACACAAATTTGCAAAGATACACGTCTGGCAGTATAAACAATTCCCTAAGATAAATAAATAAGCTGACCAATAACTATGGGGCGATACATAAATTAGCCAGGATACATACATTTTCTGACCCATAACCATCAAATAATACACAAATTTGCAAAGATACACGTCTGGCAGTATAAACAATTCCCTAAGATAAATAAATAAGCTGACCAATAACTATGGGGCGATACATAAATTAGCCAGGATACATACATTTTCTGACCCATAACCATCAAATAATACACAAATTTGCAAAGATACACGTCTGGCAGTATAAACAATTCCCTAAGATAAATAAATAAGCTGACCAATAACTATGGGGCAATACATAAATTAACCAGGATACATACATTTTCTGACCCATAACCATCAAATAATACACAAATTTGCAAAGATACACGTCTGGCAGTATAAACAATTCCCTAACATAAATAAATAAGCTGACCAATAACTATGGGGCAATACATAAATTAACCAGGATACATACATTTTCTGACCCATAACCATCAAATAATACACAAATTTGCAAAGATACACGTCTGGCAGTATAAACAATTCCCTAAGATAAATAAATAAGCTGACCAATAACTATGGGGCAATACATACATTTTCTGACCCATAACCATCAAATAATACACAAATTTGCAAAGATACACGTCTGGCAGTATAAACAATTCCCTAAGATAAATAAATAAGCTGACCAATAACTATGGGGCAATACATAAATTAACCAGGATACATACATTTTCTGACCCATAACCATCAAATAATACACAAATTTGCAAAGATACACGTCTGGCAGTATAAACAATTCCCTAAGATAAATAAATAAGCTGACCAATAACTATGGGGCAATACATAAATTAACCAGGATACATACATTTTCTGACCCATAACCATCAAATAATACACAAATTTGCAAAGATACACGTCTGGCAGTATAAACAATTCCCTAAGATAAATAAATAAGCTGACCAATAACTATGGGGCAATACATAAATTAACCAGGATACATACATTTTCTGACCCATAACCATCAAATAATATACAAATTTGCAAAGATACACGTCTGGCAGTATAAACAATTCCCTAAGATAAATAAATAAGCTGACCAATAACTATGGGGCAATACATAAATTAACCAGGATACATACATTTTCTGACCCATAACCATCAAATAATACACAAATTTGCAAAGATACACGTCTGGCAGTATAAACAATTCCCTAAGATAAATAAATAAGCTGACCAATAACTATGGGGCAATACATAAATTAACCAGGATACATACATTTTCTGACCCATAACCATCAAATAATACACAAATTTGCAAAGATACACGTCTGGCAGTATAAACAATTCCCTAAGATAAATAAATAAGCTGACCAATAACTATGGGGCAATACATAAATTAACCAGGATACATACATTTTCTGACCCATAACCATCAAATAATACACAAATTTGCAAAGATACACGTCTGGCAGTATAAACAATTCCCTAAGATAAATAAATAAGCTGACCAATAACTATGGGGCAATACATAAATTAACCAGGATACATACATTTTCTGACCCATAACCATCAAATAATACACAAATTTGCAAAGATACACGTCTGGCAGTATAAACAATTCCCTAAGATAAATAAATAAGCTGACCAATAACTATGGGGCAATACATACATTTTCTGACCCATAACCATCAAATAATACACAAATTTGCAAAGATACACGTCTGGCAGTATAAACAATTCCCTAAGATAAATAAATAAGCTGACCAATAACTATGGGGCAATACATAAATTAACCAGGATACATACATTTTCTGACCCATAACCATCAAATAATACACAAATTTGCAAAGATACACGTCTGGCAGTATAAACAATTCCCTAAGATAAATAAATAAGCTGACCAATAACTATGGGGCAATACATAAATTAACCAGGATACATACATTTTCTGACCCATAACCATCAAATAATACACAAATTTGCAAAGATACACGTCTGGCAGTATAAACAATTCCCTAAGATAAATAAATAAGCTGACCAATAACTATGGGGCAATACATAAATTAACCAGGATACATACATTTTCTGACCCATAACCATCAAATAATATACAAATTTGCAAAGATACACGTCTGGCAGTATAAACAATTCCCTAAGATAAATAAATAAGCTGACCAATAACTATGGGGCAATACATAAATTAACCAGGATACATACATTTTCTGACCCATAACCATCAAATAATACACAAATTTGCAAAGATACACGTCTGGCAGTATAAACAATTCCCTAAGATAAATAAATAAGCTGACCAATAACTATGGGGCAATACATAAATTAACCAGGATACATACATTTTCTGACCCATAACCATCAAATAATACACAAATTTGCAAAGATACACGTCTGGCAGTATAAACAATTCCCTAAGATAAATAAATAAGCTGACCAATAACTATGGGGCAATACATAAATTAACCAGGATACATACATTTTCTGACCCATAACCATCAAATAATACACAAATTTGCAAAGATACACTTCTGGCAGTATAAACAATTCCCTAAGATAAATAAATAAGCTGACCAATAACTATGGGGCAATACATAAATTAACCAGGATACATACATTTTCTGACCCATAACCATCAAATAATACACAAATTTGCAAAGATACACGTCTGGCAGTATAAACAATTCCCTAAGATAAATAAATAAGCTGACCAATAACTATGGGGCAATACATAAATTAACCAGGATACATACATTTTCTGACCCATAACCATCAAATAATACACAAATTTGCAAAGATACACGTCTGGCAGTATAAACAATTCCCTAAGATAAATAAATAAGCTGACCAATAACTATGGGGCGATACATAAATTAGCCAGGATACATAGATTTTCTGACCCATAACCATCAAATAATACACAAATTTGCAAAGATACACGTCTGGCAGTATAAACAATTCCCTAAGATAAATAAATAAGCTGACCAATAACTATGGGGCAATACATAAATTAACCAGGATACATACATTTTCTGACCCATAACCATCAAATAATACACAAATTTGCAAAGATACACGTCTGGCAGTATAAACAATTCCCTAAGATAAATAAATAAGCTGACCAATAACTATGGGGCGATACATAAATTAGCCAGGATACATAGATTTTCTGACCCATAACCATCAAATAATACACAAATTTGCAAAGATACACGTCTGGCAGTATAAACAATTCCCTAAGATAAATAAATAAGCTGACCAATAACTATGGGGCAATACATAAATTAGCCAGGATACATAGATTTTCTGACCCATAACCATCAAATAATACACAAATTTGCAAAGATACACGTCTGGCAGTATAAACAATTCCCTAAGATAAATAAATAAGCTGACCAATAACTATGGAGCAATACATAAATTAACCAGGATACATACATTTTCTGACCCATAACCATCAAATAATACACAAATTTGCAAAGATACACGTCTGGCAGTATAAACAATTCCCTAAGATAAATAAATAAGCTGACCAATAACTATGGAGCGATACATAAATTAACCAGGATACATACATTTTCTGACCCATAACCATCAAATAATACACAAATTTGCAAAGATACACGTCTGGCAGTATAAACAATTCCCTAAGATAAATAAATAAGCTGACCAATAACTATGGAGCGATACATAAATTAACCAGGATACATACATTTTCTGACCCATAACCATCAAATAATACACAAATTTGCAAAGATACACGTCTGGCAGTATAAACAATTCCCTAAGATAAATAAATAAGCTGACCAATAACTATGGAGCGATACATAAATTAACCAGGATACATACATTTTCTGACCCATAACCATCAAATAATACACAAATTTGCAAAGATACACGTCTGGCAGTATAAACAATTCCCTAAGATAAATAAATAAGCTGACCAATAACTATGGGGCAATACATAAATTAACCAGGATACATACATTTTCTGACCCATAACCATCAAATAATACACAAATTTGCAAAGATACACTTCTGGCAGTATAAACAATTCCCTAAGATAAATAAATAAGCTGACCAATAACTATGGGGCAATACATTAATTAACCAGGATACATACATTTTCTGACCCATAACCATCAAATAATACACAAATTTGCAAAGATACACGTCTGGCAGTATAAACAATTCCCTAAGATAAATAAATAAGCTGACCAATAACTATGGGGCAATACATAAATTAACCAGGATACATACATTTTCTGACCCATAACCATCAAATAATACACAAATTTGCAAAGATACACTTCTGGCAGTATAAACAATTCCCTAAGATAAATAAATAAGCTGACCAATAACTATGGGGCAATACATAAATTAACCAGGATACATACATTTTCTGACCCATAACCATCAAATAATACACAAATTTGCAAAGATACACGTCTGGCAGTATAAACAATTCCCTAAGATAAATAAATAAGCTGACCAATAACTATGGGGCAATACATAAATTAACCAGGATACATACATTTTCTGACCCATAACCATCAAATAATACACAAATTTGCAAAGATACACGTCTGGCAGTATAAACAATTCCCTAAGATAAATAAATAAGCTGACCAATAACTATGGGGCGATACATAAATTAGCCAGGATACATAGATTTTCTGACCCATAACCATCAAATAATACACAAATTTGCAAAGATACACGTCTGGCAGTATAAACAATTCCCTAAGATAAATAAATAAGCTGACCAATAACTATGGGGCAATACATAAATTAACCAGGATACATACATTTTCTGACCCATAACCATCAAATAATACACAAATTTGCAAAGATACACGTCTGGCAGTATAAACAATTCCCTAAGATAAATAAATAAGCTGACCAATAACTATGGGGCGATACATAAATTAGCCAGGATACATAGATTTTCTGACCCATAACCATCAAATAATACACAAATTTGCAAAGATACACGTCTGGCAGTATAAACAATTCCCTAAGATAAATAAATAAGCTGACCAATAACTATGGGGCAATACATAAATTAGCCAGGATACATAGATTTTCTGACCCATAACCATCAAATAATACACAAATTTGCAAAGATACACGTCTGGCAGTATAAACAATTCCCTAAGATAAATAAATAAGCTGACCAATAACTATGGAGCAATACATAAATTAACCAGGATACATACATTTTCTGACCCATAACCATCAAATAATACACAAATTTGCAAAGATACACGTCTGGCAGTATAAACAATTCCCTAAGATAAATAAATAAGCTGACCAATAACTATGGAGCGATACATAAATTAACCAGGATACATACATTTTCTGACCCATAACCATCAAATAATACACAAATTTGCAAAGATACACGTCTGGCAGTATAAACAATTCCCTAAGATAAATAAATAAGCTGACCAATAACTATGGAGCGATACATAAATTAACCAGGATACATACATTTTCTGACCCATAACCATCAAATAATACACAAATTTGCAAAGATACACGTCTGGCAGTATAAACAATTCCCTAAGATAAATAAATAAGCTGACCAATAACTATGGAGCGATACATAAATTAACCAGGATACATACATTTTCTGACCCATAACCATCAAATAATACACAAATTTGCAAAGATACACGTCTGGCAGTATAAACAATTCCCTAAGATAAATAAATAAGCTGACCAATAACTATGGAGCGATACATAAATTAACCAGGATACATACATTTTCTGACCCATAACCATCAAATAATACACAAATTTGCAAAGATACACGTCTGGCAGTATAAACAATTCCCTAAGATAAATAAATAAGCTGACCAATAACTATGGGGCAATACATAAATTAACCAGGATACATACATTTTCTGACCCATAACCATCAAATAATACACAAATTTGCAAAGATACACGTCTGGCAGTATAAACAATTCCCTAAGATAAATAAATAAGCTGACCAATAACTATGGAGCGATACATAAATTAACCAGGATACATACATTTTCTGACCCATAACCATCAAATAATACACAAATTTGCAAAGATACACGTCTGGCAGTATAAACAATTCCCTAAGATAAATAAATAAGCTGACCAATAACTATGGAGCGATACATAAATTAACCAGGATACATACATTTTCTGACCCATAACCATCAAATAATACACAAATTTGCAAAGATACACGTCTGGCAGTATAAACAATTCCCTAAGATAAATAAATAAGCTGACCAATAACTATGGAGCGATACATAAATTAACCAGGATACATACATTTTCTGACCCATAACCATCAAATAATACACAAATTTGCAAAGATACACGTCTGGCAGTATAAACAATTCCCTAAGATAAATAAATAAGCTGACCAATAACTATGGGGCAATACATAAATTAGCCAGGATACATACATTTTCTGACCCATAACCATCAAATAATACACAAATTTGCAAAGATACACGTCTGGCAGTATAAACAATTCCCTAAGATAAATAAATAAGCTGACCAATAACTATGGAGCGATACATAAATTAACCAGGATACATACATTTTCTGACCCATAACCATCAAATAATACACAAATTTGCAAAGATACACGTCTGGCAGTATAAACAATTCCCTAAGATAAATAAATAAGCTGACCAATAACTATGGGGCAATACATAAATTAGCCAGGATACATACATTTTCTGACCCATAACCATCAAATAATACACAAATTTGCAAAGATACACGTCTGGCAGTATAAACAATTCCCTAAGATAAATAAATAAGCTGACCAATAACTATGGAGCGATACATAAATTAACCAGGATACATACATTTTCTGACCCATAACCATCAAATAATACACAAATTTGCAAAGATACACGTCTGGCAGTATAAACAATTCCCTAAGATAAATAAATAAGCTGACCAATAACTATGGGGCAATACATAAATTAGCCAGGATACATACATTTTCTGACCCATAACCATCAAATAATACACAAATTTGCAAAGATACACGTCTGGCAGTATAAACAATTCCCTAAGATAAATAAATAAGCTGACCAATAACTATGGAGCGATACATAAATTAACCAGGATACATACATTTTCTGACCCATAACCATCAAATAATACACAAATTTGCAAAGATACACGTCTGGCAGTATAAATAATTCCCTAAGATAAATAAATAAGCTGACCAATAACTATGGAGCGATACATAAATTAACCAGGATACATACATTTTCTGACCCATAACCATCAAATAATACACAAATTTGCAAAGATACACGTCTGGCAGTATAAACAATTCCCTAAGATAAATAAATAAGCTGACCAATAACTATGGGGCAATACATAAATTAGCCAGGATACATACATTTTCTGACCCATAACCATCAAATAATACACAAATTTGCAAAGATACACGTCTGGCAGTATAAACAATTCCCTAAGATAAATAAATAAGCTGACCAATAACTATGGAGCGATACATAAATTAACCAGGATACATACATTTTCTGACCCATAACCATCAAATAATACACAAATTTGCAAAGATACACGTCTGGCAGTATAAACAATTCCCTAAGATAAATAAATAAGCTGACCAATAACTATGGAGCGATACATAAATTAACCAGGATACATACATTTTCTGACCCATAACCATCAAATAATACACAAATTTGCAAAGATACACGTCTGGCAGTATAAACAATTCCCTAAGATAAATAAATAAGCTGACCAATAACTATGGAGCGATACATAAATTAACCAGGATACATACATTTTCTGACCCATAACCATCAAATAATACACAAATTTGCAAAGATACACGTCTGGCAGTATAAACAATTCCCTAAGATAAATAAATAAGCTGACCAATAACTATGGGGCAATACATAAATTAGCCAGGATACATACATTTTCTGACCCATAACCATCAAATAATACACAAATTTGCAAAGATACACGTCTGGCAGTATAAACAATTCCCTAAGATAAATAAATAAGCTGACCTATAACTATGGAGCGATACATAAATTAACCAGGATACATACATTTTCTGACCCATAACCATCAAATAATACACAAATTTGCAAAGATACACGTCTGGCAGTATAAACAATTCCCTAAGATAAATAAATAAGCTGACCAATAACTATGGAGCGATACATAAATTAACCAGGATACATACATTTTCTGACCCATAACCATCAAATAATACACAAATTTGCAAAGATACACGTCTGGCAGTATAAACAATTCCCTAAGATAAATAAATAAGCTGACCAATAACTATGGAGCGATACATAAATTAACCAGGATACATACATTTTCTGACCCATAACCATCAAATAATACACAAATTTGCAAAGATACACGTCTGGCAGTATAAACAATTCCCTAAGATAAATAAATAAGCTGACCAATAACTATGGGGCAATACATAAATTAGCCAGGATACATACATTTTCTGACCCATAACCATCAAATAATACACAAATTTGCAAAGATACACGTCTGGCAGTATAAACAATTCCCTAAGATAAATAAATAAGCTGACCAATAACTATGGAGCGATACATAAATTAACCAGGATACATACATTTTCTGACCCATAACCATCAAATAATACACAAATTTGCAAAGATACACGTCTGGCAGTATAAACAATTCCCTAAGATAAATAAATAAGCTGACCAATAACTATGGGGCAATACATAAATTAGCCAGGATACATACATTTTCTGACCCATAACCATCAAATAATACACAAATTTGCAAAGATACACGTCTGGCAGTATAAACAATTCCCTAAGATAAATAAATAAGCTGACCAATAACTATGGAGCGATACATAAATTAACCAGGATACATACATTTTCTGACCCATAACCATCAAATAATACACAAATTTGCAAAGATACACGTCTGGCAGTATAAACAATTCCCTAAGATAAATAAATAAGCTGACCAATAACTATGGAGCGATACATAAATTAACCAGGATACATACATTTTCTGACCCATAACCATCAAATAATACACAAATTTGCAAAGATACACGTCTGGCAGTATAAACAATTCCCTAAGATAAATAAATAAGCTGACCAATAACTATGGGGCAATACATAAATTAGCCAGGATACATACATTTTCTGACCCATAACCATCAAATAATACACAAATTTGCAAAGATACACGTCTGGCAGTATAAACAATTCCCTAAGATAAATAAATAAGCTGACCAATAACTATGGAGCGATACATAAATTAACCAGGATACATACATTTTCTGACCCATAACCATCAAATAATACACAAATTTGCAAAGATACACGTCTGGCAGTATAAACAATTCCCTAAGATAAATAAATAAGCTGACCAATAACTATGAGGCAATACATAAATTAGCTAGGATACATACATTTTCTGATCCATAACCATCAAATAATACACAAATTTGCAAAGATACACGTCTGGCAGTATAAACAATTCCCTAAGATAAATAAATAAGCTGACCAATAACTATGGGGCAATACATAAATTAACCAGGGTACATACATTTTCTGACCCATAACCATCAAATAATACACAAATTTGCAAAGATACACGTCTGGCAGTATAAACAATTCCCTAAGATAAATAAATAAGCTGACCAATAACTATGGAGCGATACATAAATTAACCAGGATACATACATTTTCTGACCCATAACCATCAAATAATACACAAACTTGCAAAGATACACGTCTGGCAGTATAAACAATTCCCTAAGATAAATAAATAAGCTGACCAATAACTATGGGGCAATACATAAATTAACCAGGGTACATACATTTTCTGACCCATAACCATCAAATAATACACAAATTTGCAAAGATACACGTCTGGCAGTATAAACAATTCCCTAAGATAAATAAATAAGCTGACCAATAACTATGGGGCAATACATAAATTAACCAGGGTACATACATTTTCTGACCCATAACCATCAAATAATACACAAATTTGCAAAGATACACGTCTGGCAGTATAAACAATTCCCTAAGATAAATAAATAAGCTGACCAATAACTATGGGGCGATACATAAATTAACCAGGGTACATACATTTTCTGACCCATAACCATCAAATAATACACAAATTTGCAAAGATACACGTCTGGCAGTATAAACAATTCCCTAAGATAAATAAATAAGCTGACCAATAACTATGGGGCAATACATAAATTAACCAGGGTACATACATTTTCTGACCCATAACCATCAAATAATACACAAATTTGCAAAGATACACGTCTGGCAGTATAAACAATTCCCTAAGATAAATAAATAAGCTGACCAATAACTATGGAGCGATACATAAATTAACCAGGATACATACATTTTCTGACCCATAACCATCAAATAATACACAAATTTGCAAAGATACACGTCTGGCAGTATAAACAATTCCCTAAGATAAATAAATAAGCTGACCAATGACTATGGGGCAATACATAAATTAGCCAGGATACATACATTTTCTGATCCATAACCATCAAATAATACACAAATTTGCAAAGATACACGTCTGGCAGTATAAACAATTCCCTAAGATAAATAAATAAGCTGACCAATAACTATGGGGCAATACATAAATTAACCAGGGTACATACATTTTCTGACCCATAAACATCAAATAATACACAAATTTGCAAAGATACACGTCTGGCAGTATAAACAATTCCCTAAGATAAATAAATAAGCTGACCAATAACTATGGAGCGATACATAAATTAACCAGGATACATACATTTTCTGACCCATAACCATCAAATAATACACAAATTTGCAAAGATACACGTCTGGCAGTATAAACAATTCCCTAAGATAAATAAATAAGCTGACCAATAACTATGGGGCAATACATAAATTAACCAGGGTACATACATTTTCTGACCCATAACCATCAAATAATACACAAATTTGCAAAGATACACGTCTGGCAGTATAAACAATTCCCTAAGATTAATAAATAAGCTGACCAAAATCTATGGGGCAATACATAAATTAACCAGGGTACATACATTTTCTGACCCATAACCATCAAATAATACACAAATTTGCAAAGATACACGTCTGGCAGTATAAACAATTCCCTAAGATAAATAAATAAGCTGACCAATAACTATGGGGCAATACATAAATTAACCAGGGTACATACATTTTCTGACCCATAACCATCAAATAATACACAAATTTGCAAAGATACACGTCTGGCAGTATAAACAATTCTCTAAGATAAATAAATAAGCTGACCAATAACTATGGGGCGATACATAAATTAACCAGGATACATACATTTTCTGACCCATAACCATCAAATAATACACAAATTTGCAAAGATACACGTCTGGCAGTATAAACAATTCTCTAAGATAAATAAATAAGCTGACCAATAACTATGGGGCGATACATAAATTAACCAAGATACATACATTTTCTGACCCATAACCATCAAATAATACACAAATTTGCAAAGATACACGTCTGGCAGTATAAACAATTCCCTAAGATAAATAAATAAGCTGACCAATAACTATGGAGCAATACATAAATTAACCAGGATACATACATTTTCTGACCCATAACCATCAAATAATACACAAATTTGCAAAGATACACGTCTGGCAGTATAAACAATTCCCTAAGATAAATAAATAAGCTGACCAATAACTATGGGGCGATACATAATTTAACCAGGATACATACATTTTCTGACCCATAACCATCAAATAATACACAAATTTGCAAAGATACACGTCTGGCAGTATAAACAATTCCCTAAGATAAATAAATAAGCTGACCAATAACTATGGGGCGATACATAAATTAGCCAGGATACATACATTTTCTGACCCATAACCATCAAATAATACACAAATTTGCAAAGATACACGTCTGGCAGTATAAACAATTCCCTAAGATAAATAAATAAGCTGACCAATAACTATGGGGCAATACATAAATTAACCAGGATACATACATTTTCTGACCCATAACCATCAAATAATACACAAATTTGCAAAGATACACGTCTGGCAGTATAAACAATTCCCTAAGATAAATAAATAAGCTGACCAATAACTATGGGGCGATACATAAATTAACCAGGATACATACATTTTCTGACCCATAACCATCAAATAATACACAAATTTGCAAAGATACACGTCTGGCAGTATAAACAATTCCCTAAGATAAATAAATAAGCTGACCAATAACTATGGGGCGATACATAAATTAACCAGGGTACATACATTTTCTGACCCATAACCATCAAATAATACACAAATTTGCAAAGATACACGTCTGGCAGTATAAACAATTCCCTAAGATAAATAAATAAGCTGACCAATAACTATGGGGCAATACATAAATTAACCAGGGTACATACATTTTCTGACCCATAACCATCAAATAATACACAAATTTGCAAAGATACACGTCTGGCAGTATAAACAATTCCCTAAGATAAATAAATAAGCTGACCAATAACTATGGAGCGATACATAAATTAACCAGGATACATACATTTTCTGACCCATAACCATCAAATAATACACAAATTTGCAAAGATACACGTCTGGCAGTATAAACAATTCCCTAAGATAAATAAATAAGCTGACCAATGACTATGGGGCAATACATAAATTAGCCAGGATACATACATTTTCTGATCCATAACCATCAAATAATACACAAATTTGCAAAGATACACGTCTGGCAGTATAAACAATTCCCTAAGATAAATAAATAAGCTTACCAATAACTATGGGGCAATACATAAATTAACCAGGGTACATACATTTTCTGACCCATAACCATCAAATAATACACAAATTTGCAAAGATACACGTCTGGCAGTATAAACAATTCCCTAAGATAAATAAATAAGCTGACCAATAACTATGGAGCGATACATAAATTAACCAGGATACATACATTTTCTGACCCATAACCATCAAATAATACACAAATTTGCAAAGATACACGTCTGGCAGTATAAACAATTCCCTAAGATAAATAAATAAGCTGACCAATAACTATGGGGCAATACATAAATTAACCAGGGTACATACATTTTCTGACCCATAACCATCAAATAATACACAAATTTGCAAAGATACACGTCTGGCAGTATAAACAATTCCCTAAGATAAATAAATAAGCTGACCAAAATCTATGGGGCAATACATAAATTAACCAGGGTACATACATTTTCTGACCCATAACCATCAAATAATACACAAATTTGCAAAGATACACGTCTGGCAGTATAAACAATTCCCTAAGATAAATAAATAAGCTGACCAATAACTATGGGGCAATACATAAATTAACCAGGGTACATACATTTTCTGACCCATAACCATCAAATAATACACAAATTTGCAAAGATACACGTCTGGCAGTATAAACAATTCCCTAAGATAAATAAATAAGCTGACCAATAACTATGGGGCGATACATAAATTAACCAGGATACATACATTTTCTGACCCATAACCATCAAATAATACACAAATTTGCAAAGATACACGTCTGGCAGTATAAACAATTCCCTAAGATAAATAAATAAGCTGACCAATAACTATGGGGCGATACATAAATTAGCCAGGATACATACATTTTCTGACCCATAACCATCAAATAATACACAAATTTGCAAAGATACACGTCTGGCAGTATAAACAATTCCCTAAGATAAATAAATAAGCTGACCAATAACTATGGGGCAATACATAAATTAACCAGGATACATACATTTTCTGACCCATAACCATCAAATAATACACAAATTTGCAAAGATACACGTCTGGCAGTATAAACAATTCCCTAAGATAAATAAATAAGCTGACCAATAACTATGGGGCGATACATAATTTAACCAGGATACATACATTTTCTGACCCATAACCATCAAATAATACACAAATTTGCAAAGATACACGTCTGGCAGTATAAACAATTCCCTAAGATAAATAAATAAGCTGACCAATAACTATGGGGCAATACATAAATTAGCCAGGATACATACATTTTCTGACCCATAACCATCAAATAATACACAAATTTGCAAAGATACACGTCTGGCAGTATAAACAATTCCCTAAGATAAATAAATAAGCTGACCAATAACTATGGGGCGATACATAAATTAACCAGGATACATACATTTTCTGACCCATAACCATCAAATAATACACAAATTTGCAAAGATACACGTCTGGCAGTATAAACAATTCCCTAAGATAAATAAATAAGCTGACCAATAACTATGGGGCAATACATAAATTAGCCAGGATACATACATTTTCTGACCCATAACCATCAAATAATACACAAATTTGCAAAGATACACGTCTGGCAGTATAAACAATTCCCTAAGATAAATAAATAAGCTGACCAATAACTATGGGGCGATACATAAATTAACCAGGATACATACATTTTCTGACCCATAACCATCAAATAATACACAAATTTGCAAAGATACACGTCTGGCAGTATAAACAATTCCCTAAGATAAATAAATAAGCTGACCAATAACTATGGGGCAATACATAAATTAACCAGGGTACATACATTTTCTGACCCATAACCATCAAATAATACACAAATTTGCAAAGATACACGTCTGGCAGTATAAACAATTCCCTAAGATAAATAAATAAGCTGACCAATAACTATGGGGCAATACATAAATTAACCAGGGTACATACATTTTCTGACCCATAACCATCAAATAATACACAAATTTGCAAAGATACACGTCTGGCAGTATAAACAATTCCCTAAGATAAATAAATAAGCTGACCAATAACTATGGGGCAATACATAAATTAACCAGGGTACATACATTTTCTGACCCATAACCATCAAATAATACACAAATTTGCAAAGATACACGTCTGGCAGTATAAACAATTCCCTAAGATAAATAAATAAGCTGACCAATAACTATGGGGCAATACATAAATTAGCCAGGATACATACATTTTCTGACCCATAACCATCAAATAATACACAAATTTGCAAAGATACACGTCTGGCAGTATAAACAATTCCCTAAGATAAATAAATAAGCTGACCAATAACTATGGAGCGATACATAAATTAACCAGGATACATACATTTTCTGACCCATAACCATCAAATAATACACAAATTTGCAAAGATACACGTCTGGCAGTATAAACAATTCCCTAAGATAAATAAATAAGCTGACCAATAACTATGGGGCAATACATAAATTAGCCAGGATACATACATTTTCTGACCCATAACCATCAAATAATACACAAATTTGCAAAGATACACGTCTGGCAGTATAAACAATTCCCTAAGATAAATAAATAAGCTGACCAATAACTATGGGGCGATACATAAATTAACCAGGATACATACATTTTCTGACCCATAACCATCAAATAATACACAAATTTGCAAAGATACACGTCTGGCAGTATAAACAATTCCCTAAGATAAATAAATAAGCTGACCAATAACTATGGAGCGATACATAAATTAACCAGGATACATACATTTTCTGACCCATAACCATCAAATAATACACAAATTTGCAAAGATACACGTCTGGCAGTATAAACAATTCCCTAAGATAAATAAATAAGCTGACCAATAACTATGGAGCGATACATAAATTAACCAGGATACATACATTTTCTGACCCATAACCATCAAATAATACACAAATTTGCAAAGATACACGTCTGGCAGTATAAACAATTCCCTAAGATAAATAAATAAGCTGACCAATAACTATGGGGCGATACATAAATTAGCCAGGATACATACATTTTCTGACCCATAACCATCAAATAATACACAAATTTGCAAAGATACACGTCTGGCAGTATAAACAATTCCCTAAGATAAATAAATAAGCTGACCAATAACTATGGGGCGATACATAAATTAACCAGGATACATACATTTTCTGACCCATAACCATCAAATAATACACAAATTTGCAAAGATACACGTCTGGCAGTATAAACAATTCCCTAAGATAAATAAATAAGCTGACCAATAACTATGGAGCGATACATAAATTAACCAGGATACATACATTTTCTGACCCATAACCATCAAATAATACACAAATTTGCAAAGATACACGTCTGGCAGTATAAACAATTCCCTAAGATAAATAAATAAGCTGACCAATAACTATGGAGCGATACATAAATTAACCAGGATACATACATTTTCTGACCCATAACCATCAAATAATACACAAATTTGCAAAGATACACGTCTGGCAGTATAAACAATTCCCTAAGATAAATAAATAAGCTGACCAATAACTATGGGGCGATACATAAATTAGCCAGGATACATACATTTTCTGACCCATAACCATCAAATAATACACAAATTTGCAAAGATACACGTCTGGCAGTATAAACAATTCCCTAAGATAAATAAATAAGCTGACCAATAACTATGGGGCGATACATAAATTAGCCAGGATACATACATTTTCTGACCCATAACCATCAAATAATACACAAATTTGCAAAGATACACGTCTGGCAGTATAAACAATTCCCTAAGATAAATAAATAAGCTGACCAATAACTATGGGGCAATACATAAATTAGCCAGGATACATACATTTTCTGTCCCATAACCATCAAATAATACACAAATTTGCAAAGATACACGTCTGGCAGTATAAACAATTCCCTAAAATAAATAAATAAGCTGACCAATAACTATGGGGCAATACATAAATTAGCCAGGATACATACATTTTCTGACCCATAACCATCAAATAATACACAAATTTGCAAAGATACACGTCTGGCAGTATAAACAATTCCCTAAGATAAATAAATAAGCTGACCAATAACTATGGGGCAATACATAAATTAGCCAGGATACATACATTTTCTGACCCATAACCATCAAATAATACACAAATTTGCAAAGATACACGTCTGGCAGTATAAACAATTCCCTAAGATAAATAAATAAGCTGACCAATAACTATGGGGCGATACATAAATTAACCAGGATACATACATTTTCTGACCCATAACCATCAAATAATACACAAATTTGCAAAGATACACGTCTGGCAGTATAAACAATTCCCTAAGATAAATAAATAAGCTGACCAATAACTATGGAGCGATACATAAATTAACCAGGATACATACATTTTCTGACCCATAACCATCAAATAATACACAAATTTGCAAAGATACACGTCTGGCAGTATAAACAATTCCCTAAGATAAATAAATAAGCTGACCAATAACTATGGAGCAATACATAAATTAGCCAGGATACATACATTTTCTGACCCATAACCATCAAATAATACACAAATTTGCAAAGATACACGTCTGGCAGTATAAACAATTCCCTAAGATAAATAAATAAGCTGACCAATAACTATGGAGCAATACATAAATTAGCCAGGATACATACATTTTCTGACCCATAACCATCAAATAATACACAAATTTGCAAAGATACACGTCTGGCAGTATAAACAATTCCCTAAGATAAATAAATAAGCTGACCAATAACTATGGAGCGATACATAAATTAACCAGGATACATACATTTTCTGACCCATAACCATCAAATAATACACAAATTTGCAAAGATACACGTCTGGCAGTATAAACAATTCCCTAAGATAAATAAATAAGCTGACCAATAACTATGGGGCAATACATAAATTAGCCAGGATACATACATTTTCTGACCCATAACCATCAAATAATACACAAATTTGCAAAGATACACGTCTGGCAGTATAAACAATTCCCTAAGATAAATAAATAAGCTGACCAATAACTATGGGGCAATACATAAATTAGCCAGGATACATACATTTTCTGACCCATAACCATCAAATAATACACAAATTTGCAAAGATACACGTCTGGCAGTATAAACAATTCCCTAAGATAAATAAATAAGCTGACCAATAACTATGGGGCGATACATAAATTAGCCAGGATACATACATTTTCTGACCCATAACCATCAAATAATACACAAATTTGCAAAGATACACGTCTGGCAGTATAAACAATTCCCTAAGATAAATAAATAAGCTGACCAATAACTATGGGGCGATACATAAATTAACCAGGATACATACATTTTCTGACCCATAACCATCAAATAATACACAAATTTGCAAAGATACACGTCTGGCAGTATAAACAATTCCCTAAGATAAATAAATAAGCTGACCAATAACTATGGAGCGATACATAAATTAACCAGGATACATACATTTTCTGACCCATAACCATCAAATAATACACAAATTTGCAAAGATACACGTCTGGCAGTATAAACAATTCCCTAAGATAAATAAATAAGCTGACCAATAACTATGGGGCAATACATAAATTAGCCAGGATACATACATTTTCTGACCCATAACCATCAAATAATACACAAATTTGCAAAGATACACGTCTGGCAGTATAAACAATTCCCTAAGATAAATAAATAAGCTGACCAATAACTATGGGGCAATACATAAATTAGCCAGGATACATACATTTTCTGACCCATAACCATCAAATAATACACAAATTTGCAAAGATACACGTCTGGCAGTATAAACAATTCCCTAAGATAAATAAATAAGCTGACCAATAACTATGGGGCGATACATAAATTAACCAGGATACATACATTTTCTGACCCATAACCATCAAATAATACACAAATTTGCAAAGATACACGTCTGGCAGTATAAACAATTCCCTAAGATAAATAAATAAGCTGACCAATAACTATGGAGCGATACATAAATTAACCAGGATACATACATTTTCTGACCCATAACCATCAAATAATACACAAATTTGCAAAGATACACGTCTGGCAGTATAAACAATTCCCTAAGATAAATAAATAAGCTGACCAATAACTATGGGGCGATACATAAATTAACCAGGATACATACATTTTCTGACCCATAACCATCAAATAATACACAAATTTGCAAAGATACACGTCTGGCAGTATAAACAATTCCCTAAGATAAATAAATAAGCTGACCAATAACTATGGGGCGATACATAAATTAACCAGGATACATACATTTTCTGACCCATAACCATCAAATAATACACAAATTTGCAAAGATACACGTCTGGCAGTATAAACAATTCCCTAAGATAAATAAATAAGCTGACCAATAACTATGGGGCAATACATAAATTAACCAGGGTACATACATTTTCTGACCCATAACCATCAAATAATACACAAATTTGCAAAGATACACGTCTGGCAGTATAAACAATTCCCTAAGATAAATAAATAAGCTGACCAATAACTATGGGGCAATACATAAATTAACCAGGGTACATACATTTTCTGACCCATAACCATCAAATAATACACAAATTTGCAAAGATACACGTCTGGCAGTATAAACAATTCCCTAAGATAAATAAATAAGCTGACCAATAACTATGGGGCAATACATAAATTAACCAGGGTACATACATTTTCTGACCCATAACCATCAAATAATACACAAATTTGCAAAGATACACGTCTGGCAGTATAAACAATTCCCTAAGATAAATAAATAAGCTGACCAATAACTATGGGGCGATACATAAATTAACCAGGATACATACATTTTCTGACCCATAACCATCAAATAATACACAAATTTGCAAAGATACTCGTCTGGCAGTATAAACAATTCCCTAAGATAAATAAATAAGCTGACCAATAACTATGGGGCGATACATAAATTAGCCAGGATACATACATTTTCTGACCCATAACCATCAAATAATACACAAATTTGCAAAGATACACGTCTGGCAGTATAAACAATTCCCTAAGATAAATAAATAAGCTGACCAATAACTATGGGGCAATACATAAATTAACCAGGATACATACATTTTCTGACCCATAACCATCAAATAATACACAAATTTGCAAAGATACACGTCTGGCAGTATAAACAATTCCCTAAGATAAATAAATAAGCTGACCAATAACTATGGGGCGATACATAAATTAACCAGGATACATACATTTTCTGACCCATAACCATCAAATAATACACAAATTTGCAAAGATACACGTCTGGCAGTATAAACAATTCCCTAAGATAAATAAATAAGCTGACCAATAACTATGGAGCGATACATAAATTAACCAGGATACATACATTTTCTGACCCATAACCATCAAATAATACACAAATTTGCAAAGATACACGTCTGGCAGTATAAACAATTCCCTAAGATAAATAAATAAGCTGACCAATAACTATGGGGCGATACATAAATTAACCAGGATACATACATTTTCTGACCCATAACCATCAAATAATACACAAATTTGCAAAGATACACGTCTGGCAGTATAAACAATTCCCTAAGATAAATAAATAAGCTGACCAATAACTATGGGGCGATACATAAATTAACCAGGATACATACATTTTCTGACCCATAACCATCAAATAATACACAAATTTGCAAAGATACACGTCTGGCAGTATAAACAATTCCCTAAGATAAATAAATAAGCTGACCAATAACTATGGGGCAATACATAAATTAACCAGGGTACATACATTTTCTGACCCATAACCATCAAATAATACACAAATTTGCAAAGATACACGTCTGGCAGTATAAACGATTCCCTAAGATAAATAAATAAGCTGACCAATAACTATGGAGCGATACATAAATTAACCAGGATACATACATTTTCTGACCCATAACCATCAAATAATACACAAATTTGCAAAGATACACGTCTGGCAGTATAAACAATTCCCTAAGATAAATAAATAAGCTGACCAATAACTATGGGGCAATACATAAATTAACCAGGGTACATACATTTTCTGACCCATAACCATCAAATAATACACAAATTTGCAAAGATACACGTCTGGCAGTATAAACAATTCCCTAAGATAAATAAATAAGCTGACCAATAACTATGGAGCGATACATAAATTAACCAGGGTACATACATTTTCTGATCCATAACCATCAAATAATACACAAATTTGCAAAGATACACGTCTGGCAGTATAAACAATTCCCTAAGATAAATAAATAAGCTGACCAATAACTATGGGGCAATACATAAATTAACCAGGGTACATACATTTTCTGACCCATAACCATCAAATAATACACAAATTTGCAAAGATACACGTCTGGCAGTATAAACAATTCCCTAAGATAAATAAATAAGCTGACCAATAACTATGGAGCGATACATAAATTAACCAGGGTACATACATTTTCTGATCCATAACCATCAAATAATACACAAATTTGCAAAGATACTCGTCTGGCAGTATAAACAATTCCCTAAGATAAATAAATTCTGCTAGGATACAAAATTTTGCCATACAATACATGATAAATATTATTTAGTAGTTATCTGTATAATGTTTAATGATATGAAAACCTATATTTATCTAATTCCTTTCTGCCTAAGGACGGTCACAATTCACTATGAATGACGAATTATTGCAACAACAAATTGAAGCCATATAACTCTCGTGGCTATGACCATCACGCCATAGATATGTTTAATGTACGTTGTAAGAGCTGCCTATTACACTTTGATAACACTCCCGATAAATTTAACCGACACCTATAATAGCACGTTGTATACAAGGCCAGGCTTTTCCCACTAGACCTCTTCAGCCAACTAGTTTTTAATGGCTGTCACTCAGTGTACGAACGTAAATCAAACCCATTTGAAGATATATTTGAAGCAATTCCTGTTATATTTAGTTATAATTGCTATATTATATGTAAGGTTGACTATATATTATGTTTTCTTTACGTAAGTGAATGTTTTGGGGGAATTTCCGTCTTTGGTAATATTATTAGCGGTATTTTTAATAATATCAACCAATAGTAAACAAGAATAAAAAAAATCAAAGCTAATTATATGAATAACATTTATTATTGTAGACAAATTATACTTCTTATATTATAAATAAAGAGATGAGTTTTAATTTTAAAATATTTATATAATTCAAATACTTCATTAAATAATAATAATTATGAATAAGATATACCTAACTATTTAGAGAATATAATTTATATTAAATAATTGTAAATAAATATTACATGGTAATCTTTTATGTGGAGTAACATTTCTCTATAAATTTGGAGTTATTTTAAATATAATTAGCTGAAAGGTTATAAGAAAAACAATATCAACAAAAATCTTTAAAACCTAAGAAGTCACTTCCTTCTTATGTGAACAAAGACATACTTTATTTAAGCTATTTTTTAATAATAAATACAATTAAATAATATAAATGAAATAACATAACCTATGCGTTAAAACAGTTGTACTACCACATATCCTGAAACATAAAATCAGCTGTTTTATTATATCATATGTTATCATTTGTTTTAAGCCCAATGGGACGAGACAACTATGCCATGTCTTCTTGTGAAAGGTTTTCCCCATATAAATTTAAACACGAAGCTTAAATAAACGTAAATAATGAAGTAATATTTTTAAAACTGTAATAACACAAACTGCCATTCATTAGAAATTTAAAATTGTATTTGAACTTGAGTCGACAAACAAAATTTATTTTATTATCTATTGAAAATTTGAATACATATAGAGAGTGTGAACTAATGGATTGATTCCAATTAAAATATGTTATAGCATTAACAACTGAGTAATTATTTAAAATTTTTAATAATAAATAAAAACCTTTAATAATCTTCGGTTGGCAATATACACCACCTGTGCAACCCTGTGAACCTCGGATAGACCTAGGTTCTACCCTTTACTGTGGGAATAAGGCTAAGGACGGGTAGAAGGAGTTAGGAAGGGCTAAAGTGACAAGATAATCCCTTGATACTGGATATAGAGGAAATGATTAATTGAGCGGAAACATTGTCTAACATGAATAAAACCAAACGAAGTGAAAAGAGCAAATAACTGCAAGACTAAAGCAGGACTGCAATCCAGATAAATATAATTCTGTTATATTTTATTGACACTTAGTTTATAAACAAACTATTAGGGCGGCATATTGTTTCATTATTTCGATTGTTATATTGCAACATGCATTATTTAAGGATTTAATATTTAAATCTACTTTACTACGAAGCGGGAGTAAATCGAGACTTAAAAGGTCGGAGATGAATAAAAACGCAATGAATATAAGAATGGATAGACAAATAAGGGAGGTGGTAAATAGAAGGCATTTGTCATCGTTTGGACGTGTAAAGAGGGTGCAAATGGCCGGTGGCCAGGAGAGGTATTACGGTAAACTCCCCCTGAGAAAAAAAACAGAAGACGCCCACGAAGAAGATAGCGTTATGGCATTGACGAAGTAATGACTGCAACAAACCTAGAGGAATCATAAACAAGACAGAATACAAGTATACAACAGTAACACT
>JBAIZL010000010.1:46441972-46514472 GCA_036971475.1 Prosapia bicincta
ACTTGTATTCGTTCATTTATCAACTCATTATTAGTATTATATTTATGTATTTGTAAAGCTTCATAAATATTCATTCCTAGGTCTTTGTTAATTTCTTTTACAAGTATCATATTATCTATATTAGGAAATATGTGATTATTATTAATACAATGACTAGCAAAATTTGATTTATGAATTTCTGGCTTTTTATATGTATTAAAATGCTCTTTATATCTATCTTTAAGTTTTTTCTTAGTTTGTCCTATATAAACTTTATTACAATAATCACATTCTAATTTATATACACTGTTTTTTCATGCATATTAATAATATTTGTATTATTCATTATATTTATTAATTTATTATTAGTATTATATGCATGAATATAATACTATAGTATTCATAATAGTATGTATCTAATAATAATGGTATAAACTTAATAACTATTTTAGATAAAATAAATGTGATAAATAAAAATATTAATTTTACTTATGAAATGGAGAAAATAATAAGATCAATTTTCTAGATATAACAATTATAAGACATAATAATGAATTTGAATTTAACATGTATCGTAAACCGACACAAACTAACCAAATTATACCTAATAATTCTAACCATCCGTATAATCAAAAAATGGCTGCTTTATACAATTTATTATATAGATTACATAAAATATCTATGAATAATGAAAACAAAATAAGAGAGAAAAACATTATCTATCAAATTGCAATTGAGAATGGCTATAAAAAATAAAACTGTTGATAAACTTAACTATAATGTTTTAAATAAACAAAATAATAATCTAATTTATAAAAATAATGATGAAATTGTCATACGGAATTCATTTACATTTTTTGGTAATGAAGTGAAAAATATCACAAAATTGTTTAAAGGTAGCAACATAAAATTCGCATATAATACTAATAATAAATTAATAAATATAATGAATAATAAAAATATTATTAATATGCATGAAAAAAACGGTGTATATAAATTAGAATGTGATTATTGTAATAAAGTTTATATAGGACAAACTAAGAAAAAACTTAAAGATAGATATAAAGAACATTTTAATGCATATAAAAAGCCAGAAATTTATAAATCAAATTTTGCTAGTCATTGTATTAATAATAATCACATATTTCCTAATATAGATAATATGATACTTGTAAAAGAAATTAACAAAGGCCTGAGAATGAATATTTATGAAGCTTTACAAATACATAAATATAATACTAATAATGAGTTGATAAATGAACGAATACAAGTAAAATCTAAATTTGATCATATATTTAGTGTTTGTAAGGTTGGGGCAGCAAAATAAAAAAAATTAAAAAAATTCTTAACAACATTGTAATTGATTTGGCATAACTATTTATTTGATCTAATTTTCGCATATGTTAATTTTAACTGTTTAATATTCCTGATGGTGTTGGTACTGTTAGCCAACGAAAAGCTTTGAATTGTAAATTCAATTATAATTCTTGTATTTGTATTTTGACTTAGTTCTTTATTAATACACAAGAATACATATTGCGATATATATATATATATATATATATATATATATATATATATTTATATATATATATATATATATATATATATATATATAATATGTTTTCTTGTTTAACAATCTAAAACAACTTAGGTTATTCAAATACAAGAATATTTATTAATTTATATTCAAAGTTTTTTTTTTGGTAAACATATATATTCTTGTATTTGAATAACCTATGTTGTTATATAATATATATATATATATATATATATATATATATATATAAGCAATTTCATATTTATTTTGTTTATTTGAGCATTCGACATAACTATCGACTAAATGACAAAATCTTTTATTCAATTTAATATTTATGTTTTATATCTACTCGTTTAAAACATTATAAAATATGCTTTGTGAAACACCATATTAAACATAATACACCTGGTACTAGTAAGTAATTCAACATATATTGCTAGAATGATTTTTCAAATGTTTGAGCGAAATAAAATCATGAGGACTACATACATCATTCACATGATTGAATATTTTAAACAATGCAACGCTACTTCACCACCCCTAAATGTTTTACCCTCTTTACACCCTAATTGCCGCTGACAATGTCATTACCCATAGGCATTGTGGTCACGCTACCAGCATCCCACATTAACGCCGTATTAGTGATGCAATCACTTCCAATCTTTGGGCGGCTAATGTTACCAATATTTACTAATTCCTTACTAACTAGTACTGTAAGCAAACAATTTAAAATTGGTAATTAATATATTATCTCATGTGTTATCTAGTTCCATTATATTTCCACGAGATTATATTTTCATGCCTTATCTAGGATTACCATATTCTAAGATGTTACCTAGCCTCGATCAGAATATAGTACGAGAACTTACCGTTATTTTCATCATAGAGTAAACATAATATATCATTTGACTCAAATCGATCATATACCCCTCATTGATAACCCCTTATCAGTTATGTTTTCCCCATCGGTGTATAACGTACCTATTTTTGCTAAACCTGACTCTCTTGTGTCTCTTTCGCTCTGTGTGTAGAAAGTTTATATTTAAAACATAATAGTAGATTTTGTATTATTTCGACTAACTGTTCATTATTACTAGGGATGGGCCGATTCCGATTCTCGATTCCAGGAATCGTCGATTCTAGGTGGTATCGAGGAATCGTCGATACTCGATTCTTCATTCATAAAAGTGTCGATTCCGATTCCTATTTTGTTAACTATTAAAATATGCGTGTGGAGTAATTTATTACCAAACAAAATTTATTATATTTGTGTGGAAAAATGATTTACTACCAACTATGTCTTATTTATGTATTAGTTGATTTGAATGAATTAAATGATTAAAGTAAACGAGAATATTATTATATATGAAGCAACAGCAATCAAGATCGTAACCATTTCTGGTCGTTTGACATCGCTCGTCTCTCTCTCTCTCTCACTCTCTCACTAAATGTCAGAAAAAACACAAAAAAGTACAGTAAAAACTCGATTAACCATCACCGTCGGAACCGTGGCCATGACGGTTGAGCGAATAGACGGATAACAGAAATACTGTATTATTCCTCCGAAACTTAACTTTAATAAATTATATTATAGACAGATATCACTCTCACGGTTGAAGGTTTTGTGTAGCCTATTACATTAAAACAGAACTTTTAAAAGGTTTTCCCATATGACCAAGATGTTAACTAAATTAATTATTAGAGAACTAGCATGTAAGCTAATATAACTTGAAAGAATCGAGAATCGAGAATCGACTAAAGAATCGAGAATCGAAAGGAAAATTTCAGAATCGGAATCGGAATCGGAATCGAAAATTTTAGGAATCGGCCCATCCCTAATTATTACTTATTTTATCTCAATAAAACTGGGCATTATTTATTCCATTGAAATCATCACAAACATTTTATTTTTTAAATTTGAAGTAACGACTTTCTATATTTAAACTACAATGTAAATATCTTACTGTTTTAGCTATGCAGTAATAGTAATTTTTTTAATGTCAATTCCTACTCAAATAAAAAAAGAAAAATATTATTTTAGTTTCTTTTTATTTTATAATTACACTTAATATAAATATGTATATACATGTCATAAAATAACAATATTAAGTTGCAAAATTGAAAGTGAATTTCCTTGCATTTTTTTTCCTCTCTGTGTATAGTGTCTGACTATTATTTTTATTTGTGAATGCTAATACGCAATGTTTGTCGCTTGTATTGTGTTGTAGTTTATATCCTTTCCTTTCGCATTGTTCATTTGCGAAACAAGGTTCAATAATTTTAATCCAATTTGTTTGTTTATTTTTTTCATTCATTTTCAATCCTAGATTATCATTTATGATGTTGTGTAGTAACCATGGCAACAATTTAAGGGTGTACAATTGGGGTTTCACGACAACTAGAGGGGGTGAAAATAATTTTTTATGCATCTTTAAAAAGCACATTCCTAGCTATGGGAAAGTTGGCTCAGTGCCAAAGCGCTATATCGAACATGAAAATACTCAGTTTGAATCTGATCTAAAACCTCCATATTTTTACATTTACATTGTGCAGTGCCTATAGTTGTTTTTCACTAACAATAAGTGGAATATAGAAAACAATGATAGAGTTCCTCGTTAAATTTAAAAATGAGTAATAATAATAACAGGAGTTATGGACTAATTATCCTAAAGCACTGGAAAAAATAAATAGAATAAAAATCATTTTGATATATTTGTTAAATGTAAATAATCGATTTTCAATAAGAGCTACAATATAATAATAATGTTATCATAACGAGTTTTATTCAAGTTATTATATGCATGATTTAATACATTTAATTGTACTTCTTTTTTACTGATATCGCAGCAACAAACGACGGGTAAGCTTGTATGTTATTATTACATACAATACTGTACTTACTAAACAATTAGTTCGTTAAATATAGTAATAACGAACAGCTTTTCTCTATTTATTTGCAAATTTTCCACTTTTCCGGGTCGTTTTATTAATTTTTATAAAGGATCGGTTTCAATATATTTACATACGCACACTATATGTATGTAACTAATAAAAAAACATTTAATATAGTTGACAATTTGTAAACTAATAAAACACTTCTAAACGATGTTATTGCAGTGCAAATTTCTATTAAATTTACTGTTATCCTACAGAAATTAAAAGTAATATAGACTAAAAGATAAAAAACAAAGTATTAACTACTATAAAAATAGATAGATTATAGATTGAGGTGGAATCTGTCTCACAAAGGATAGTAACTGATATACACTATTGGCACCTATTTGACGTCACGTAGTGTGTATGCACTATGTTCTGATATATGGAAGGTATGCGATACGCTTCTACAAAGAATTTGTCAATGTTAGGTACGATAAGAAAATAGCTTAGAAATTTCCAATAAATATTGTATAAGAGTGCAGTTGTGGTCATACCAGGATATACAGATTAGCTGGCACAGTCAAAAATTTAACCCAGAGGCCATACACTTATTACGTAACGCAGTTTGTGTCCCCGCCCCCATGTAACACACATAACGCTATAGCTCCATTGCGTTACGTAACGCTAAAGTGATTTTTCTTGAAACAATCATTTTTATCTTTTAAAAGCCATTTAAGTGCAATTATATACGATATAAATGATTAAACATTTCAATTTTTAAACGAAATGAAACAAGAAACACAAATATTGTGTACCCTTGCCCCTCTAAGTACGTTACATAATATGCCTATGGACTCTCAATATACACTTTTCTCGTAAGGGGCGAATAACTACTTGTATACTGCGCTCTAATCTTTAGGCTACAACTTAAAAAGTTTTAAAAGGCTAATAAAAAGTTTATTTTCTAATAATTATTCAAACAATCAAAAACATTTATTCTAGAGAAATCGTAGTTGAGCAAAACACCAACTTTAAGCATATACAAAATATTTAATCAGTAGTAGAAATTCTAAATTAATTAGGTATCAAAGCCGGCTCATTATTATTCACTATTCATGTAACAATTGTAGTATAGGTTAAATATAACCAGATAACACGTTACCTATTTGCAAAACCTGTTTTATATTTGTATTCATGAAATAATGATCCAAATACATAAACATTGTAACGATATTTTCTTATATTACCGCCAAACTAGTAAACAGTTCCAATCGTTGCCACGAGAGACCGACAGGTGGTATTGTAATACAGCTGTGCGGGCAAAGCATGAATTTTTTTGTATGGTTTTGAAATAAAACATACGTTAGTCGTCTAGTAGAGTCCATTATTGACAGTCCAAACAAAAAGGTCCTTCACGCGCTTTTGGTAACCTAGGGACCAGATTCCCGGGCATGCCATCTTCCCGAGAAAGCCAGTAACCATCTGATGGTAGCTTGTAGTCCTAATGACGACCCACAAAAGGTGATAGATTAATTTAAAATTTCCTTTATATGCCTACTTATTTGAATAAACGTTATTTGAACGCACTGTACGCGGCCCGTGGAGGACTATTTGTATTAATTAGTTGTTCTACACGCTTTTTTAGAATTTAACATTATTGATGTCTCGTTTTCTTTTTATTTAAGCTTTTCAACACGACGATAGTGCGATTTCAACATGAATAACAGTATTCATAATTATTTTCCATGTAAAAAGGTCTATTTTATGCGCATTAAAAATGGTTAGTCTATTAATTCAACGTTGTAAACTAGAAGCAAAATTGTATCTATAAGCACGAAGCAATTTATATCAACAGCTGTGAGCCATTCATAAAATAGTATTCATACTTTTTATTCGTAAACGTAATATTTATATCACTGAATTACCGCAGCACTTATAAAAACAAGTCACACACTGTTGCCAGACCTCCACTAAATGCTGCGTTGCCAAACTGATAGTTTACCGAGGAGCCATGATGCTCTCTATTAGAGCATTTAACTCAGGTAGAGCTTAACATATTATAATAAGCGAACAGTAATGTGTAGTATCACATAACAATAAACAATCCATAGTTTCAAAGTTCAACGTCGTACCTCCTGAGGAAAAAAACAATTAATTTTACCAGTTGCCAATAACCAAAATAATAAGCCAATACAACTACACCTAAAAGTCGTCTAAGCCAATACAACTACACCTAAAAGTCGTCTAAGCCAATACAACTACGCCTAAAAGTCGTCTAAGCCAATGCTTTTAAGGGATAACAAGTAAGTACTAAAACCTAAATTGAAACCGACATTAGAACGATAGAAAAAAAGACCCTATGCAAGTGATAAAATTATAAACCGATAAAACACTAGCACAAACCACAAACAAGTACAGTAGTGTCTCGATATTTCGAGGTTGATGGTACCAAGGCCCCCTCGGATTACCGAAAACCTGGATTACACGGAAATAGGTTCCATGTAAGTGCATTAGACAAAATAGGTTTTCCATTGAGCCCTAATACAGTAAACCCTCTCATAATCAGATAATGTGGTGACAGCCCAATCCGGATTTAATAATAGCGGGAATACAGACCAGTCCAACTAATCATGAGTATCGTCATTGTTTGATTGCTTTGTTTGCTGATTTATCACGCACAAGACTAGACATTTGTGCTTTGTAAGGAATATTTCTCGACTGTCGAAACTTACAGCGTAAATAAATCAAGCTAATTATGACCCAATATGTCACACATCTAAACATAACTGATATGGACATTTAAAAAACACAACTGATGAAGTTGAATAATACACCAATCTGTAGAACCCTAGGGAACTGGATGATGCAACAGAATGGGGAGGAAGTAAAATACCGTATTCATATAAACATACCTTAGAATCTTGACTCATGTTTTTTACGTGACGTATTGACATAAATATTTCTTGAACATGAATATTTTATATTCATTTTATTAATGGATAAAAACTTTTTTTGGAAGCCCAATTCATTTCCTTTCAAATAGATAAAATAAGCACAAATAGAAAAAGGCTAGAATTTAAAGAAAGCTCGGAAAATCGGGACCCGGATTTCCGAGACTCTACTGTAATTAAAATTAAGGTGGTAAGGGAGATATTATAACAAACGATTCTATTTTATTAAAAGCATTATGTGGCGCAAAAGACAATGATAATGACATCGTCTCTGAACACCATTAAACTCCCTCGGGCACAGGTCAGGTCATCACAATCAAGCAATTTGTGCCTCATTGTGTCAGAGCCACCGCGATACTGGTGACTTAATCAGTTTCATGCACACAGTTAACACCGTCAGAAGGTTACAAATGAAGCATTCTGACGAACAATGATAGCGAAATGTCTATAAAGGTTTAGTAACCGTCTTAGGTCTAAAACTCACGTTTTCTACTTTTATGACTGTATTAGTCTTAAACATGTTTGTTTTTATAAACCCATTGTTTTGTTCTTCGTTTCTTCATTTTATTGCCCCACAGACATTACATATTATTTTGAAGATACAATTTCATTTTATTGCTTTGATATAAAAACCTAGCAAAGTTGTAAAATTGTGTGTATCTTATTATTATTTATACAAAGTAGATCTTTGATAAATATTTAGGTAAAAAAGAAAATTTTATAAATTTATTGTAACATAAACTAAATGTTTGAAAATACCTTCCATCATAGGAAATCATTGTGAAAAGCTCAACAACTAAATCCAGCGTATTGACACTTTATTATTAAACTGTTTAAAATTTTTTGAGAAAGTTTTGTTTAGAAAGGGAATAATTTAACGAAATTTAAAGCAATACGTTTACCGTTGTCAATTTTTAGTTCTTAAATATTATTGTAAAATTTAACATACAAATAGAATAAGATGGAAACGTGTTAATCTCAAAAAATATGGATATCCATTTTTGAACACGTCTTTAGTTACCTGTTAGAGTTTTTTGAGACGGAAAAAGCCTACTTGTTGCGTCGTTGCCGCCACTTTTCCAAAGATAGAGGAATTTTACAGAAGGTTTCAGAAAATCCAACGCGATATCTCTAAAAGAGTAGACTAAAGGTAACACTAGATTTTCTCTGCACTTAGAGGTTATTCTTAGATTATAATAATTTTTTTCTGATGTAATTACGTGTTGAATAAAAAATATAGCCTATTTAGTTTAACATAGTGATGACGTCATATCTTATAAGGTAGGGTAATTTATTGTTATTCCCTTCATGTACTGTGAGTTATTATTTATTGTTATTTGTTCCATTTATGTATTAGTAAATACGTTATAAAGCCACGTTGAATGATATTATTTTATTCCTAAACTTTTATAATTAAAAACACATAAACGAAATTAACGATAACTAATATGTTAAATCAGTTAGGTATTTTCAAATTACAGAAACCTCTAAAACATTTTATTCTTTATTCAGAAATACACAGATATTTTTGGCTGATGAAGGTTAGTAGAAACGCGTCAACATGAAATAATATGACATTGGTTGGAGGAAAGCTATAGACTCGACATGCCGTAGCTTTCACGCATCATGCTTGTACAACATAGCTTCTACGTTATCTCACAAGGAAGGTAAAGTATAAACCATCCCCCGGTTAGGTATAGGCTTCGCACGAAGCTTTACTGGGATAGTTAATTAATTTCATAAGACGTACTGTGAGGGCGTGAATTTACTTGCTTCTTAGAACAAGATAGAATATCCAATATTAATCATAAAAGTAACAAGTAATATAAACGAATTCATTTCAGTTCCTTTTTAATAAATAATTATATTTATAATAAATAAAGGTACGAATTCCATACGTTAAAACAGTTGTTCCACCACATAATCTATAACATAAAAAAGCTGTTTTTTATATCATATATTATTACTCATTTTAAACTAAACGAAATTGCATAAATTACCCTTTTTGATAGAGGTTTTTCTCCCACATGAAAATATAATATTTTTTTAAATATAATTATTGATTTAGTTTTTGAAAACAAAACTGTATTTAACATCGTGTCATCGAAACAATGTGTTTGAACTTTAATGAGTAAAAAGTATTTTATTAACGATTGAAAATTTGAACACGTTATATATAGAGAGTATGAACTGATAGAAAGAACTGACAAAACACAGTAGTGTTTAATGTAGCTAATATACGAGTATATTAATATATTGTGTAAATAATACAAGATATATTTATAGAAATGAATAGATATTAACATCGTTATTGTCTATGGTGATTGTAGAATTATTTTAATTATATTTTTTTAGTGTTATTAGGCATGTACTATATTAAACTATGTTTTCCAATCAGTTTAATTTTAAAAGCTGTGTCATGTTTAACATTTATATCTATATATATAAAACAACAGGTTATTCAAATAAAAGAATATTTATTAATTTATATTCAAAACTTTTCCTTGATAAACAGTACCAACATCATCAGGAATGAATAATTCAATAATGATTATTGCATTATTCATCCCTGATGTTGTTGGTACTTAATGTTTATCAAAAATAAAACGTTTTGAATATAAATATTCTTGTATATGAATAACCTATGTTGTTTTAGATTTTAAACAAGAAAACATATTATATATATATATATATATATATATATATATATATATATATATATAAATGTACACACACACACACCCATATATATATATATAAATGTACACACACACACACCCATATATATATATATATATATATATATATATATATATTTTAAAAACAACACAGGTTATTCAAATACAAGAATATTTATTATTTTATATCCAAAGCTTTTCGTTGGCAAACAGTACCAACATCATCAGGAATGAAAATTACAATAATGTAAGCTATAGGCCTAAAACATATGTTTATTTAGAAATAGAATTGTTGTTAAATTTATACAAATTGCTAATTTTATTTTGTTGCTGTAACATTATAGACATTGAATATAGTATCAAATTTAGAATGTATTTGTATTTGTTCTTTTATTAATTTGTTATTATTATTGTGTTTATATATTTCAAATGCTTCATATATATTCATTCTTAATCCCTTATTAATTTCTTTTATAAGTCTCATATTTTCTATATTTGGAAATTGGTGCTTATTATTAATACAATGATTTGCGAAATTTGATTTATATATTTCTGGATTAATGTAGGCATTTAAATGTTCTTTATATCTTTCTTTTAATTTTTTCTTTGTTTGACCTATATAAGCTTTATTACAATCTTTGCATTCTAATTTATAAACACCTCCTTTTTCATGCATATTAATTGTTTTAATATTGTTATTTATTATGTTTATTATTTTGTTATTAGTTTTGTATGCAATTTTGATATTTGTATTTTTAGATAATTTGGTGATATTTTTTATTTCATGGCCTATAAATAAAAATGAAGTCCATATTGTATTATTATTATTATTATTGCAAATTAAATTATTATTTTGTTTATTAAAAATATTATAATTAAGTTTGTCAACAGTTTTCTTTTTATAACCGTTTTCTAATGCAATTTGATAAATTATGTTTTTTTCTTTTATTTTATTTTCTTCATTCATGGGTATTTTATGCATTCTATATAATAAGTTATATAAAGCAGCCATTTTTTGATTATATGGATGATTAGATTTATTTGGTATAATTTGGTTTGTCAAAGTTGGTTTACGGTATATCATATATTCAAATTTTTCATTTTTTCTTATTATTGTTAAATCTAGAAAATTTATTTTGTTATTTGTTTCAATTTCATAAGTAAATTTGATTTTATTATTAATTTTATTTATTTTATCCAAAATATTTGTTAAATTTATATTATTATTGTTTGATATATACATTCCATCATCTACATAGCGAAGCCAATAACCAGTTTTATCATATATTTTTATAATTTCATTTATTTTATTATCTAATTGTTGTAAAAATATTTCAGATAATATATTTGATAATGGCGAGCCCATAGCAAGACCATCCTCTTGTTTATAAATTTTGTCATTATATGAAAAATAATTTTGATTTAATATTATTTTGAGTGTATTTAAAATTTCTAATGTTAATTTTTTATCTTTCTCATGTTCCAATTTAGATTTTATAATTTCAAGAGTTTCATTTATAGGTATGTTTGTATACATATTTTTTATATCTAATGATATTAATTTTGTATTTTCATTAATTTTAATTGCATTTAGTTTTTCAATAAGATTAATAGAATTTATTATAGTATGATTATTATTTAGTTCTATTTTTTCTTTAAGAATATTTACCATAACCTTTGATATTTTATAAGATGGAGCTTTTATAAAATTTATTAATGGTCTTATTGGTTTATCTATTTTATGTAATTTCACAAGTCCATTCAATGTTGGAATTTTTGGATTATCATTTATATAGTTGCTAATTTTATTTTTATTGAATAATTTGTATGAAGATTTTATAATATTTTTAATTTTATTTTGAAATTTATTTGTGGGATCTTTATATATTTGACAAAATTGATTATCATTTATGTATTTTTCTGTTTTTGTTATGTGCTCATTTTTATCAATAATGACAATAGCATTACTTTTATCTGCCTTTACTGTAATAAGATTATTATTTTGTAATTTTTGTTTTAAATCTTTAATTTCTGAATATTGTTTCTTATGTGTTTTATTAACTGTATTTTTTGTTTACAATTTTTTAATTTCATAAGCTGCTTCGATTCTGGTACTTTCTTGTAAGCTTGTATTTAGTTTACTAATAGCTAGTTCTGTATCTACTATAATATTATTAATATTATTATTTATGTCTGTTTTTATATTGGTTTTATTGTTTTCAAGCAGTTTTATTTCATTATTATTAAATCCAGTATTTGATAGATTAACTACATTAGGGTGAAAATTATGATATTTAATTTCAGGTACATCTTTTATTTGTTTTTCTAACTTCAAATTTTTAATTAATATATATATATTACTTTCAAAATTTATATATATATATATATATATATATATAAATGTACACACACACACACACCCATATATATATATATATATATATATATATATATATATATATATGTGTGTGTGTGTGTGTGTGTGTGTGTGTGTGTGTGTGTGTGTGTACATTTATATATATATATTTATATATATATAAATGTACACACACACACCCATATATATATATATGTGTGTGTGTGTGTGTGTGTGTGTGTGTGTGTGTGTGTGTGTGTGTGTGTGTGTGTGTGTGTGTGTGTGTGTGTGTGTGTGTGTGTGTGTGTGTGTGTGTGTGTGTGTGTGTGTTTCTACTCTAAGAGTTAATGTAGACATTTTTATATAATGTAATTAAAAGTTTTTTATAATTTAGTTCTAACAAGACAACTGCGATTAGATGGAATGTAACTATGTACAAGTTGCAGTTATTTATATTCTTTGTTTCACGTAATTAGATAATAATTATTCCATTGCATGCATTTTTATTTTATTTGTCCCCCAAGTCGTTTATGTATTGTATGATTTAGACTGTTAAATTGACATGTTACGTTTTAGGCAAAGTGATAGAACGTATGATTTTCTAAAATTTATTGCTATGTCGTGTATTTAACTGATTTATAATCTTGTGTTCAGAAATATCTGTGCCCTAGAGTAATTTCTTTAAAGTTTATTTATCTTAAAAAGAAGTCAAATTTTGCGCTGTGCATTAGATTTTATCTATTAAACAAAATGTATGCCTGAATTTCCCAAATATTTTTATTCGCCTTCGTTTATCCAATAACGACTAACCTGGGCTACTCAAATAAACTAATGGATGCTTCGCCCCTGAAGCTATGAAACTTTTACGCCTATGCCTACTAGCGTCATGACCCGCGAGAACTAATGATTAAAGGAATTTTCTAAAACACTTAAAGAGAAGAAACGGTGGAAAGAACAAAGTTTGCTTTATTTCAAAGTATTCTTACAAAGTTTCTAACATTTTTTTATGCCTTTGAGATCAATAAGTAAACTTTGATACTGCTTGTTGTGTTTGTCTTGAAAGGTCTGTAAAGCGTTTATATTTAGAAGACTTTGCTCTGCTTTTATATATCAACCTAATTTAAGGAAATCGTTTAGTTATATTTTCTTCAATTAAAACTTTTTTAAGATCCTACAACTAAACGTTTGTAGTAAAGGTAGGTTTAATGTTCTACGAATTAATTAATTTATAAAAAACAAATTTAAATAAGGAATAACAATGTAAAATTATATATATATATATGTGTGTGTGTATATATATATATATATATATATATATATATATATATATATATGTGTGTGTGTGTGTGTGTGTATGTGTAGAATATCAAATATGTTTTCCTGTTAGAATTATTTTTAAGATTAAATAATATACACTAATTACAGGAATAATTGATTGAATAATACATTCAAAGCTTTTCGTTGGTTGACCTTACCAACATCCTCAGGAATTACCAATACCTATTACCAATTCCTAAGGATGTTGGTAATGTCAACCAAAGAAAAGCTTTGAATGTATTATTCAATAAATTATTCCTGTAATTAGTGAATATTATTTAATCTTAAAATATATATATATATATATATATATATATATATATATATATATACACACATACATACACACACACACACACACATATATATATAAATAAATAAATATATATATATATACACACATACATACACACACACACACACACACACACATATATATATAAATAAATAAATATATATATATATATATATATATATATATATATATATATATATATATATTTATTGTAATAAATATCAGATTGTGATTTTCATTCCTGATGATGTTGGTACTGTTTGCCAACGAAAAGCTTTGGATATAAATTAATAAATATTCTTGTATTTGAAAAACCTATGTTGTTTTAAAATATATATATATATATATATATATATATATATATATATATATATATATATGTATATAAACTCACACTTGAGCAATGAAGCTTATTAGAGATTTTCACCACTTAACTGTTACGATATCTTCGAGAACAACCCTTATATGACAGACTCACAAAACAATAATGCTAGGCCTATATTTCATATACATTATTGCCAAATCTAAGAGATCATATCATCTAAAATAATTAAAATAGTATTGTACTTTAATTGTATTTGCAACTGTTCTTTTAACTTTATGTATATACATTTCCATTGATTTACTTATATTCAATTTCCCACTTCTATTCATTACGTTTATTGTCTATATATTTTATTTTATTTCTGGAAATTAATGGTTAATAAATTATTTATAATTTAATAAATTGTATTTGTATTTCTGTGGTTTCACGAACACAAAGATATTCTTTATACCTGTCTTCCGTTTTTGTTTGTGCTACATAAACTTTATTACAACCTTCACAATCTAAAGTATTTGTATTTCCACTCTATTTCCTCATATGTACTATCTAGATTATTATTATATATTTTACTTATAAACATCTTATTGATCAATTTAACGTTGATATTTTCAAATATTCTAGTAAATAATTTTATTTTAGAATCTGTAAATGTAGGTTTAATGGTCCAAGTGGGTTTTTTATGTCTGTGTTGTTCATATTATTTTGTTTCTTTTTATTATGTTACTGCTTTCCTTTCATTTCAATTTTATTTTGAATTATTATATGTTATTGTTTACATAAAATGAGATAATTACAAATAACATTTAGCAATTCATAAATAGTAAACAAATATTTCCAGAAATAAAAACAAAAGAATAAGCACGGCGCCAATCTCTATTTACCGTGCTCAAAACAGTCTAGGCCTTGCAAACTTCTCTTTTGTTACTTCCTAACACTTACGATAAATGAGAGCTTTTGTTTGGTAGAATAATAAATAGCACCGGAGCATTCTATTGGACATTATTTGACGCAAACAATATTTCTTATTTATTTCATTTTTATTAATATTGCGATTTGCAGAAACAGTTTTGTATTATTAAAGTTTTAACAAAAATTAGGTTTTTTAAGAGAAATTAATTGCAAATGGGAGTGAAATTTCAAAATAATTTTATTAACTGAATTAATATTGATACAAAACAAATGATACTCAACACTTGTCCTCCCTTAGAAATATCGTCCAAACCACTTTGAATGAATGAATATACATATGTCCAGAACACTGGTATGGATCTACATTAAAACTTATATTAATTTAAAATTACTAATGTTCTTGTACTTAAAACACTTGATTTTGTTGTAATATGAAATATTCTTATAACATTATTGAATTAATTATTTTTTATTAATGAGCTCAGCGAAAACGGGATTATCCTCAATTACGACTAAATATGTAAAGATAATTTAAGGTCGTTAGATCCAGATTGTCTCAATCCGTATTTTTTAACAAAATCCACTAAGAGCAGAAATAGGTGTACGAATATGTACGTTTTACAGCCAGTATTTTAACTGTATTAAAGCTACTATTTAATAGATAGCAGCACTGAAAGTTATTGGATCATAGTAACACCAAATGTTCTTGGATGATCTGTCGAGGGGTTTCTTCCTGGCAATGTTCCTATTCTGCCAGATGTATTCGTCACGCTCATAGCGCGGCACTTTATTCAACTATCTTCTTATTTTCCTTCGAAAAAGCTTATCAGTTTGGTACATGGGCAATCAATCCCGTTTCCTTCACCCGCGGTAAGGATACTAACCTCATACGAATGTCAGACGAAAGAAGCTCGCTGAAAGATGTCTCCCGCGATGTGCTGATTACGGTGGTCAAGTCCTGGTTAAAAAAACTTATCTTTCTTGAGGTAAATACAGTCCACGCATTTTTAACACGGGTTATCTAACATTAGACCTTTGCGGGAAATACCAAATCTGACTTTATTATAGTTAGTCCTTGGTAACTCGTAGGTAATGTTAGGCTAGTGATATAGTGTTAGTTTTCATTTCACAGTTTCAATTATAACCGTAAAGAGTTAAAATTTTAAGGAGAATATATCTTTCTAAAATTATTGCTCCGTAATTTGTGTAAAACTTGTTTAGGTGGGGTAGTCAACCAAGAGGGTTGAACCTTGAAATATAAAAAAGCAGGAAACAACATTCTAAAGAACGTCAATTAATTCATGTCTTTAACTATGAACAAGTGTAGACGACGTAAAATGTTTATAGCCTAAAATAACTCTGATTCCGTCTTTCTAAGTTTTGAATCCCTTACAGAAACTAAATTATTTATTACACTACTTTACAAACAACTACACATAAAATCACATATCCAACAAACACAAAAATAATATTGGTAGTTAAAAAAAAACATTCATAACAAAAAAAAAATATTTTAAAAACATTTTCAATAAACCAATTAACAATTTATCAAACAACCAATTTGTCAAAATATTCAAAGTAAAAGAGATCAGGGCAAACTTATAAATATTTTATATTTTTGAGGAATATAGGTTTAATATATTATTCATGGGCTGTATTTCGGAGATTGAGTACGCAGACATTATTACCCAACTTTTTCTAGATGGTTTTTACCATGGAATTATGTGACAATATTTTTTTGGTGTCCGTAATTTTGTAAATTTATTTTAGTTTGGTTTAAAACCTGCGAATTCACGAAGTGTTGTTGCGAAAGATAAAATAAAAAAAACATTCTCACTTTCTAAAGAAGAAGTAATTTCATCAAATCAAAATTTTGAATAATGTTTTAAAACTAATAAAATGGTTACTTTTTTAATTTCTACTATTACTTCACACTCTCCTTATATGTATTTATATGTATATTGTTAAAGCTTTCAATCATTATAAAATGTTTTTTATCTATCCACTTTTTTAAACTTGTAGTGGATGACACTTAATGTTAATAAAGTTTTTTAAAATAATAATTCAATAATTATGTTTAAATAATTATTTCCCTTTCTATTTGTTCACTTAAAATTAAGATTCTGTCATATGTACATTATGCATACTTATATTAAGTTTTTATTAATCTAAGCATATCTTAGAGCATGTATAATTTATTGAGTATAGCTTTCTTTTGTTTCAGTGCCTGCTGCGAGTCTATATTTTTTGCAACTGTTTGCCACCTCGATATCCCGACAACATTTTAGATTTCGTTTTTACATTCTAGACAATGTATATAAGTTAAACTATTCTAAATAATTTCACATATTGATTTAATTTGTTTTCGTCAATCATGAATTTTCTGTTTCTAACCTTGTTTAAAATATTTTATTTATTTTTTAACGTTAGCTATAGTTTTACCTACTCCACGCTTTCTCAGGTTTTTACCTATTTTGCGGAGGCCATTTTACCGTTGCAATAAGTTGTTGCTCAACTATGAATAAAATCACAGATTTAAATGAGAAATAATATTGGCTTAATTCGCTAAATAAATTATAAGTAATTATTGGGTTACTGAGTGAATACATAAATAAAAAATCCGGTCACGCAACACATATACAAACATGTAGACCAATTTAAATATTCTTTACATACTAAAATATTGTAATTAAAGATAACCTCTACGGAAAAACCTGAAATATTCGAACAATACAAAACACACTACTAAATATCTTAAACTACCACACACAATTTGAATCTAACACCTTATTCCATTATATAGTAAACAATTCGCTAAACACAATCTCCCCTCCACACTCATAAATACACCTGCAACCTTGAGCGATCGTCGCCAGTAGCGGTTCGGATTCGTCAGTGAAATCGTTATTTCTATACGCGTCACCAAGTGTTACAAAAGTATAACGCAATAATTACATATAATTTATTCAAAAGCATTTTCAAACAATGCTAATATATTAGCTGAACTAAGCCCAACCTCTACTCGAGCGTAGAAATACACGGACACTTCATAACTCAAGAGTTAGACGTATGTGTCATGCAAAGTGCTTGATTTATGTGACGCTGTTGTTTGTATAGAGCGCGACATTATTGCTAGGTTTGCTGGAAGGTTGCCAGACCTGTCAATCATGGAAATGCTGTCATCACATTATGTCACTGTCTTTTCTTTACGTATCACGCGTATGGGATAACCTAATATTAAAGATCATGCTATGCTTGGAAATAGCTTACATTTTATTAACACACACAAGTCGTTGAACTATTTATAAGATTTATCAAATATTTATTAGTAAAACTCACAAATCATAAAGCACGTAAAATTAAAGTTTAAGTAAACAGACTTTTTAATTTTCAGTGAAATCGAAGAATGTGTTGCCATGGCAGAAAATAGCTACCAAACTGAAACGACAAATAGAATAAAATCATTTTCAAATAGTTTCTGACTTATTTTCGAATATAAACTAAAAATACTTATTTTTTGTTAGATTTGTTTACCTAAGCTCAATTGTGATAAATGATAAGATGTATAATCAAGTAATGTAGAAAATAAATCTAAGTCAATTCTTATTTAGATAAACCAAGAAAGGTTTTTGTAGTTACTTTTTATTAAATATTTACAATTATTATAAATACGTATATATATACACAAGACAGAGTGACACTGTTAAGTAGCAATATAGTAAGCAAAATTATATATTAAAATTAATTAACTAAATTTAGTTATTGAATTAATATTTGAAAATCTATATTAACAAAACGTATCATCCACTACAAGGTATGAAAATGTATCTGAACGTGTATGGATGAAAAACTAATATTTTATCAAAAATTGAAAATTTGAAAACGATATATAAATTTATGCAAAAATTGTAAATGCAACTCACAATTATTAAAAATTTAATCTCAAACGCGTTCCAATGACAATATGTCATCAGCATCATCAGTGATTCTATCACAAACATATAATTTTAATTAAAGAGACAGAACTTTAGCTTTAATATTTTCTATTATAACCTTTATATATTCATAATGTCTATTAAATTGCGAGTTGTGTATATTTCTTGTGTTTATAACCTTAACTTACAAACCAGCTCGAATATTGTTTATAAAGTCAAGCAGTGCTAATGAATTTCTGTTTTCAACCCCTAGATAGGCTCACACTATGGTCTCCCTAAGGTAATATTGTTCTGGTAAAGCTTGGTTCTGGCTACATTACCCTCTACCCTGGTTCTTCTAGAAAATACCTCGTGGATTGAAACAATCTTAATTATTAATATAAAGTATAACAAGATCTGTGCGTAATTCTATTGGCATTTTATTAAAGAAAGACGTCTTTCAAATGCAAATAGTTTTAAAAGTAACTAAAAGAATTACGCCTTAATGAATATCCTCTAACAAGCAACAGGAAACAATATATAACAATGTGTTTACAGCTATTTACGTTTGAGTTTACCAACTATACTGTGCCAAGATTATTCGCACCAATATAACTGAGGACGCCCCATTAGATGAGGACAAACTGTTTGAGTGGTTGAGTAGGATATAGCAGTGTGACATAGCAAAGAGGCTCTGTGACATGGCAAAGAGGCTGAGGACATGGCAAAGAGGCTGTGTGACATAGCAAAGAGGTTGTGTGACATAGCAAAGAGGCTGAGGACATGGCGAAGAGGCTGTGTGACATAGCAAAGAGAATGTATGACATGGCAAAAAGGCTGTGTGACATAGCAAAGAGGCTGCGTGACATAGCAAAGAGGCTGAGGACATGGCAAAGAGGCTGTGTGACATAGCAAAGAGGCTGTGTAACATAGCAAAGAGGCTGAGGACATGGCAAAGAGGCTGTGTGACATAGCAAAGAGGCTGAGGACATGGCAAAGAGGCTGTGTGACATAGCAAAGAGGCTGTGTAACATAGCAAAGAGGCTGAGGACATGGCAAAGAGGCTGTGTGACATAGCAAAGAGGCTGTGTAACATAGCAAAGAGGCTGAGGACATGGCAAAGAGGCTGTGTGACATAGCAAAGAGGCTGTGTGACATAGCAAAGAGAATGTATGACATGGCAAAAAGGCTGTGTGACATAGCAAAGAGGCTGCGTGACATAGCAAAGAGGATGTATGACATGGCAAATAGGCTGTGTGACATAGCAAAGAGGCTGTGTGACATAGCAAAGAGGAAGTATGACATGGCAAATAGGCTGTGTGACATAGCAAAGAGGCTGTACTTAAGGTTTATTTTATGTAATCACGGTAAATTTATTTAATAAGTAGCAGGTAGCGCAGAGTACCTTTTAGATAGCAGAAATACCTAACAATTAGTAACAGCATTTAAAACACCCGCGAGCGCGCCGTGTGTGTGTGTGTGTGTGTGTGTTCGTCTGTGTGTGTGTGTTTGAGTGTGTGTGTGTGTTTGAGTGTGTGTGTGTGTTTGAGTGTGTGTGTGTGTGTGTGTGTGTGTGTGTGTGTGTGTGTGTGTGTGTGTGTGTGTGTGTGTGTGTGTGGTTTTGTGTGTGTGTGTGTGTGTGTGTGTGTGTGTGTTTGAGTGTGTGTGTGTGTGTGTGTGTTTGTGTGTGTGTGTGTGTGTGTGTTTTGTATGTATTAATGTTCTTACGTATATGTATGTAGGTCTCAAAACAAGTTTAAAAATGAGAGCACATAATTAATATATCTCGAAAGTCGAGTGGAAAATATACTCTTAAAGTAAGACTCTTGTTTAAGTATACTAAGGTGTAAGTGATAAGTCATTATATATATATATATATATATATATATATATATATATATATATATATATATATATAAACATATATATATATATATATATATATATATATATATATAGACGTGTATATAAAAAAAAATTAAATTTAATATTAATGGAATGAAATTCATATAAGTAATAAAGAAATTACGAAAAATCTACTGAATGGATTACACTAGCTTGGTTATAATTGTTTCGTAAAAGTTTTAGATTGACTAAGGACATTTTCATTTACAAATTGGAATCTTATAATGTAATTAAAACTCATTATCACTATATTGATTTAACTGTAGAAATATATATAGAAGAATAGTTATTATTTCTAATCATTTATAAGATGTATTGATTTAACTGTAGAAATATATATAAAAGAATAGTTATTATTTCTAATAATTTATAAGATGTATTGATTTAACTGTAGAAATATGTATAAAAGAATAGTTATTAGTAGATCGCGCCCTAGACTAGCACAGCCACCCCTAAACTCGGCCGCTACGTAACCTAGGACTATAGGGGTAGTTTTGGATGATGCTCAAGGTCATCCTGCCCATGACCCCAGACCAAGGGGCGGTTTCGACCACGTTTAGAGGGGTAGGGGGTAGTTTTTCGAAAAAAAAAAAAAAATCGGCCGCTACGTAACCTAGGACAATAGGGGTAGTTTCGGATGACGCGGGAGGTCAATGCCTACCCGATCCCAGCCTTAGGGGTTGTTTTTGACCACGTTTAGAGGGGTAGGGGGTAGTTTTTCGAAAAAATTTAACTCCAGGCCACTAACCTAGGCTAGCCAAATTGTATCCAACCTAACCCAACCTAAGTGTAGGGGGCGACCTTAGCTACGTTCAGGACCTTCCCCGGCGGATGCTCCGGTGGTAGAATGGGGGGTGGGGCGATTTTCGATAAAATTTTGGAACATGTGCGTTGTCCGATATGGTGCGTAACCTAGGACTATAGGGGTAGTTTCGGATGATGCAGAGGCTTGACGCCTACCCTCACCCAACCCCTAAGGGCGGTATTGACCAAGCCTAGAGGGGTGTTAAATGGAAAAAACTAATTCCAAACAACTAACCTAAGCTAGCCAAATTGTATCTAACCCAACATACTCCTAATTACAAGGGCGATCTTAGCTACGTTCAGGACCACCCCATGGTGTTGATCATAGACTGTAGGGTGTATGTGACTACGTCTAGATGTAGTTATTGGAAAACCTCGCTAGCCAAATTGTATCTATCTAACCTAACATACTACTAATTACAAGGGCAACATTAGCTACGTTCAGGACCATCCCTGGGGGTTATTATGGACGAAGGCAGCCCTGAAAGACCTTGATCACTGACTACGTCTAGATGTAGTTATTGGAAAACCCCGCTAGCCGAATTGTATCTAACCAAACCTTAGTAGATTGGGCGATCTCAGCAACAAACAGGACCATCTCTGGGGGATGTTATGGACGAGAGGCGGCTCTGAAAGACCATGAGCATGGAACCGGGGGTGACTACGTCTAGAGGTGGTTATTGGAAACTCTAATAGGTGTAACAACCTACCCCACGGACAGTCTCAGGATCTGCCCCTGAGGTGGCTACCAACGTGGGTGATATCGTGAGATATAATTGATTAATATATATGAAATATCAAAGCTCGAATGATCCCAGGGCCCACCCTAAAATGAAATGTAGAACCCTGGGTAATGAGGGATACAAGTTAAACGCCTCGTAGACCACTCACTCGGACCCTGACGGGTCAGCGCTTTAAAAACAAAACATCTAAAAATAGAACACAGTGACACTACAGAGATATCTAGTATAATACACCTTTAGAGGTGAAAAACCTAAACTATAAATGCTATCAGTGTATGAAATAATGACATGAGAATAACAACTCACCGGTTGTCATTGGTGAACTCAAATTTTGTCTATGCTACAAAATAATAAACAATGCGACAAAGCCCTATGTAGGAAGACGCCTGACCGTGTGCCAGACGTGTACAGACAGCGATAACGCAATATCTTAAAACCGCAATGACAACCGGTGACCGCTATAACCGGCACAGCTGTGTTTTTGTTGTGAGACAAGGCTATTGTAATTGTGTCAACAAACGTATCGATTTATTACGCACGCTAGTAAAAAGTAAACAAATAGCTGTGGAAGAGTCCATTCGAGAGGGGTGGACGAGTCCATTCGAGATGGACCGATCTCTATTAATCTCGGCGGGAGATTCCATTTGGTATGGAGGGGCAGGCGTCTATGAAGTATAAATCTCATCGCAAAAAACAATATTTGCTATACAGCTTTGGAAGAAGAAACATTCTGGTAAGCTATCTTGATTTTACTTGTTCTAGTGGGAAATCTGTAGCCTATATTAAAGCAATCGCTATTCATTGCGACCTGTGAGTCGAATAACTCGTATAATCTAATATCATTGTTGATCTGAATATTTATGAAAACAAATTAATCACAATATTTTAATAATTATCCAGCAAATACGAGTATTAGCAAACAACTAGATTTAATTTTAAATTGTTCAACATATACCATTGTCAATCTTAGTAATCTTATTCTAGTTATTTTCTCAAAACTATTTCACATAGAATCAATTTGAATATATAGCATATACCAGTGTTAATTTAAGATCTATTATAGTGACTTGTATCTGTAAAATGGCCGTACGTGTTGTATCAACGGAACAGACATATGTAAGGAAATTCCGTTTGAACGGTACTAGAGTGACATTCAACTTTAACCCCGTACCTGCGGCGGTAAACGATCTGATGTGGGTGAGACGAGGACTAGAGGAAATCCTAGAGACTATGAAAAACAACGCTACCGAAGACATGCAATTGGGCTTTACCATGCAGAGCTTAAATCTCCGAAACCACGCCCCTGGATATATTGCGTTTAGAGCTGCCTCTGCGACAACTGTGGACGCCCTGTTTAACATCCTAGGCTCAATAATCCAGAGCAACGCAAATACATTCAAAGCCGACGACACCTTCAGAGTGACCTGTACCAAGGTTAAAGTACCTGTAGGGCGAGGGCGCAGTCGTGTAAGACCTGGAATGTATAATAACTTCGTAGAAGAATCGCACTGTAGGAAAGGGATTGTTACGATTAAAAACACAGACAACCTCTGTTTACCCCGTGCTCTGGTTGTAGCTATAGCGCATGCGTCAAGAGACCCAGAGTACAAGCTTGTGTGTAGGGACAGATGCAAACGTCAAACCAACAGAGCAAAACAGCTAATGACTGACGCAGGGGTGCAGATAGGAGACGGCGGTGCAGGCATTCGAGAGCTGCAACAGTTTCAAGATTTACTCGCCAATTATAAAATCACCGTCTACAATTACGGCAGCAAAGGTCGTGATATCTACTTTGAAGGCGACGTTCAGAACCCCAAGCATAAGTTAAACTTGTTATATCACGCCAACCACTATAATGTTGTTACAAGTCTGACAGGTGCGTTCGCTTGTAATTACTATTGCGAATTGTGTCATGTTCCATACAACGATCGCATGTGCCATAGATGCTCGGCCCAATGCAGCTCTTGCAAGAGGACCCCGCCATGTGTGCTTGAAGACGACGGCATCCTGTGCGGCGACTGCAATAGACAATTTCAAAATAGAGCCTGCTTTAAGGCGCACATGAAGAGCGTATGCCGGGCTATAAGAAAGTGCCCAGACTGTAATAGATACATTCTAAAGAAGGATAGAAAAACTCCTCACGTGTGCGGCGAGAGCTATTGTAAAGTGTGTAAGGATTACAAGCCTGCAGGCCATCTGTGCTACATGAGAATTGATACACGTCGCCCGTTATCAACCAACTTCCTGTTTGTCTTCTTTGATCTTGAAACTCGACAAGACGAGGTTATTAACGACGCTCGTGTGCATCGAGTCAACCTGTGTGTATCCCAGCAATACTGTTGGATGTGTATGAAGGAAGGCGTCGCCTGCCCACAGTGCACGGATAGAACCAGAGTCTTCAGAGAGGATCCCATCAACGGGTTCATGGCGTACGTTATGGAAGTGCGAAAGGCGTACAAGAAGGTGATTGTAATCGCTCACAACGGCCAGGCCTTTGACTTTCAGTTTATCCTAAAGTACGTCATAGAAGAGACACAGTTTACACCCGAACTGATTATGCGAGGCACCAAGGTTATCCTCATGGAGATCGATAACACAAAGTTCATTGACTCTCTCAACTACATGCCTATGGCTCTATCAAAACTGCCTAAAGCCTTCGATCTGCCTCCGGAAAAGAAGAAGGGATATTTTCCGCACCTGTTCAACACCCTGGCAAACCAAGCGTATGTAGGCCCCATGCCTGCCAAAGAGTACTACTGCCCCGACTCCATGTTTGACAAGAATCACGAAGAGTTTTCACGATGGTACGACGAGCAGGTGCGCAACGAGTACGTCTTTGACTTTCAAAAGGAGATATTCGAGTACTGCCTATCGGACGTGGAGATCCTGGCACAGGCGTGCCTGAAATTCAGGGCCTGTTTCCTACAAGAGTGCAATGTCGATCCGTTTCTAGAGGCGGTGACTATCGCCAGCGCTTGTAACCTGGCGTTCAGAAGGAACTTTCTGAAACCAAACACCATAGCCATACTACCAAAGGCTGGCTACCGCCTGGCCGATAAACAATCGTTTATCGCTCTGCAATGGTTGCTGTGGCTCGAAACAGAGGGCAACCTGCGAATAAGTCATGCAGGTAACGGCCGAGAGATGAAGGTCGACGGCCTAAAGGTCGACGGACTGTGCACAGAGACAAACACCGTGTACGAGTTCCAGGGATGCTGGTTCCACGGCTGCCCAAAATGCTTCCCCAACGGACGTGACGCTGCTCTGGAGGACGATCCGGCGGACACGCACAACGCACGCTTCGAAAGGACAAGGGCCAAGAACGCTAAAATCGCACAGGCCGGCTACCAGGTCGTCGAGATGTGGGAGTGTGTATTTAGGCAGCAGAAGAAGGACGATAAGTCCATGGATTACCTCGACAATCATCCCGTCCTCAACGCAGCGCCTCTCAACCCCCGCCACGCATTCTTCGGCGGCAGGACGGGAAATATAAAGACCTACTGCGCCGCTAAAGAGGATGAAACCATCCAGTACGCCGACGTGTGTTCCCTCTACCCGTGGGTATGCAAGTATGGAAAATACCCGATTGGACATCCAAAGTTGGCCGTCGGCAACGACGAATGCAGGAAACTGGGGATGAGCGCCGAAGGGTTGCTCAAGTGCACAATTCTGCCGCCTACATCGCTCTACCACCCTGTATTGCCGCTAAAGATGAATAACAAGCTGATGTTTGTACTATGTCGGACATGCGGCGAAACTCTGAATCCTGGCGATTGTGACCATACGGTGGACGAGCGCGCTCTGACGGGCACATGGACCATGGACGAGATACGCAAAGCTGTAGAGAAGGGCTATGTTGTTGTGGAAATGCACGAGATGTGGCAGTACGAGATGGCTTCAGGGAACAACGGCCTGTTTAAGGATTTTATTAATAAATTTCTAAAGATGAAACAGGAAGCGTCAGGCTACCCCGGCTGGTGCAAAACTGAAGAAGACAAGGCCCAGTATGTGGAGGATTATTTCACCAACGAGGGTGTCCGTTTGGACCAAACAAAGATCGCCAAAAATGAAGGATCCCGTTCGTTGGCAAAACTAATGTTGAACTCGTTTTGGGGAAAATTTGGACAGAGAGAGAACCAGACTAAAACGTCGATTATCAGGCAGCCTCAGGAACTGTTTAGAATGCTGCAGAGCCCTTCCATTGACGTCAACCACATTCAGGAAGTAAACGAAGACGTATTGGTTGTGAATTGGCAGTTTGCGGATGACGTTTGCGAAATACTGCCCACCGTCAACGTTGTGCTGGCCGTCTACACCACTGCTCACGCCCGGTTAAAGCTTTACGAATATATGGACGCTCTCGGCCCTCAACTTATCTACAAGGATACAGACAGTGTGGTATACCTTCATAGGGAGGGATTGCCAAGAGTGGTGACTGGAGATTATTTAGGCCAGATGACTGACGAGCTCTCGGACTACGGCCCTGGTTCCTACATTACAGAATTCGTCTCTGGAGGTCCTAAGGTCTACGCCTACAAAGTATGGTCTACAAATAAAAACAAACACGTGACCGTGTGCAAGGTCAAGGGCCTGACTCTCAATCTCGGCACATCAGCCTCGGTCAATTTTGAATCGATGAAACGAATGGTTTTGGAGGGTAGCGATCCTATCGTAACCACCAGCGATAGGATACGCCGCACAGAAGATCGTGACGTCATCACCACGTCAGAAAGTAAAATCTTCAGGTTAACTGGTGCAAAGAGGAAGTTGGACGAGGACGACGGATACAACACACTGCCCTACGGTTACAAGCGTCCACGCATGAGCGAATAGCTATCAACCTGACAAACGCTAATAGCTTAATTTTGTATTAATTCTGTAAAGTGGTTAGATAAACATATTGTAATTCAGCCTAACATAAGCTAGATTATATATAGGTATTATTTATTCACATTGATTACTGTCTAGTGATTAGGTAAACATAGTAATAATAATGATTATCTATATATTGTATAAACAGTCTGTTAGGCAGAAGCTAGATTATATATGTATTAATTATGCACATTGATTATCTGTGTATTGTATAAATATTCAACTAGATTATATATAAGTATTAATTATGCACAATGATTTGCTATGTTTTCTATAAATATTCAGACTAACCAACTTGTGGCTACAAAAATTCCACGAATGAGTAAACAATATGAATAGCTGACGAATGTTGATTTTTTCACACACACAAATGTTTTTGTAAAGTAATTTGACCCCCTGCTTGGCGGGTAGTGTGAAATAGACGAATGAATGCCCACTGGCGAGGCTCTGCGTAGCCCGTAAGGTTGTATGCATCCCCTCTGGAGTGGCCGTAAAGGTTCGTAAGGGTGAATGTACTTGTCAAGCAGGAGGGTCGTTGATATACGGAGGCATCATTTTGATTTTGGAGGATGTCACGTGGAGTAGGCGGGGTTTGGGGCCTCTCCTTCCCCTTCGGGGGATATTTGTGTGAACAAAGTATAGACAATATTATTGCAATAACCTTTATGTTATATATATTTTATACTTGTAATCATTTATTTGAAGCACCTATTATATTGTAAAACATACAGATTTAGAATTTTAGACTTTACAGAGGCCTGATAGTACTAACAATGACTTTGCTGTGTTTTGCTGCTAATCAGTTTATATTTTTGTTAGATTTAGCATTAGACCTATGACATGAATTGTATTTAGCCTAAATTATGCCATGTGATTGGAATATTTATGAGATATGTCTAAGCTAGTGTCTATAGTTGATGTATTAATTACCTAGATATGTCTAAACTTTTTTTAATTGTGTATAAAGCAATTGTAATTAGATTTAAGATTGAATGTTTAGTTTTGTACATTGTTCAGATCATAATGTTATTGTAATTATACAGTTTTATTGTCAAATGACTATTACTAATTACCTTATCCTGTGTTGACCTTTGCATTAAGTGCAAGCACATGTAAACATAGTCGCTTGAAGGAACACACTGAATTAGACTCTTAGCGTAGCGGATGTCTGTACTCTTGATGGTTCAATGCACACCCATTGAGAAATTGTTAAATGACTAGCGTCAGAACATGATCATAGGCACTGGTATGTAACTGTCCTGTAGATAGCAAATATAGGTGGTAAGTTAATCCTATACAGATGACCGCCCTGACGTCGTCTTGACCGACATTGAGTTTGACGTCATTTGCTGCGGTTATGTTGATATTGCGGTCGTAACAGCATTAATCTATGGGTTTTAAACAAGCAATGTCGAGCTGTGTGTATGATCTACACCTGCAATGAAGCGTAATAACACTGTTTATTGACTTGTAGGCCTATGTACCGTATCGTGCATATTGGTTTAATACAGAATGTGTGTAGATTTACAGGTATTTCTGTAAACACCCATATATACTTAATACAGGTTTACGCGGATATTGGCTAAACACAATCTGTAGGCTAATGTAGGGTAACATAGATATTGGATTAATACAGAGAGAATGTAGGTGTCCTTGCTTACTAGCTTGTTGCGTAACATACATAATGGTTTAAAACAGGATGTATACTATTGTGATTGGTAGATGTTTTACCACTCCAAACTGGCTTCACCTAAGACCTGACTCCTGGGTGGCTATACCTACGACCTAACTCGACGGTGTCTTTACCTATGGCCTCAAGGTAGCGTTACCTTGGGCCTACCTCCAAGGTAGCTTTACCTTAGTTAGTATGCTGTAATTGATACAACATACCTAGACAATATGTGAGATATTTTGGTAAGCGTTGGTAGCTATCTATATATTGTCTAAGGCCTAAGGCTTTTGCCAGTGCCTTCACTAACCATAACCCATTAGCTGAAACGTTGATCTGGCCGTAGCCTATTTGAGCTTGGTGTCAATGTCGTTCGTTTGAACTTCGTGTATGTTGGTCGGCTAAGTTTAGCGTAGTGTTGTATAGTTGAAACGTTAGCCATTTGATCTAGCTCTGTTGTTAGGCCATGTATCGGTTGTCAGGGTATGTATTTGATTCAGGGTTGGGTATCTATTGTCTAGCTATGTAGCCTATGGTCAGGCCAGGTATGTTGTCAGGCCCTGTAGGCTATGGTGAGGCTAGGTATCTGTTGTCGGGGTATGGGATACACTTAGGCTTACTCTTGCATTACCATAAATCCATATGTATGGGTAGCCGGCTTAGCATAATATGTGGGTTTACATACATAACACATATTGTAGGCTAATTATATATTACCCAAGCCATGCAATGGATATTATATGTTAACCCTTCGTTGGGCTGTGCATCGAATACTGTGTGTTACCCCTAGTCAAGCCATTCATCGGATACTATGTGATACGGATTAGCCTAGCTATGCAACAGGTACTATTTAATAACCATTTGCCAGACTATGCAATGATTATTATGTGTTAGTTTGTAATCAACCTACTCATGTGATAATCATAGTCAATCTGCTCATCGGATACTGTTTGTTAGGCCCTAGTCGGACCGTGCATTTTATATTATGTGTTAACTTGTATTTAAACTTCTCATCGGATACGATGTGTTTACCTCTACAAACAGCATCGCCCGCTTTGTTGTAATCAACAGTCGCGGTTGTGACGTAATTATGGATCAGTCCAACATGCTTGGACTCGTCCACTCACCTCTCAAATGGACTCTTCCACAGCTATGTATAATACAGGTGGAGATATAGTGTTTTTGCATAATCTGTGTTTAGAGTGAGAGGACAATATTCAACTTTATTAAATTTTACCGGTCTGTGTAATAGTATTTGCCTGTTATTTAGTTTTGAAGACTTTCTGCAATCGTACATTCACGAGAGATGGCGTCACGACAACCTATAAACACTCGCATTGTAAGTACCTTGTCTTTTTTGAAATAGAGTTAAGTCTAGATGACACAATATGTGTTTATTTATAGGAGAGAATATTTTCACACTTCATTTTTTTTGTAATGCCTAGGTCATACACTATATTGAATGAGTGGTGGTCTATTTTCAATAGCGTTTAATATATATTTTGGACACGAGGTAGCGTCATTTTCAAATTATCTGAAGCCTAGATCATAGAATATATTGAGTGGTAGTTTATTTTCATTAGCGTTTAATATATATTTTGGATACGAGATATTATATGTTAATGTTAGGCCTTTTTCAAATTATGTTCAACATTAGATCACACTTTATATTGAATGAATGGTAATCTGTTTTCAACAGCATTTAATATATATTTTGGACACGAGGTAGCGTCATTTTCAAATTACCCGACGCCTAGATCATAGAATATATTGAGTGAATGGTAGTTTATTTTCATTAGCGTTTAATATATATTTTGGATACGAGATATTATATGTTAATGTCAGGCCTTTTTCAAAAGCCTTAGATCACACAGTATATTGAATGAGTGGTAGTCTATATTCAACAGCGCTTAATACATATTTTGGACACGAGGTAGCGTCATGTTGAAATTATCTGAGGCCTAGATCATAGAATATATTCGATGGTAGTTTATTTAGATTCTTTTTTTTCTAGGCGTACACAGCGCTTTCAGATTCTTCACTATCCTATTCGCCTCTACTACTACCTATGGGCTCGTCTCCAGGAGATTTACCTACCCGTCCGCCTGGCATTGATACGGACAGCGATGAGGAGGATCATAGACCCAGCTATAGTTCTGATGATTCGTTTTCGTTTCGCCTGCACGATTTCCTGATGGTTTCTCATCCACCGAGGAACCCGCCTTCACCCCGCACATGCATACAGACGCTGGATTACACTTTAATGCAGCTCCAGCTGGCAATTAGGGATCTACGGACGGCTGCCTCAAAATCTTACTACAAGACGAGCCGGACCTTTGCGTATAACGTTTGGGGCATGACGAGACGATTCCTACAGGATATTGTGGTGGCTGGAGACTACACTGTTCAGCGTACCAATAATGTAGGTAGATTTTCATATTATTTCAATTGGCTTTTCTTTCAGGCTATCTGGACCTATTTACTAATCATATTGTTTCTTACAGGATTTGTATATGTATATACAGTTGTTACTAATTGACTTTTTTGCCTTCAGCCACGACCGGCAGAGTTTGGCTTATGCATTATATGTTGTGAGAACCCTCGCAACGCTGTTGCCACACCATGCGGACATGTCTTTTGCTTAACCTGTCTCTCAAGATGTATTCGCTGCCCACATTGCAGATCACGGATCATCGATACATTTACATTATATATGTAATATTGAGAACAATTTTTATCTATGCACTGTAAAATTGTTGTTATATGCTAGTTTAATAAATCGTCATGCTGAATACCCTTATTGTATATATTATTTCATATACCTGCCCTTTTCGGATCCTTATATCGATGGCCTTGTCCAATATTATATGTTTATACCGCTCTTATATTGCTAAAACACCCTGTTGAATAGATAGTTAGGTTCATTTTATAGCATATATTTATTCATGTTGTGTGTTTCTCCATGGACCTTTTTATCTAAAATATAACAGCCTACATTTATGTATACCTAATACGATTATATTTAAACACAATCCTGACTGTAGGGTGTATACATAGCTGATTTTTTATTATATATGTATGCCTTGGTATGCCGACAATACACAGTAATTTGATACAGTAATCAAAACATAAACACGTGCCTAGATTCACAACGACTCAGCCTTGCGGGTTTTTATGCCTGCTATAGCGGTCGCCGGCAGCCGTTGCGGTTTTTAGATAATGCGTTATCGCTGCAAGTCTGTACATGTCTAACACACGGTCAAGCGTATTCCCTGAAACGACAGGACTTTATTGCTTTGTTTATTATTTTGTAGCATAGACAAATTTTGACAATCATAACCCTTGCCCCCTCTAGTTATGGAGGGCCTAATACCTGAGTCGCTCGAACGCCGATACGTCATAAATCTTTACGTGGGCTTGATAGGTTATGCATTGGTAGATGTACCCTATAGTACCTCCCATATTATACGGTTGCCAGGATCAACCTGATAGAAGAGGTGAAAATAGCTCAGGTCATTAGGGCTTTGGCCTGTGGTTTACAGACATAGTAGGCCCTTGTATGTCGGCCTTGCATAGTATGTATGTATGCCTGCATGCGTATTTGTTTAACACATTATGTGGGCTATCGTATATATTGGTTTAACACGGTATAGGGGCCTTTCCGTCTTACAGCGACCGTTTGCGTGGACCTACAGGGCCCCTGTGTTGTGATTGGTCGATTCAACTTGTTGACTATTTGCACTCGGTGTATAATTGTTGGTAGTTTTATCTAACCGATCGGTTTTTGACAATTTCATATATTATTTGATAACCACCCCTACTTAATGTACGATTCCTGGGTTACTTTACCTATGGGCTGGCTTCGAGATGGCTTTTACCTAAGTCCTTGCTCCGTGTTTGCTTTACCTATGGTCTAACTCCATGGTAGCTTTACCCAGGTACCGACTCTGTGGTAGCTTTACCGGATTTCTCGTTCCAGGGTTACTTTACCTAGGGTGCGGCTTCGGGATAGCTTTTACCCGAGTCCTTGCTCCGTGTTTGCTTTACCTATGGTCTAACTTCATGGTAGCTTTACCTAGGTCCCTACTCTGTGGTAGCTTTACCGGAGGTCTAGTTCCAGGGTTACTTTACCTATGGGCTGGCTTCGGGATAGCTTTTACCCAAGGCTTTGCTCCGTGTTAGCTTTACCTAAGGTCTAACTCCGTGGTAGCTTTACCTAAGCTCCGACTCCGTGGTAGCTTTACCGGAGGTCTGGTTCCTGGGTTACTTTACCTAGGGCAAGGCTTCGGGATAGCTTTTACCCGAGGCTTTGCTCCATGTTAGCTTTACCTAAGGTCTAATTCCATGGTAGCTTTACCTAAGACTTGGTGGGGGTATTTGTCTTGGTAGATGAAATAGCAACCATCCTAACCCTGCTCTTGTGTAGCTTTACTTAAAGGCTGAGTGTATTGTTTATTAATTTAGTAGGATAGACAAATTTTGAGTTTGGCAATCGTTTACCCCCGGGCCCCTCATCACCCGATTCATTTGGGGTAGACCACTATAGTTAGGGTGAGCCTACTACTTACCTGGAATCGCTCGGGCGCTGATACGTCCTCAGATAACCATTAAATCTTTCCAAAGTTACCCCCACCACCCAAGCTATTCCGCTGATTATTTTTGGCAATCTGAGGATAACCCACAGGCGAAACCGCCCCCGCAGCGTTCCTTATTGGACTCTAGAGATATCCCGTACTATCATTTGATCAAACCGGTCGATTTTCGGCATTTTCATATTTTATTTAAAAACCACCCCTTGGGGATACCACCCCCGAAGCATTCCATTTTGGGCTCTACACATATACCGTACTGTCTGTTGATCCGGCCGATCGATTTTCGGCATTTTCGTATTTTATTTAAAAACTACCCTTAGGCAAAACTACCCCTCAGCAACCCGTAATAGACTCTAGACTCACCCTATCAGTCAGGACACGATTTTCCAAATTTTTTTCGAAAACTACCCCCCACCCCCACTCCACCCCCGGAGCATCCCCCGGGTATGGTCCTGAACGTGGCCGAGGTCACCCCCAACACTTAGGTTAGGTTTGATCCATTTTGGCTAGCTTAGGTTAGTTGGTTGGAATTTATTTTTTTTCGAAAAACTACCCCCCACCCCTCTAAACGCGGACAAAACCACCCCTAAGGCTACGGTCAAGGCCAGGATGACCTTCAGCATCGTGCAAAACTACCGCTACAGATTTTTCCAAAATTTTTTCGAAATCTACCCCCCACCCCCAATCGACCCCCGGAGCTACCCCCGGGTATGGTCCTGAACGTAGCCGAGGTCACCCCCAACACTTAGGTTAGGTTAGGTTAGATCCATTTTGGCTGGCTTAGGTCAGTGTGTTGGAAATAAATTTTTTCGAAAAACTACCCCCTACCCCTCTGGACGTGGTCAAAACCACCCCCAAAGCTAGGGTCGGGGTCACGACGTCCGCCCGCATCACCCGAAACCACCCCTATAGTCCTAGGTTACGTAGCGGCGGATTTTGTTTTTTTTTTTCGAAAAACTACCCCCTACCCCCCTGAACGTGGTCGAAACCACCCCTTGGTCTAGGGTCAGGGCCGGGATGACCTTGAGCATCATCCAAAACTACCCCTATAGTCCTAGGTTACGTAGCGGCCGAGTTTAGGGGTGGCTGTGCTAGTCTAGGGCGCGATCTACTGTTATTATTTCTAATAATTTATAAGATGTATTGATTTAACTGTAGAAATATGTATAAAAGAATAGTTATTATTTCTAATAATTTATAAGATGTATTGATTTAACTGTAGAAATATGTATAAAAGAATAGTTATTATTTCTAATAATTTATAAGATGTATTGATTTAACTGTAGAAATATGTATAAAAGAATAGTTATTATTTCTAATAATTTATAAGATGTATTGATTTAACTGTAGAAATATGTATAAAAGAATAGTTATTATTTCTAATAATTTATAAGATGTATTGATTTAACTGTAGAAATATGTATAAAAGAATAGTTATTATTTCTAATAATTTATAAGATGTATTGATTTAACTGTAGAAATATGTATAAAAGAATAGTTATTATATCTAATAATTTATAACATGTATTGATTTAACTGTAGAAATATGTATAAAAGAATAGTTATTATATCTAATAATTTATAACATGTATTGATTTAACTGTAGAAATATGTATAAAAGAATAGTTATTATATCTAATAATTTATAACATGTATTGATTTAACTGTAGAAATATGTATAAAAGAATAGTTATTATTTCTAATAATTTATAAGATGTATTGATTTAACTGTAGAAATATGTATAAAAGAATAGTTATTATTTCTAATAATTTATAAGATGTATTGATTTAACTGTAGAAATATGTATAAAAGAATAGTTATTATTTCTAATAATTTATAAGATGTATTGATTTAACTGTAGAAATATGTATAAAAGAATAGTTATTATTTCTAATAATTTATAAGATGTATTGATTTAACTGTAGAAATATGTTTAGAAGAATAGTTATTATTTCTAATAATTTATAAGATGTATTGATTTAACTGTAGAAATATGTATAAAAGAATAGTTATTATTTCTAATAATTTATAAGATGTATTGATTTAACTGTAGAAATATGTATAAAAGAATAGTTATTATTTCTAATAATTTATAAGATGTATTGATTTAACTGTAGAAATATGTATAAAAGAATAGTTATTATTTCTAATAATTTATAAGATGTATTGATTTAACTGTAGAAATATGTTTAGAAGAATAGTTATTATTTCTAATAATTTATAAGATGTATTGATTTAACTGTAGAAATATGTATAAAAGAATAGTTATTATTTCTAATAAATTATAAGATGTATTAATTTAACTGTAGAAATATGTGTAGAAGAATAGTTATTATTTCTAACAATTTATAAGATGTATTGATTTAACTGTAGAAATATGTATAAAAGAATAGTTATTATTTCTAATAATTTATAAGATATATTGATTTAACTGTAGAAATATGTATAAAAGAATAGTTATTATTTCTAATAATTTATAAGATGTATTGATTTAACTGTAGAAATATGTGTAGAAGAATAGTTATTATTTCTAACAATTTATAAGATGTATTGATTTAACTGTAGAAATATGTATAAAAGAATAGTTATTATTTCTAATAAATTATAAGATGTATTAATTTAACTGTAGAAATATGTGTAGAAGAATAGTTATTATTTCTAATAATTTATAAGATGTATTGATTTAACTGATGAAATATGTATAGAAGAATAGTTATTATTTCTAATAATTTATAAGATGTATTGATTTAACTGTAGAAATATGTATAAAAGAATAGTTATTATTTCTAATAATTTATAAGATGTATTGATTTAACTGTAGAAATATGTATAAAAGAATAGTTATTATTTCTAATAATTTATAAGATGTATTGATTTAACTGTAGAAATATGTATAAAAGAATAGTTATTATTTCTAATAATTTATAAGATGTATTGATTTAACTGTAGAAATATGTATAAAAGAATAGTTATTATTTCTAATAATTTATAAGATGTATTGATTTAACTGTAGAAATATGTTTAGAAGAATAGTTATTATTTCTAATAATTTATAAGATGTATTGATTTAACTGTAGAAATATGTATAAAAGAATAGTTATTATTTCTAATAATTTATAAGATGTATTGATTTAACTGTAGAAATATGTATAAAAGAATAGTTATTATTTCTAATAATTTATAAGATGTATTGATTTAACTGTAGAAATATGTATAAAAGAATAGTTATTATTTCTAATAATTTATAAGATGTATTGATTTAACTGTAGAAATATGTTTAGAAGAATAGTTATTATTTCTAATAATTTATAAGATGTATTGATTTAACTGTAGAAATATGTATAAAAGAATAGTTATTATTTCTAATAAATTATAAGATGTATTAATTTAACTGTAGAAATATGTGTAGAAGAATAGTTATTATTTCTAACAATTTATAAGATGTATTGATTTAACTGTAGAAATATGTATAAAAGAATAGTTATTATTTCTAATAATTTATAAGATATATTGATTTAACTGTAGAAATATGTATAAAAGAATAGTTATTATTTCTAATAATTTATAAGATGTATTGATTTAACTGTAGAAATATGTGTAGAAGAATAGTTATTATTTCTAACAATTTATAAGATGTATTGATTTAACTGTAGAAATATGTATAAAAGAATAGTTATTATTTCTAATAAATTATAAGATGTATTAATTTAACTGTAGAAATATGTGTAGAAGAATAGTTATTATTTCTAATAATTTATAAGATGTATTGATTTAACTGATGAAATATGTATAGAAGAATAGTTATTATTTCTAATAATTTATAAGATGTATTGATTTAACTGTAGAAATATGTATAAAAGAATAGTTATTATTTCTAATAATTTATAAGATGTATTGATTTAACTGTAGATATATGTATAAAAGAATAGTTATTATTTCTAATAATTTTTAAGATGTATTGATTTAACTGTAAAAATATGTATAAAAGAATAGTTATTATTTCTAATAATTTATTAGATGTATTGATTTAACTAGAAATATGTATAGAAGAATAGTTATTATTTCTAATAATGTATAAGATGTATTGATTTAACTATAGAAATATGTATAAAAGAATAGTTATTATTTCTCATAATTTATAAGATGTATTGATTTAACTGTAGAAATGTGTATAAAAGAATAGTTATTATTTCTAATAATTTATAAGATGTATTGATTATTTACATTTTACTTAATAATGCAAATTATATAAAGAAACATAACCTAACAGCTGTTAAAACAATTGGTCTACAACAAAACTTATAGCATAAAATCAGCTGTTGTACTGAATCGTATGGCCCCACTTAATTTGAACTAAAATAGGCGTACACAGCACAAATATACCTCTATATAGATGCCTTACAGCGTAACTCCAACTCGAAAACTTTCCCATACTGTCAATTTTCTATTTCCCCTTGAAAAAACTATCCACTCCAAATACGATAGGAATATCTTAATATTACTATAACAATGTCTTAAATATTTATTTTAAAGCTAATAGTTATGCAGCTGTAGTAAGTTTTTTTTTAATTTCATTTACTGATGTAGTATTTTCTACTTTCTACTCGATGTATTGCGTGACATGGACGTCTGCGCACAATTGGAGGCCTAATGTAAAGTGATAATCAATTTGGCCGAAGGGAATCCTTAGAGTAAGGCAAAGTTTAGAAGAAGCAATAATGGAACCGTCTAAAACATTTGATTAATAGGAAACAAATCCCTCCCAAAACGAGGGTGTTACGTGATACTGATATTTTTTTAATTAAAAACAAATTAATTTTACTTCTCCATATTTTAGCAGAGTAAATTGACTTTATATAAGAATTTGATCATTTTGAGAATGTTTTATTACAGATTTATTATAATGGGCATACATTGATAAGACTTACCTGTTGTATAGGATTTCTACTTACAGACTTTATCCACGCTATTTACTTTAAAAACTCAGTGGATATTTTATTTTTAGGGTATCAGAGTAGCGAAATATTCGCTGAAATAACACACAAAAAGTATTTAGGTTAGAGCCTTACAGAATGAAAAACTCTAGACGGTAAATTTTAAAAACTTCAAAAAGTCAAAATCTCACTAAACCATAGTTTATTAACACATACTAGTTTCGGCGACGATGTCACCTTCATCAATGATAGAGTGGTCAATTGAGTGTTAGATATTCACTCATGAAGGCAATGTCAGCGTTTAATAATATAGTGTAGTGAGATTTTGAGAAAGCTTTCAATATTTACCGTCTTGAGCAAAAGCAATGTAAATAAATGTTTTTAGACAGTTCCTACTTGCGTTAACAAAGAAGTATTTTTTTAGTTACTTTTCATTAAATAATAATTAATAATATCAGTAAAGTAACATAACTCATGCGTTAAAACAGCTGTTACACCGCGTAACCTATAACATAAAACAGCTGTTCTACCATATACCCTATAATATAAAATCAGCTGTTTTATGAAGTCAAATGTTATTACTTATTTTAAGCCAATTGAAAAGAAATAAACATATTGAATACCTTGCCCCTTTTTTTAAAATTTATATCTACCATATAAAACGAGTACCGTCATCAAGTACAAATTTAAAAAAATGTATTTGAATTTGATTGAATGAATAAAAGTAGTTTATTAACGAATATATATATATATATATTTATTTATTTATTTATTTATATGAAGAGAGTGAATCGATGCTACGAATTTTAAAAGTGTTTAGTGAGTCTCCGTTTACTATTATTATTGATGTAAATTTCTTATATTTTTATATTAAGAAAGTCAGTAAATGCCGAATTTCTTGGCAGTAAAGGTGGAGAAAAGTAAAGGCGAGTGCGAATTACACGTGAGATTACGTTAGACCAACCCGTGTCTGCTGCTGGGGATTTGCCGAGACTTATGGCCATCATTCCCTGACTAGCCTACCTAAATTAAACTGGGATTACGCCGTTCCGTAAGAGAAATGTGATGTAAACACACATATGTTAAATTTATTTAGCAATAATACAAAGTCGTATTTCGTGTAACTTTATTTATTGTGTATGTCTTTGTAGAGAGAAATTATCAAGCGTATATAATCGAGTGCACGTTGCTGCCTTAACTAACATTATAATATTTTCCTGTGTCGACGCGTTTCGGAATGACCACATTTTCAAAACAAACCTTATAAAAGTACTAGTCATGTTTTGAAAATTGGTTCATTTCAAATATTGTATTGTTAGAAAAGGCAAAAAATGTACCCGAATTTATACAAATATTTCCAACAGCAATAAAAAAGAGTAAATTAAAAATTTCAAATATTTTGACTTTACTAAACTATGTAATTTACGTATAACTCCATTGATGCGTCAACCATTTATAGTCTCCTAATTTATAGTCACCAGAAAAACAAATTGTCTTATGTGTACGAAATAACAGTTTTGCTAATTATTTGTTAATACATAATAATGCTAATGCGTGAGGATAAAGAAACAGTAATATTGTTTGTCAAAAAGTCCTGAAGTTTTTATACTAAGATTTTTACTCCTGTTAATTTAGACAAGATTACTTTTTGTTTTGTACGTTTTGTTCTCAAAATTAGCCAGAATTGTATGCCTACTACAAGATACATTTATACATCATCATTATTATTCGTTTCTTTTGAGAATGTATTAGGAGACTATAAATACCTGAAACGTAGACGGAAATATTACAATAAATTGAGTAGTTATTAGTAATTGCTGTGTATTTTTCAATTCCTTCTATTAGTTCACTCTTTTATACATATATATATATATATATATATATATATATATATATATATATATATATATATATATGTATATATATATATATATATATATATATATATATATATATATATATCCTATATATCGTTCAAATATTCAATTGCTAATAGATTACGTTTTATTCATCCACTCAAGTTCAAATACATTTTTTAAACGTAGTGGATGTCACTAATGGTTAAATCAGTTTTTTTGAAATAATATCACATTAATTAAATTTTATTAATTAATTTTAGTTTTAACAGGGAGAAAAACATTTCACAAAAGGGGCAAGGTATGCAATATATTTACTTTCTCCCGTTTGGCTTAAAATAAGTAATAACATAGTGTTTTATCGAACAGCTGATTATATGCTACAGGTTGAGTGGGAAAACAGCTGTTATAACGCATAGGTTATGTTACTTTATTTATATTATTTGTGAATTATTGATAAAAAGTAACTAAAATAAAATTGTTTTTCTGGACCTAAGTAGAAATTTTTGTATATATTACTACTTTTTCAGTCCTATCTAGTTAACACTACATAAAAACGTAATTTTAGAAGCAGGAAGTGCAAGAAACGATTGATTTATATTTTTGAATTGAAACCTACGAATCTACTAGAAATACATTTATGATACAAATTTCTTGTTATTGTTTACTAGTGAACTCTAATTATATTTAAAGAAGACATCTTATACCACAAATTAAGTATTATTTATGTCCTCATATACATTTCGCTACAAAAGCAATCATTTTCAGACGAAAACACTAGAAGACTAGTTAAATTTGGCTTGTTACAATGAATATATATATATATATATATATATATATATATATATATATATATATATATATATATATATATATATATATAGATAGATAGATAGATATTGTTAACCCTCTCGCAGCCGACCAATACCACATCAATATCATCTGGTACATAGTGGAATTGTATCAGACCAAATTTTGTCAGTCTTGTAGTAATTCAATCTAAAGATGGCTACTTTAAATCGAAATGTGCATCAGAACATAAATAAAACTATTTTGTGATTTAGGAGGTTTTATGTTTTACACCACATTTGTTCCAAGTTATATGGACAAGGTGAGAAATGCGTTGGACACTGGAATGCGTAGAGCCTTCTCAGTCACTGGAATTGATTGATTGAAGTGGAAGCAAAGGGCAGTGGTTTGGACACTGATGCAATCTGGATCCCTTTATGTCTACAAAGGAAATGTATTTACTGTCAACAATGGAGATACGTGAATTATCTCTCAAACCGCTGCATCTGGTTGCCTAAAGGAATGTCGCTGGATATGACGACTACAAAACATTTATTTGCTCTTCCTTAACCGACAATTATTTTATTTTCAAAGGAAATTTTACAACACAGAATTGTAAATTTTATTAAACAACTAAAACACCGTGAGTACGAACGTGAAAAATAGTAACAAAACCTTAAATAACTGTTGTTCCATGCTATACGTTATTTTCATCTTATAACAATGTAATAGAGATATATTGCATAAGCTTCAATTAGGATACCCTATAACCTTTTCCAGAAACATCAGAAAAACCGTAAAATCTAGGAATGGGCCAGTTTCGATTGTCGATTCCAGGAATAGTCGATTCTAATGGTGTCGATCAATCATCGATACTGGATTCTGCATTGAAGAAAGCATGATTCCGATTCTTGTTTGCTAACTGTTAAAATACGTGTGTGGTGTAATTTAATGAATATATAAGTAATTATAAACTAAATCTTATTTATGTATTTATTGCTTTGAATAAATTATACGAATAATGGAAATGCCGATGAGATAACGAAAATATTATTATTATTTATGACGTAACAACAAACACGACCGCAAGCATTTCTTTGTTCGTTAGTTTTATCCGATAAGTTTGTCATGATTTCAGAAATTCCCATTCCCAAAACACATTAAACGGACCTTTCAAACGACTCTTCAATATGTTAACTGAATTATTAGAGAATATAATGTAAGGCTGTATAAACTAAAAGAATAAAAAATGACTTAATATTTGAGAACCGAAATAAAAATGTTAAAATCGAAATCAAATATTTTAGGAATCGGCCCATTCTTTAAAAAATCGATTCCACTAATCCACCCGCCGTTCAGACACAATATCAATGGATCTGCATCCTTTCAAATAGAATCTTTCTACTCAAATAATATTGTTGGAGGTTTGAACAGAAATAATAACATTGGGTTTTCATGCATTCACAACACTGTGACTACATCCACGAAATGATGTCAATTGTCGGTCGACAAGGCAAAACTCAAATATTGTGGTAGCCTATTTAAATTGTAGTACAGTAATACAAATAAATGTTTAATTTAAACTCTGAATAATATTTTCTTCTGTCTACTGATGGTAACTGTTTGTTTGTTGTAGAATTATTTACAGTGAAACTCTGGAAGCATTATTATGTGCATTGTATCACTTCGTAACAAATACAACATTATATAGATAAAGTAGACTCAACTAAAACCTGTCAAAGTGTACATCTGCAGAAACCCTTGCTTCCTGAAATACACGTAACTTAAAAGAAAAACTAGCGTCTTTAATTAAATAATTTGTCCGTCTTCCAATAGATTTAAAATAAATATTGTAATGTTTATGTATTGTTGGTTTACGTACGCTTTAAAAACTCAAAACGCGCAAGGGTAAATTTTGACATGCCATACAATTCGATTCAAAGATTGTATCTATTTATTACGTTAATAACATACCCAAGACCTCGAGAAAACATTTCTTTAACAGTCAGATGTGCACCAGCAACCGCGCCACCTGACGCAAGCAGGCGAACACTCGTACTATCTAACTGCAACTACAGTCACATGTGAAACAACAACTGATCCCAATTACATTGTTTATTAATAAAAAAAAAAACTTATGCACTTCCATCCCATTCAGGTGTTTATACAATTTGAGTTGAATATTCGAGGTACTTTTGTGTGATCATGTCGCGACGAGCGCCACCATTCGCCAATGTACAAGTTCAGGTTAGTTGGGATTGCCAGCACCCACGGCTTTATTTAATGTGGATTTCCGCCGTCAAAATAGTTACAACGGTGACCTACAATCATATGTCCAATCAAGCATGTAGATATTAACGCGTGAACATAGGGGCATTTATGATAGCATGAAGTAAATGATAAATGACGGAGTTCAGGGGACGTCTAAGGATGCGCCAGGAGGAACTGGGAAACCATCAGATAGATTCTGGCAATGGTTCGATCAAAAAAGGACAGCCTGAGCTCTCTATTGCCTTACTGATGTATTGCAGAATTATACTTGTATGATACGTATGCTTCGATTTGCTCCTTTGCTCCTCTCCTCTCATCCCTGCACCACAATGTGCCGCAGTGAAATCACAATGTGCCGCAGTGAAATATTGCAGAGTACAGTCTGTTAATATTGCATTTTATTTTTATTGAATTATTGTCTGTAATTATTGAAATATATTTAATAATTTTGTACGATCGGCTTGGATCATAGTAAGTACAAAATATTGATTACGTTATTCAAAGATTTTAAATAGTAACAACACAACTTATTTGCAGTTGTAACAAAAGTTTGCATTACACTCGTGTGTACAATTTCCTTAAAAACCTCAAGATATACAACACAAAAATTGCAAAAGTTTTCAATCTTTAATAATAGTAACCATCCAATTATGCCAATATCACTTCACTCAAATTAAAATTTAATGTAATAACATTTAAAAATCTAAATTTCAAAGAGCTATCGGATCCCTTTATGAGGTCTATATTCTTTCATCGAATCGAATCCCATTTTACATTACCATCTGTTACATTTTAATGGCGATCATGAATAAATAACCAACACACTGACCTATTCGCGGTACGGATTACATTGAAGCTGCTGCAGGATAGTGGTTATAAGACTTGGTTTTTATTCCTTATTGTTTAAATTTAAAACAGACGCTATTATGAGCTTAGTTTATTGAACGCTTAAAATATTTATTATTATTATTATACAGTTCAGAGATCCAGGCATGTATAGAATCATTGCCTCTTTACGAACCTTATTGGTGAATTTATTAATTGGAAAGAAATATTGTGACTGTGGTAAGAAATAATGTGACTGTGACAGTAAACAATGTGACTCTCGTACGATATAATGAGATTGTGGTTGGAAATACTGTGACTGAGGTAGAAAATAATGTGACTGTTGTAGAAAATAATGTAATTGTGGTAGGAATTATTATGACTGTGATAGGAAATATTGTGACTGTGGTAAGAAATAATGTGACTGTGACAGTAAACAATGTGACTCTCGTACGATATAATGAGATTGTGGTTGGAAATAATGTAATTGTGGTCGGAATTATTATGACTGTGATAGGAAATATTGTGACTGTGGTAGGAAACAATGTGACTGTGGTAGGAAATAATGTGATTGTGGTAGGAGTCATTATTACTGTGGTAGGAAATATTGTGACCGAGGTAAAACATAATGTGACTGTAGGTTTTAGGAAATAATGTGATTGTGGTAGGAATTAATGTGACTGTGGTAGGAAACAATGTGACTGTGGTAGGAATTAATGTGACTGTGGTAGGAAACAATGTGACTGTGGTAGGAAATAATGTGACTGTGGTTGGAAATAATGTGACTGTGGCAGGAAATATTGTTACTGTGCTAGAAAATAATGTGACTGTGGTAGGAAATAATGTGACTGCGGTTGGAAATAATGTGACTGGAGCAGGAAATAATGTGATTGTGGTAGGAAATACTGTGAATGTGGTAGGAAACAACGTGACTGTGGTAGGAAATATTGTGATTGTGGTAGGAAATAATGTGACTGTGGCAGGAAATAATGTGACCGTGGTAGGAAATAATGGACTGTGGTTGGAAATAATATGACTGTTTCAGGAAATAATGTCACTGAGGTAGGAAATAATGTGACTGTGGCAGAAAATAATGTGACTGAGGTAGGAAATAATGTGAGTGGAGGAGGAAATAATGTGATTGATATATCTGAGTAAATACGAGGTAAATTATGAGTGTTGTACACAAGTCTATATAAATAATTTCGTATTAGAATCATTTTCTTAAATATTTATAGAAACATCTCAAAAACAGAGTATTACTTGAAACAAAGAAAGTTTACATTGTTCGTAAGATTTGTACTCAGTAATTTCCTAAATCTTTAAACATCAACCACTACATCTGAACTCTTATTTCATTATCTCTGTTGTAATTGAGTGTTCTGCTAAGTTGTACCAGAAGTCTTGGATATTACAATATGTAATTAAATGTTTTTGTTGTATGTATTAAATTCTTCATACATATTTATAAATATATGAAATAAAATTCCTCAAGTGGAAAAAAGCACAATATATGATTCAGAAGAAAAATAATTTAATAATTTTAATACTTTCACCACTGTACACAACAACCCCGCCAGTTACGAATTGACAAATTGAATTGCGTGGGGTGAAATTAAATCTTTTCCATCCCGTCTAAATTATGTCTGCGGGATTCCGCAACTGGGTGCTATAAATTAACTAAAAACAGAGAAATAACATTTTGCTCATTATTCCTTTCAAATGTTTCTATTTTTCCATATACATATATATTCCTGATGATGTTGGTACTGTTAGCCAACGAAAAGCTTTGAATTGTAAATCAGTTATAATTCTTGTATTTGTATTTTGACTTAGTTCTTTATTAATACACAAGAATTCATATTGCGATATATATATATATATATATATATATATATAATTCTTATTATACATATATTTATTTATTTATTCAAGAGTGCTTTTGAAAGACTTAGTGCTCTATTCATCAATTGAAAGGCTTAATGTACTTGAGAAATCTGGGACACAAATTTTATAAACACATCGCACTCAATGTCTTAAAAACAAGTAATATAAAAATACTTTCTTCTAAGTCGATTGTTTAGGTTTAAAAACAATTATTTTAACAAATTTGTATTAAGTAATTACAATTAATGTAGATAAAGTAACATTACATATTCATTAAAACAGCTGTTCTACCGCATTACCCATAACATAAAATCAGCGGTTTTATGAAATTATATGTTATCACTGGTTTTAGACCAAGTGGGACGAAACAACTATATTGTATACCTTTGCCTTTTGTGAAATGTTTTCTCCCATGTGGAACTATAATTAATTGATTAATTTTAATCAATAGTTATTATTTGAAAAAAATCTTTATTAAAATCAAGTGTCATCCACTAAAAGTTTTAAAAAAAATGTATTTGAACTTGAGTGGATGAACAAAAGGTATTTTATTAACCATTCATGTAAGGAGAGTGTGCACTAATATAAGAAATTGAATAGGATCACTAGACCTTTTGATATTCGACGAGCAGGAAAATATAAAGAAAGGTCCTTTTTCAAGTCTTGTTTGACTGAATACAAGATATCAGGTTTACTTTGTGTCGTTTTACTACTTACTGTTTAAAAAAATACTATTTTATTTATCTTTACGTAACAATTGCTATTGCGGCTTGCATTAACTTTTGATTTATGTTAAGACGACTACGGTCTATGGGACAATATTTTTAAAAACATGATTTGGATAATGTTTAGTTATAACCCATTAACACATGAGGAAATTTGTAGGTATTGCATCCGTATAGCCTCCGACACTCTCGGTAGCGAGAACATCGCTCACAGCCTGGGATTGCGGAGCGTAATAAAGTTATGCACATCCGCGCTCGCGCAGGTTAACTAAAGGAATAATTAATGCAAGCGTTTGTCCTACCACCAGAGAATGTTAAACGTTAAGGCAACATCCCGCTACTCTTCGGTTTAAGAGAGTAAGAAAATGGTTGTACATTGGAGCTACAATTTCCCTGAATTGTTACACACTTTGAGAATTATATGTTCCTGCTGTTAGTAGAGGTTCATTTCTGTTGGCCCGTTTCGGAAAATCTTCTTCATTCAAATAATTGTTTCAAAATATCACTCTTTTCCTAATTAAATTTAATAATTTATTTTTATTATTTTATATACAAGAAAACGTTTGCCAAGACGGGTAAGTTATGCAATATGGTTTCTTCGTCCCATTTGGCTTAAAATAAGCGATAACATATGATTTCTTTAAAATAAATTATTTTATGTAATAGGTTATGCGGTAAAACACCTAGGTTATGTTACTTTTTTGTATTATTAGTAATTATTTAATAAGAAGTAATTAATATAAAATTTTTTTGCCTAAGTAGGAAATGACTTTAAAAATCTGTGTTCATTTTATTTGTTTATGAACTGAAGTTGTAATATCTAAGAGTGTGTGTGTGTAAAATATGATCATTTTTAATAAAATAGCGAACTGAAGTATAGGGTTCCCATTTTGTATAAATGGAAACATGTAAATCACCCCAACAGTTCACAGGTACAATAACAACAGGTGTAGCGTGTAGAGCACAGATCAATACAAGGTTGGGACTTTAGCAAAGTGTACCTATGGGTTTGTTGTGATGACTTGAACGCCGGTATGTAATCTGAGATCTGTTGTTTCTAAGGAAAGGTTTCTTCCCTTAGATGCAGAGAAGTTCAAAACTCAAGGTCTATTGAAGGTCACTACAACATGTTGCTGAAGGTCACTACAACATGTTGCTGAAGGTCACTACAACATGTTGCTGAAGGTCAATACAACATGTTGCTGAAGGTCACTACAACATGTTGCTGAAGGTCAAGGTCACTACAACATGTTGCTGAAGGTCACTACAACATGTTGCTGAAGGTCACTACAACATGTTGCTGAAGGTCACTACAACATGTTGCTGAAGGTCACTACAACATGTTGCTGAAGGTCACTACAACATGTTGCTGAAGGTCAATACAACATGTTGCTGAAGGTCACTACAACATGTTGCTGAAGGTCACTACAACATGTTGCTGAAGGTCAATACAACATGTTGCTGAAGGTCACTACAACATGTTGCTGAAGGTCAATACAACATGTTGCTGAAGGTCACTAATCAATATCTCGGTGTGTTCCTTCACTATATCATTATTACTCAAGTCATTCTCGAAGTTAATATATACAGAAGAAAATAGTAATAAAAATGTATAAATAAACCAATAAAAATATTAATACTGTATAACAACTCAATAAAAAATAAAAAATATAAATTTTCAATACATAAAAGACTTTAAGTATCGACATCTTTCAAAATAATCGTAAATTAGCACCCCGAGAATTTTTAAATAAATCAAAGCTCAGTCCTACTTTTAATGTTCTTTCAAAAATTCAGCATGTTTTCTTAATTTGAAATACAAACAATAAATTTTACAACGAATTTAAACAAAATTATTTATTACAATTATAAAATCCCGTTATTATTTATAAAATCATTTTAAAGATTTTAATGCCCTATATTGTACTAAACATTTACCATGACCATCATTTGAAAACAAATGATCGATAATTATGTAATTTAGTGTCACGTAATTCGCAAAACTGTCATAGTTCACAAAATGATTGAGTAGTTTTTAATTAATTATTGAAATAATTACAGACTGTACAACGAAATGTCATAATTGAATCGTGATTCTATTGCATGAAGCATAATACTATCCATCATGTGCCCTATTTATTTAGACAGAACATTGTTACCCTCTATATATTTAGTAACACTATAAAAGCGGACAAACTATTTTTAGGTAATTAAATCTATAAATATTTATAATCATATAGTAATTATTTATTAGATTATATAAAAATATTTAAAACAGTCTTTAATATTACTTCACAAATTGTCATTCGTATTTTTTTAAAGATAAAAACAAGTAATGTAAGCAAAAATTTAACTCCTACTTGGGTGATTTATTTTTTATTTGAGTTAATTTCTCTTAAATAAATACAATTAATATAAATAAAGTATTATAAACTATGCATTTAAACAGCTGTTTTATCACATAACCTATAACATAAAATCAGCTGTTTTACGGAATCATGTTATCACTTATTTTGGGCCAAATTGAAAGGAATAACTATATTGCCTACCTTGCCCCTTTTGTGAAAAGTTTTTTCCCACAAAAAAATTAATTTATTAAATTTAATTATTAATTTTCATTTGAAAAATCTTTTTAACATCAAGTACCATCCACTACAAGTTTATGAAAATGTATTTAGACTTGAGTGGATGAATAAAAAGTATTTGATTAACGATTCCAACTTTGTACATGGTACATAAATATAAGTAGAGGGAATGTGAACTAATAGTAGGAATTGAAAAAGAAGCTTCTATGACGGAGGAAGTGGGATTTTTTATCATTATATTATCTTCGATTCAACTAGCTATACGAAGTATAAAATTATTACATCTAAAGGACTCTTTTGGTTAGTGTAGAAGTTTTAATAAAAAAAACTCTCACCTCTCTCTCCCACCTCCCTCCCTACAAAATAAGTTTGTGAAACAAAAATAAAGAACAACTAAAACATTATTCATGATAGATCAAGGGACATTTTATAAAAAAAATAATTTAAATAATATGATAAACATAAACTTACGAGAATTTAGCTAATCTATAACTTTACAAAACAAATGTAACACAAATTGGACCAACGATGTGCAATTTGTACGAGAGTGGACAATATTTCGCGTAAACTGACATCGTTGTTGTGTTGATTAGAGACAACAGTTAACAAAGTGAACGCTGCAATCAACAATGTATTTTAACAAGGATTTTACTTCAAACAGTCGTATCAAGCTTGCATTTATACAAGTACATGTAACATTGCATTGGATGCTTCAGCAATTGTAGAGTTAATAGTTTTTAAACGAGGTTACGAACCGTCCTGGAAGTGACGACGAGAAGCTGGAGACAGTTTGTAGAATAGATCTGTTAAAGTAATCGCCATTTCTACTATTCATGTATTTACACGTTATTGTATCAGCACTTCGTAGCAAAACTGTTTACAAGGAAATATCGATAAAAACACATCAAATTTAAATACATAAATGTTCTAAAAAACCAGTTTATTAAAAATAAATAAATAACACATAAATGCTTGTTTGTTTTAAATGATTTGTCTCTGTCCGTTCTATTTGCTTCTCGTTTGCTATTGCTTTGTTCTTTCTATTTATATTTTGTGTGGTTTATGCTAGGAATCTTTTGTTTTACTTATTTCAGGAGAAAAATAGGGATGAAATTGTAATATAACATTTAAATATGCTTTTTTGGTATCCCTTTGTTATTTCTATTTATATGTTTTGTTTTTTGTACTAGGTCTCTTTTGTTCTATTCCCTGCAATAGAAAACTATGGATGAAACAGTAATATTACTACTTTAATATTGCGTTGTCTCTATTTGTTCTATTTGCTTCTATTTCTTATTATTGCTCTGTTGTTTCCATTTATAAGATTTGCTGTTTTTACTAGGCATCCTTTTGTTACATTTATTTCGATATTTGTTTTTAATATGTCCTATAATTATGAATCCGGTTTCTCGCTGCAAGGATAAGACTCATTCTATCCCTAGTAGTGGATTGCGATATTTATAAATTTAGTTAGGAATATCAACGCGAATCTAAATTTTGATGAATAAAGATAGTTTTCGCCAGAAATCTCTGCCACTTATGACGCCAATATGGTTGGTCGCGTATAGTCCCCTTTATATCGCTTATTGAACATAAGCTACAAGTACATATTGTGTACATAATAATGAGTATACATACTGTTGCACCAGAGATAAGATATGTTTACACTTTAGTTCTACATACAATATGCCAAAGAAAGCGCCCTTCAATTGTATTTTTGTCATGTTTACTTTGTGATAAGTGTCAAAACAGTTTTTTTGAAAGTCAGATTCTTATGATGAACACGTAATTGTAGGTGTTTTTGCTCAACTTTTGCATACAAAACTCAAAAACAAAATTTACAAGTAATTTTAAAAGCAAATATAAGTCGATTGCTACTTAGCTCAATAAAAACACATTTTACTATATTTACTTTTTATTAAATAATTACAAATAATATAAATAACCTAACATAATCTATGAGTTGAATATCTGTTCTATCTCATAGGCTATAACATAAAACAGTTTTATGAAATTATATATTATCACATATTTTAACCTATATGAATGAATTGACTACATTGCATATCTAGCCTCTTTTGTATAAAGCTTTTCTTCCATCAAAACTATAAATTATTTAATTAAATTTATTTAATGATTTATTATTTGAAAATACTGAATTACCATCAATTGTTATACACTAACAAAAATTATTTGAACTTGAGTGGTTGAATAAATAATGTTGTATAACCCTTTGGAAATTTGAACATGAGCGAAAATTTACAGAAAAATAGAAATTGAAAAAAAATAGTAGTTACATAATAAGAAGTTGAAAAACTCAAATATGTTTGCAAATATCACGATAACAAAGAACGTCCTAAGGGCACGTAGATCCGATATCTTACACTGCAAGCTTACAGTATACACACACTGCTAGTAGCCTACCTGAGCTTAGCACGAGGATCTAAGCTATTATAAGAGGTTATGTTACCGCTGTGCTTTGTATCGGGGTCGAACGTTGAGGCAGCGGACCTGAGCATAGGAATCTCGTATGTGTTGACGTTATTTATTTGTTATGTTACGAGTTCGCTTTATTTTATGTTTATATGATGTTGCTTAAAGTTCGCTTTGTTACAAATAATAAATGCGTTTCAATCTTTTTCCCTTCTACTTTTTGCCACTCTGTATATATTTTGTTCAATTCATCAATCCTTGATAAAATACGTTTTCTTCATCCACTCAAGTTCGAACACAATTTTTGAAACTTATAGTGCTCTCTGTATCTTAATACAGTTTTTTCAATTATTAAATAAATAACTAAATTCAATTTTAGTCTTATATGGGAGAAAATCATTTCACAAAAGGTCAAAGTAGGAAATACAGAGTGATTTATTGCCTAAAATAAGTGATTTCATAAAACAGTTGATTTTATTTGTGGTAGAACAGCTGTTTTATCTCAAGGGATATGTTATCTTATTTATAACAATTGTAATCATCTAATCAAAAGCAGCTAAAATAAAAATTTTCTTTGTTGACCTAAGTGGAAATATACTTTAAACATATTTTACATATTTAAATTACATATTTTTAAGAGATAGAGTGCTATGTGTTTATAAAATTGGTCTCCCAATCTTCTCAAGGACTTTGAGGGTAACGTTTGAAGATTAGAGCACAACATCTCTCAAAAAACGACTCCCTGATATAAATATATATATAAATATATATATATATATATATATATATATATATATATATATATATATATATATATATATATATATATATATAGATATAGATATATATATATATACATATTAAATATGGTGATATGTTTTCTTGTTATATAGTTAATAAATTAAAATTATTTCAAAAACAAGAATAATTTAATTAATATATTATATTGAATATATATATATATATATATATATATATTTAATGAATAAATATATTCATTAAAAGTATTCTTGTTTTTGAAATATTTTTAATTTAATAATTAATTATATATATATATATATATATATATATATATATATATATATATATATATATATATATATATACACACACACATATATTATTCTCACATTTTACTTAAAATAAGTTATAACCTATGACTTCTAAAAAAAGCTGTGTATACATATATACATATATATATATATATATATATATATATATATATATATATATATATATATATATATATATATATATATATATATAAATTTTGTATGTACGTATGTATATATAAGCCAAGCCTTATGCGTTACTAAACCACTGATCCGAACGCAATGAAACTTTAGAAATTGTTGAGTACATATTCAAGGGAAGGTTTCTGATATTACTTTTTTTAACACGTAAATTTTAAGTGCCAAAATAACATAAAAATGACTATCTTATCTTATCTTAAAGCATTTCATTGAATTTATTCCAAATTTAGTTTGCTAGACAGCACTCAACAATCTCAAATTATTGTCCAACACATTTCAAACAATATACGAAAAATAATGTACATCCCAGCCCTTTTCAACAAATAACAATCAGTTAACAACTTTTATTGTCATACATTTCTCAATCGACTACTATAAGATCAGTTATTATTACGCTAATAAAATACTAAATTAGGTTTAGCTAATGTTAACACGCCATTCATTAACTTTTAGGTGATACGACGTTTGTCGTGTCAGGTAGTTATTTATTAAAAATTAACTAAATTAAATATTTTTTTGTTAACCCAAATAGGAATCAACTTCAACGATTTTTTTGTTTATATTACTTCAATTGATATATATATATATATATATATATATATATATATATATATATATAAATATCGCAGTATGTTTTCTTGTGTATTAATAAAGAACAAAAGTCTAAATACAAATACAAGAATTATTATTGAATTTACAATTGTAAATTCAATTGTAATTCTTGTATTTGTATTTAGACTTTTGTTCTTTATATATATATATATATATATATATATATATATATATATATATATATATATATATATATATATATAATGTTTTGAATGGAGGGAGGGTTCCGACAAAAGTGAAAATGTTTATAGCAATGTCAACAGATATTTCGAATTGAGAAAAACATTTATTTTGAGAAATTACCTAAACATTTGTTTTATAATAAGAAACATTTATCACGAACAATTTAACTACAAACAACTGATTACAGCTAATAGTTTTCCAGACGTTTTTATGAAAAATATCAAAGATACCAATGTATAAATTTTTCACTTAATATTTACACCTATATTTTCGGAATGTATTAACTAATAAAAGACTAATATTTACTTTATATAGTAATAAAGAAATGTAGGTAATAAAATACATTTATTCCATTTACTGTTAGACAATTTTTTTTAAAATCATTTGAAATCAGTTTTTAAAAGTATCAGAATGTTTTCATTTAAAAAGTTAATTTAAAAATTCACCGAACAACATTATCGTTTTAATTAATAATTTGTATTGAAATTTATCAAAATTCAAATAAATAATTATATTTATTAACTTATCAAAAGTATTTAATCATAACTTTTTTCTTTAGCTCTGTTCTATAAATAATGTAACATAACCGACCTGTTGCAACAACTGCTCTACAACATAACCTATAACACAAAATCAGCTGTTGCATGAAATCATATGTTATCATTAAAGTTACTTTAAAGCGACACATAGCGTAACCTGACGGAAATTATACTGTGCGAGATTGTATGTTTACGTCTACCCAATGAGGTTTTTAGGCGTCGCTACTGCAATAACAAAATGACGTCACAGCTCGAAGCCATCACATCCACTGCCCCTCTTACTTCCCTTACACTATAAATCTCCGTAACTGCCTTAACAGGTGGATGGGAGGACGAGAAACACTTGTTCAAGTTACTCCATCAGTGCCTCCTTACATGATTTGTGTACGGAGCAAAGCTGAGATGGATTAAGTCGTAAAAACAAACGTTTTCACTGCACTGCATTGCATTAACTGTTAGCAACTATCTAACTAATTGAGGTATGAATTTGTAGATTATTATTGCGTTTCAGTTGTAAATAATTTGTTTGATTTACTTGTACGCTTTAGTCTATTTTATATTCTTTAAAGTTATTTTCAGGATTTAACTGTAATCTTCCCTACAAAAAACCTTTTGATAATATTCCTCTGATATACTTTCGATTAACGATTGTTTTTGTTTAAGTGATTAATAAGATTCACCGAACGTAATGGACTACAAAATTCAAGAACGATTATTCATTTATGTTAAGTAAGGTTTTCTTTTTCTACTTTTGTTAGAATCTTTCAACTTCGCCGTATTTTTACTTTCTCTTTGATTCAGACAACCTTCTTAATCATTTCCATGTAAAGTTAATGACATTAGGTCAACCTATAATTTGGTTAAAGTTAATTTATTCAGAATTTACTTGATTTAGTGGACATTTCTGGCGCCATTTTGTCGCAAATTGTTTTCTCGGCTGTTTTTTGAAAACTAAATTTACGATGACTTTTTGCCTGGGATCCATTAGTCACAGAGACGAGGTTTTGTCAGTTTTGTCGTGAAACTCCTTCCCACTTTTTTTTATCCATTTCTTTCTTTCTCTCTCTCACACACACCATCAGCATGTGTACAATTATTTCTAACTGATAAATCTACATAGATCTACTGACTGATATAAAATAATAGATTAAACAGTATAATAAACATTCTTGTCGTTTTACTTATCCTGTGGCTCAATGTACCATATTTTACACATATGCAAAACATAAATATGTTATATATTTATTTGAAATATCTAGGCGGTTATAAATTAACATGTAATATTTACAGTAAAAACGTAAAATTCACATTTACATACTTAAAATCACAGTGTTATTGATAAACAAAAATTGTTGAATTAAGCCATTCGTAACGAGCAATATTTAAAGTCAATTCCTACTTAGATCAACAAAGGAAGATTTTACTTTAGTTACTTTTTATAAAATATTAGAATTAATATAAATAAAGTAACATAACCTATGCGATAAAGAAGTAGTTCTATGGCATAACCTATAACATAAAATCAGCTGTTTTATAAAATCATATGGTATCACTTATTTAGTGCCAAATGGGACAAAAAGTATATTGCATACCTTGCCCATTTTTGTGAAAAGTTTTTCTCCCATATAAAACTAAAATTAGTTCAATACATTTAAAAAATGAATTATTATTTGAAACAAATTATATTACAATCAAGTTTAATCCAATACACGTATTAAAAGATGTATTTGAACTTCATTGGACGAATAAAAGATATACTATTATTGATTGAAAAGTTAACCAAGATATTTCAGGGAGAGTGTGAACTGATAGAACGAATTAAAAAATGATGCCCGATATGAGCACGTAGAAAGTTTACACTGAACTTAACAAAATATGATTGATTTTTAAACATTATTTTCTAAAATTATTTGGTTTTTCTTCAATGAAAACAAAACACTTGATACTTAAACTCAAAATAAGTGTATTTTGTTTCCTTTTTAAAATAAATACATACTCTGACTAGTTGGTGTTTTAAGATGTTAATTTATAAAGACATATTAGAGTATTCAAAGGGTTTAGCTATGGTTTTTGCTTCTCCATATAATCTATATTTAACGGTCTGCTTTGGGCATAAAGTGCTCAGCATGATCTAGCAATAAAAGCGGCCGTTCCTAGCATCGAAGTCCCTAAGATGGGTTATATTATTCAGCAATACACCTGACAAGCAGCGACACTGGTGCGCGCCTCTGGGACTAATGACGTGCTAGGCACACGTGCTCGCATAAAGCGCCATCTAGCGGGTTTATAGCATCAAGAGATTCAAGTTTTATAAGCATTATTAATTTTATTGACAACGACTTATATTCTAATCTCTCTATATATAATTATAGCTATGGCATGATAAAACATGAATGATTTAAATCTCTTTGAAATATGATTAATATTTATATGAGCTAATCTATTGTATTGAAAATTATACAATTTAGAATAGCTTTTAAAATATGTGGGTTATTTCTTACAATAAACTAATTGTAAAAAAAATATTAAATAAATAAATAGTAGAAAATATACCATAAAAATAAATAATATATAAAACATTTTTTGTAGAATAATTATTAAATAAATAAATAGTAAAAATATAAATTATAAAAATAGTTTCAAATAAATACTAAACAGCTTACTTGTAAAACAAATAATTAATTAATAGATATTGAGCAACAAATTGTAAATATAAATATTAAATAGCAAATAAATAAATAATTTATAATACCAAATAAATAAATAGCAAAAACTTATTGCAAAAATAAATAATAAATAGACAGTAAAAACATAAATTGTAAACATAAATATTAAACATATAAATAGTAAAAAAATATATTGTCAAAATAAATAATAAATAAATAATACAAATCTAACTATAAACAAATGATTATTAGAATATTAAAATTCAGTAATGTAACTACAGAATAAAATGGTACTTTACAAAATTTTATTTATAAAATAAAATCATTTAAGTAATTAGGAAGCCGATGAGGAAGAAATTTTAAAACATATTCACTTACTTAATTTGCTTAGATATTTATTGCAAGTTATGTGCTATAGTTCTAAAGAAGGAAGAATAAAACGCAGTATATACAGCTCGTATCAAATTGGTAATAGATTATTGTAGAAATATACAAGTTATTTCTTACAAGAAACTAATTGTAAAAAAAAGTAGAAAATAAACTGTAAAAATAAATAGTATATAAAAAAAATAATTGTAGAATAAATATTAAATAAATAAATAGTAAAAATATAAATTATAAAAATGGATTTAAATAAATACTAAACAACTAAGTTGTAAAAAATATTATTAATTGATAAATATTAAGCAATAAATTGTAAACATAAATATTAAATACATTTAAATAAATAACTTAAATGGTATATGAATACCAAATAAATAAATAGTAATTTGTAAAATTTATTTGCAAATATAAATATTAAATTAACAGTAAAACATAAATTGTAAACATAAATATTAAATATATAAATAGTAAAAAATATATTGTCAAAATAAATAATAAATAAATATTAAAAATCTAACTATAAACAAATTAAAATTAGAATAATAATTTCAGTAATGTAACTAAAGAATAAAATGGTACTTTAAACAAATGTATTTATAAAACAAAATCATTTAAGTAATTAGGAAGCCGATGAGAAAGAAATTTTAAAAAATATTAACGTTTGAATTTGCTTAGATATATATTGCAAGTTATGTGATATAGTTCTAAAGAAGAGGGAATAAAACCCATTATATTCTGTTCGTATACAATATTTTATAGATTATTATAATTTTACAAATTTAAATGTTAATTATATAATTACTTGTATTCATATTTTACATTAAAACATTTTAGATTCACTTCAAAGGCCTTATAAATGAGCGTTATTATTAGAATTAGCTCAGGCTTCAACAGGTCTGTAAATTACACACGGTTATTTCCTGTTGCCGTATTATATGATAACTTTATTCGAATATTTTATTCCATCTTCAAGCTCAACTACTACTTCACAACTATGGCAAGTTAAAGACTATGACGATGGGACACTAATTCCGAAAAGGTCGCCCTTAAGTAACAAAAGAGAAAGTACTAGTATATGCAAATTTCACGTTGTAATAGGCCTATTTTTAAAAGCGTACGACAACGACACACTCTTCCCGAAACGACCGCTCTTAATAAACAAAAGGTAAGTGTTACTAAAAGCTAGCTTTTTAGAACAATACTTGACGTGTTTAACAATAGGATTTTAAAAATCAATTTTAACTTTCTGCTAATGCACAATACATGATGAAAGTAACCTTTAAGCCTTTAAGAAATATAAAAGGTTGCTATATGTAATTTTACGTAATCGTCTAATTCAAACAATTTATTCCTGAATATAAATGATATTTTATTTGTATATAAGCGTAACCTCCAGAAACCCTCTTGAAGGAGATGGGATAAAGCTTTTGGCACCACCTCTCTTTACTTTCGTAAATCCCCAAACTTGCTCTCACAAAATTTGTATAGAAAATGACGATGCCATGCTCATTAGTGTATAAATCCATTCACTCGCGGCAGTTCCTTATATACTGTGCAATCTTTTTACTAAAGTAATTTCTGCTGATATTTTGAAATATTTATTTCCGGTTTTACAAAATAAATTAACATTTAATGTAATTACATATAGTCTAATACAGTCAAATTTTCACGAAATAGATTTAAAACTTCCTACTATAAGTCCGCACTTTCCCTATGTATATGTATATATATATAAATATATATATATATATATATATATATATATATATATATATATATATATATATATATATAAAGAACAAAAGTCTAAATACAAATACAAGAATTATAATTGAATTTAAAATTCAATTACTGCGATATATATATATATATGTTTAAAAATCTTGTTCAAATTTTCAATCTCTAATAAAATAATTCTTATTCATATTTTCAAGTTCAGATACATTTTTAAAAATATTTAATGAATATTAATTGATGTTTACACTTTATAAAACAACAATTCAGTAACTAAATTTAAATAATTAATTTTGCTTTTATTTTTGCCACATAATATTATGACGCAGTCATATGAATTTATTTTACTGCAATGGTTTAATAAAAAGTAACTAAAATATTTTTCCTCTACCCGAGTAGGAAATTATTTTATTTTTTTTTTTTATTTGACTTGTTCAATTTATTAGGTCATGTCTAAGGTACGCTATAAGTCTTTGGATTTACTGCAGGATTCTAGTTATTTACTACCTTATTTTACTTTTAAAGGAGACCTATAGTTATGATAATGTGGGGCGTAATGTTTCTCTACCGGTGACAAAGGGCTGTACTTGCCTTGTAAAAGTGAGTTATACTTTGATTATTTTAACCTTATTTTACTTTTAAAGGAGACCTATAGTTACGATAATGTGGGGCGTAATGTTACTCTACCGGTGACAAAGGGCTGTACTTGCCTTGTAAAAGTGAGTTATACTTTGATTATTTTAACCTTATTTTACTTTTAAAGGAGACCTATAGTTATGATAATGTGGGGCGTAATGTTACTCTACCGGTGACAAAGGGCTGTACTTGCCTTGTAAAAGTGAGTTATACTTTGATTATTTTAACCTTATTTTACTTTTAAAGGAGACCTATAGCTATGATAATGTGGGGCGTAATGTTTCTCTACCGGTGACAAAGGGCTGTACTTGCCTTGTAAAAGTGAGTTATACTTTGATTATTTTAACCTTATTTTACTTTTAAAGGAGACCTATAACTATGATAATGTGGGGCGTAATGTTTCTCTACCGGTGACAAAGGGCTGTACTTGCCTTGTAAAAGTGAGTTATGCTTTGATTATTTTAACCTTATTTTACTTTTAAAGGAGACCTATAGTTATGATAATGTGGGGCGTAATGTTACTCTACCGGTGACTACGCGCTGTACTTGCCTTGTAAAAGTGAGTTATGCTTTGATTATTTGAACCTTATTTTACTTTTAAAGGAGACCTATAGTTATGATAATGTGGGGCGTAATGTTTCTCTACCGGTGACTACGCGCTGTACTTGCCTTGTAAAAGTGAGTTATACTTTGATTATTTTAACCTTATTTTACTTTTAAAGGAGACCTATAGTTATGATAATGTGGGGCGTAATGTTTCTCTACCGGTGACTACGCGCTGTACTTGCCTTGTAAAAGTGAGTTATACTTTGATTATTTTAACCTTATTTTACTTTTAAAGGAGACCTATAGCTATGATAATGTGGGGCGTAATGTTTCTCTACCGGTGACAAAGGGCTGTACTTGCCTTGTAAAAGTGAGTTATACTTTGATTATTTTAAACTTATTTTACTTTTAAAGGAGAACCTATAGTTATGATAATGTGGGGCGTAATGTTTCTCTACCGGTGACAAAGGGCTGTACTTGCCTTGTAAAAGTGAGTTATACTTTGATTATTTTAACCTTATTTTACTTTTAAAGGAGACCTATAGTTATGATAATGTGGGGCGTAATGTTTCTCTACCGGTGACAAAGGGCTGTACTTGCCTTGTAAAAGTGAGTTATACTTTGATTATTTTAACCTTATTTTACTTTTAAAGGAGACCTATAGTTATGATAATGTGGGGCGTAATGTTTCTCTACCGGTGACTACGCGCTGTACTTGCCTTGTAAAAGTGAGTTATACTTTGATTATTTTAACCTTATTTTACTTTTAAAGGAGACCTATAGTTATGATAATGTGGGGCGTAATGTTTCTCTACCGGTGACAAAGGGCTGTACTTGCCTTGTAAAAGTGAGTTATACTTTGATTATTTTAAACTTATTTTACTTTTAAAGGAGAACCTATAGTTATGATAATGTGGGGCGTAATGTTTCTCTACCGGTGACAAAGGGCTGTACTTGCCTTGTAAAAGTGAGTTATACTTTGATTATTTTAACCTTATTTTACTTTTAAAGGAGACCTATAGTTATGATAATGTGGGGCGTAATGTTTCTCTACCGGTGACAAAGGGCTGTACTTGCCTTGTAAAAGTGAGTTATACTTTGATTATTTTAACCTTATTTTACTTTTAAAGGAGACCTATAGTTATGATAATGTGGGGCGTAATGTTTCTCTACCGGTGACAAAGGGCTGTACTTGCCTTGTAAAAGTGAGTTATACTTTGATTATTTTAACCTTATTTTACTTTTAAAGGAGACCTATAGTTATGATAATGTGGGGCGTAATGTTTCTCTACCGGTGACAAAGGGCTGTACTTGCCTTGTAAAAGTGAGTTATACTTTGATTATTTTAACCTTATTTTACTTTTAAAGGAGACCTATAGTTATGATAATGTGGGGCGTAATGTTTCTCTACCGGTGACAAAGGGCTGTACTTGCCTTGTAAAAGTGAGTTATACTTTGATTATTTTAACCTTATTTTAAAATTATAAAGACATTCTTACATTCAACTTTCTAAAAACGTTTTCCTTATAAATTCTATTGTTTTATTACATCTATGCAAGTATTCCAAGGGGTAAGACCTTTACAGCTTACTGACATCACGAAAGCAATACCTTCTTGCAACGATTCTACCCCTTACGATTTTATTACTTAGTTATAAGGCAACGTCATTCTACTTTCCACTTAGTAAGATAACTTCCCCCCCCCCTTTAGAAACTGATTGGGCTGTCAGAAACAAAAATGCGATAGCGTCTCTTCTTCCATCACCATGGTAACCGCAAATCTAATTACATCAGCTCGAACAAAGAGAACTTAATAAGTTTACAAGTTTGGTGGAGAAGCTTAGAGTGCCTTATGGTGAAAGTCCCGATATGAGGCTTATGCCAGGGGTAATTAGCAACCCCGAATTAACGATTATTTCAATTTTAGAAGTATACTTAAGTTATTTCGATAATGTTTATAAAACTGTTTCTATATAAATAACTAAATATATATCGTTATATATGTAATCATTTTGACTAGAGATTTTCGACGAAAGACTATCAAAATATATCAAAATGCTTTCAATAAATATATATCATTTACGTTGGCTCTACTTAAGGCCCTAATCCTGTGTACCTTTCTTTATTACAAGAATTGCAACCGATAGGAGCCTCCTTATGGCATCCATAATAGTTACGAGACCCTGCAAACATTACCCCTTCCTACATATACGATTTCCTCTTGTCTTTCACATCACAATTTTCTTGTTATAGTCCCAAGACTGCAAACTAGACAATAATTCTAAAACTACTACAGGTTACATTTTCTAAGTTGGCACTTGGGGGCTACGGGCCTCGACGAGAAGCCAAGGACGAGAGTAGGGTGGAAGTGCCCGTAGGACATTTTCAAAAACATTTACAATTGGACTTCCACTGCCTTACAGGGTTGGCGATTGCTGTGTTACTTATTAATACTTGTTATATATAGTATAAATAACAACCAATATAAATAGGACGTTCACGTAATTATGCTAATAGGATTGTGTAAGGGTTGGGGCCGGTAGACGTCATTTATGCAGTGCCTGATGTTTTCTAGACGGGGAATACACAATTTCTACCCACGAGCAAGTGGCAGCTTATTCACTTTGACTTGTTATTACTAATATATTCACCTTACGCTTTCTTTCTTTTTGTCGCATACAATGTATTGTTTCTTTTCGCTTTCTTTTCACATTGTCCGATTGTGTAGCAAGCTTCGATACCGTTAATCCAGTTTGTTTTTTTATTTTATTCTTTTCGCTCATTTTTATTCTTAAAACATTTTTTACGATATTGTGTGGTAACCATGACAACAATTTAAGGAAGTATATTGAATGTTTCGATGACAACGAAATGGGGGACACGACAAATTCATGTATATGTTTAAGAAATACGTTTCTAGCTACGGGAAAATTGTATCGCGACCAAAGAGCTAGACTTCGAACGTAAAGATACTCAATTCGAATCCTACCTAGAACCCCAAATGTTTGTAAGATATTTATTGAACGTATTACATATCTATTTGAAAACAAAATTTAACATAAATTTTCATCCATTATAAGTTTTGAAAAATGTAATTGAACTTGATTGAATGAAAAATTTTATTAATGATTGAAAATCTGTACAATATATATATTAGGAGAGTGTGAGGTAAAAGAAGTAGTTTAAAAATAGAACAGGCAGTGGTCAACAATAGCAGCAAAGAAACTGGTTTATTTATAGAAAACGCAATCAAAAGAAATGAGACCAAGGTTATGGACTTCATATCAGTAGAATGTCCCACAATGATTAAAAGTGGATTGCTTTCATCTCTCCCGCGTTGGAAACGTTCTGCGATAGCGTTCTTCCAATTAAACGAGGCGCACAAAAACCTTCACGTCCAGATCAGATCTGTTTTGATGAGGACAGATATAAGATAACAGGGTCTTAAGAGGAACTATTAATAGTGATTGCGCGTGCGCGAGTGTGTGTATTAGTAGCTGAGATTCCGTTTAAAAACACATTTTTTAGCAAGAAATATTTGTAAAATCGTCCACTATATATGATTACCATAATAGTAAATTATATAATCTGTAATACTTCTGTATTAATATATTCTTCATTAATATATTAAGAAATACAAAGGGTAATAATTAAAACAATTTACTCCAAATCTCACTAAACATTATATTAAAACACTAATTTAATAAAAATAAATACTAGTTTCGACGACGATGTCGCCTTTATTAGTTCATGGCTTTTACTGATGAAGCCAAGGACTGATAAAGGCGACATCGTCGTCGAAATTGGACTGTTTTTTTAAAAAATAAACTAGCGTTTTTTGTTTTATTAAACTAATGTAAATTAGATTTAAAGTAAACTGTTTTAATGTTTACTGTTGTGAATTGTTTTCACTAGCTAAGCTCTAATTAACTTATTAATAAAAAGTAATCTAGTTTTTAACGTTCAAAGTATGTTTCTGTTGTTTATTAGAAACGTAATGATTCCGTTAAAAAGTTCTAAAATTTATATCATATCTTAGTGGAAGATTGGAAGGGAAAATAAAAATCATTAAATATAACAGACAAACTTTTATTGAGTTTTACAGGAACGTTAATACACAAAAGTTCATAAAGTTAGAATTTTGTATTAAAAAATATGATCCTTGTGATAAGATTTCAACTTTTGCAACTTTTCTGAATAAAATGAGATTTAGATTAAAATATTGTCCGTTGTTTTAAATTGAGTTATACACAGTAAGGGGAGGTTTTAAATTTTTTACGAAGTTTGGAATGGATTGTGTTTACACTGAAGTAAATTATATACTAGGCTCATGTGACAGTTAAATATTTTACACAGGTCCTTACTCTATTTTAATTCCTCCCCGTACAGTCACTTCGATTACAATAAGACTGCGATCTCTAACATAAATATTCTACAATTAATTGGATTATAAATATAATAAATAAATCAAATACATTTTCACATAAAACCCCAAAATAATCTTACGCACAACTAATTATTTATTTTAATGATACCATTATTATAAAAAAAAAACAATGGACGTATTTAAATTATACATCACATGATGAAACGCCAATATATATGGAACGGTGAATATTATCCAACATAATAAAAGGGTCCCCATTGTACATTCAGTATGCGGTGTCCATTTGCAACTGTAAATGGTAGACTGTTTTCAATACAAATATTTTATTTTGTATAATAGGGTAAAATATCATTACGTCGAATACATATAGTTTACTTTGAATAAATTCTATCTTCATAATAACAAATAATAGAAAACTTTTAAAACTGGTGTCGCAATATAATACAACCCAACGTACTGTCGACGAGGGTAGTTATACCCCTGAAGATGGTTATTTGCTAAACGAAATGTACATTATGGTAAGGGTAAAACGAAATTATTTACTTAGAGGTTGTGGAGTATTACTTATTGTTTAATTCCTTATTATTGTTAAGTGCTTTATTGTTTATTTAATAATTAATGAAAAAAATATGCTTTTAGTTTACGTGGTTCATATAAAATTCCAGTCAACTGAGATTCAGAAATTGTTAGTGTTTATAAGATAACATTTTTGTTTAATATTTATTTACCCACTTTATTTTCATTTAATTTTATTAGCCTAGTTTCTTACTAAATATATATATATATATATATATATATATATATATATATATTGTATATATATATATATATATATATATATATATATATATATATAATAATGTATATACATATAGTTCAAAATTTCAATCCTAAATAAAATACTTTTATACATCCAATGAAATTCAAACACATTTTTTAAAATTTATAGTAGATGACACATCATGGTAATTCAGTTTTTTCAAATAATAATCAAACAATAAAAATTATATTTAATTAATTATTTTAGTTTTATATGGGAGAAAAACGTTTCTCATATAGGGCAAGGCATGCATTATAGTTATATCCTTCCATTTGGCTTAAAATAAGTGATAACATATGATTTCATAAAACAGCTGATTTTATGTTATAGGTTATGTGATACAAAAGCTATTTTAAGGCATAGGTTACGTTAGTTTTTCATCGTAATTGTAATTATTTATTACAAAAAAAATACAAAATGTTGTTCATTCTTGGCCAAAGTAGAAATTGACTTGATACCATTTTTGTTTATATTACTTCTTTTAGATTTAGAGCTGTGATCATAACTTTAGCATGATTTTGATGTTTTATTGCTAAAGAAAAAGTATGTTTTAATTTACCAATACTTGTACTTTTTTTTTGGGGGGGGGGAAACCAATTGTGGTTATCATCGCCAAACAAAATCTAACACGGAACGCAATATTTAACTAACATATGGTAGTACAGACCAGTATATTATGTATTGGCGAGGTATAAACTCTGTGACTATTAAATCAAGCTATCAGACAAGTGTTTGTACAGGATTCGAACTACCTTCAAGTAGTTTAAACGATTTAAATTGCTTTCCTGATTAACCTTATTTGTACTTGTTCACTTTAACTAAATCTCTTTTAACAGCATCATAATTATATAGCTTTAAACTTGTTCATATACCATTTAATACGTCCACTTAAACTTTGAGAAAAAATAAATCTTTTACTTCATATATTTTTCAACTATTTGGTTATTATTTTTCGTTTCCTTTCATACACCTACAATACATTCGCAGGGGTCTCCCTTTAGGCTATCCAGCTTTGTACATATTTATAAAACAGCCGAAAAACCAAAATGAGAAGACAATAACGGAAGCGGAGGCTCCTGGCGAAAGACAAGAGCTGATTGTAAGATCACCCCCTCCCCATCCCTAGCGGCCTGCCAAAGGACGATGGGATCCTAAAAATGTATTATTTTCTCTACCTACCAGTTAGTTGATTCAAAATCATTCAACACTGACGAAATGTTAAACAGACGTCTCAGTGATCGGAGAACCCTATACATTTTTTATAAATTTAAAATTTTCTGAATGTAATATAAAAACTAATATAAGTAAAGGGCTCAAAAATATTTTAATTTATGAAAGAAACTCTTGATAGATAATCAGACAAGTTATTATCGATCTGTAAAAAACTTGTAAAACCGATAAATTCAACAACAGTGCTATTAGCAAGTCAGGTATTTTTATTACGTCTGAGGATGGTTCATTTACAACCGAATTATATTAAAAGTTGCAACTAAGATTATTAAAAATTTGTAGGGTTGGACGCGTTTGTGTAATTTATCTAAGATTAGAGCAAAATAAGATACAAAAATGCCACAGTTTAGTGTTGAGAACATACTACAGAAGCTTAAAATGTCATTACAATTATTTGAAAGTTTGTTCATTACACACGACCTGTATATATTCTATTGTCCCGAGACATAACAATGACCACAAACTACAGAACCAGATCCGATGTAAAACTATCTAACAGTTGCACATACCTAGAATAGCCTTGCCATTGACATTCAGCAATTGCAAGCTACAAGCAGCAAGTTTTAATTAGTAAACCTGTGTCGGCAACTCGTTGCCACTCGGCAAACTGGGTCGGTTCTGTTCGGGAGGCAACCGAGCAGACTTTAACGCACGTGTAGAGTTTGTGGTTGCATTCATTACGTCAGTTGCCACTAGCGGTCAAAAACTTCGCTGGAACACAACGTCACAGTTGCCTTACTCGATCCGACCCGTTATCTAGAGCTTTACTAATATTCCGAACAGTTTGATTACGGTATTTACAATTAGGATAATTTAGCAGAAAGAAACACGTTTTAGACGAACAAATATTGAAATTAGGAGAATATTTTTGAGGTGATAACTTCTTTAGGCGCGGAGAACAAAACCTGAAATTTAATCATTCCTTTCCCGTCGTGATATTTCTGAAATGCATACATTACAGCATATATCGTACAACATATGATTTCATGTAACACCTGATTTCGTGTTACATGCTATGTTGTACAACTACCGTTTTTCACGCAGATATTATTTATTTATAATCGTTGGTTATTTATTTAATAAATAGTTTTGGTCAGGAAATAAATATAATAATTTAAGTTATTTAAATTTTTATAAAACTTGATACAAATAATTACATTTAACGATAATATAAGTTATGTATTTTTAATCCAACTTTTGAAAGGAAAACATTTAAGCGCGTCTTATACATTTGAAAAAACCGATTTGAATGGAATTTGTTACAAATATTTGTATGCAGTAAACATGTAATAAATGTTTTTGCAACCCCCATTTTTTTAATAATAACTACAGTAAATATAAGTCTTTATCAAATACATTCCTCAAACAAGGATGTAAAAATTAAATGAAAAAGATATTTTTGTCCTAATTTATTTTCTGACGCTATAATTTCATAGATTACAGTTTTATTTCAACATTAAAAGCTTTACATTTCAAGAAAGAAAGGTACAAGAACATTTCGTAAAGAAAGACATAGACAGGTTATCTTGAGTCCAAAAAATATAATATTCAATTTCTGTTCATACATATGCATGTACCGTAAGCGCCAAACTAGACAGTACTGATACTGAATCAGCTGTAGCCTTCTCGATCAGCTGTGTCGATGTTTGATTGCTTCCGCGTATTCGTGTTGAAGTGTTTATTTGAGGGACGTTTTTGCTGACACGGTGCTAACTACTGCAGAGAAAACGTTTATTTTAGTGCAATATTTTCTGTCATTTGGAATTGGACATGGATGTGGGGGCAAAGTTTCTCACAGTGCATTACATTTTCAGTAATAATTTAACAGAATAACGCCTAAGGCTGTGGTTGTTGAAACATTTCTAAGATCAGGTGGTACTTTAAAACAGCGGAAGGGCTTTTCAGGTCGCTCAACTACTGTCTGTATAAATGTAAAGCATGGAAAAGTGTTGCAGCAAGTGTAACAATCATGGAAAAGAAGCTAAAACCGATAATTTTTGACGCTCAATCAATACGATAGTGAGAAGAATGTTCAGAAACATTGGCAGGATTCCCCACAAGCCATGCAACTTTGACCTGTATAAACAAAACTTCCAGAGTTCAGTACTGTGCTTCGGTGCTAGCAAAGTGCTGTGGAAAACCTAAGCCTCTAAGTGACGTATGATGTTCGAATGAATAGCATGTGGACTTTAATGGTTTTATAAACAAGCAGAAAACTTGTTTTATTGGGTTTGAACATCCCAACGTTTTTGTACAGAGGCCACGGCACAGTAGGGGTGTAACCATTTGGTGACCTGTCTCAGGGAGAGGCACAATTGGTCCATACTTTATTGAAGACAATAATGGAAAATTCTCTTACTGTAAATAGAGAGCAGTAGAATGCCATCCTTGGGCGTTTTATAGGAGACTTCATGAGATTTCATTGCACAAGAAACCTGCCTTTACGTTCACAATGGTTCCACCGAGATGGCGCAAACAGTCACACTGTCTTGGACAACATTGGTTTCCTTCAATAAACGTTTGGCAACCGCCTTGTCTCTTTTAGAACAAATTTTCTTTAAATGGCCCACTCCCCCGACCTTACGTTTGGGGAATGATAAAGGAGAGGATTTTCCTTAATGACCTACTAACCACCATCGTCTAACTATATGCAAAAATAACCTTGTGTATAACGAGCATGAAAAAAACCCCTCTTTACCAAAATTATCCACAACCCCAAAAATGTTTCGAGTGTTGCCTCAAATAGAACAGAGGTCATATATAGCATGTTTATATCCACGTTTTACCCATTTAGCTTCTTTATACTTGTATGCGTTTGTAAAACTATGTAGGTGAAATAATTTAAATAAATTCTTACAATTGTTTAAAGTACTGGTTATTTCGCCGCATATGTTATATATAGGCTATATATATATATATATATATATATATATATATATATATATATATATATATATATATATATATATATAAAGTACATAAATAGCTCAACGCAATTAAAAAATAATTAATTTGGAAGAAAAATATTTTAGTATTCAATTACTAACGAAAATTAGCAGTTAGGATAAAAAAACCTATAAAAAATATGTTTACAAATATAAAAATAAGGGCATAAAATAAAATATTGATTAAACTACAGCAGCATTTATTCAAATGAAAGTAAATAAATAAACAAAGAGAAATTATATTATAGTACATAAATGTATTTAAACAGAACAGGTAGCCAAACTGGGGAGAGTTTTCCTTTAAAGGGATTGTCAATACTGGTCCAATAATAAAGTTAGCTTTAAGCCACTAGGAGAACTTTGAGCAAGACTCATTTGGTTCCAGGCAGACGCTAATGGGGAGATTTCGTATAGCTTGATCCTTACTCTCGCCTGGAATAATGACGTCATTCGTAAAAACAAATACCGAACAAAAATAGTTGTTAACAACCCTAAATATTGAGTACCCATGTGTTAAGACAAAGTTAGTTGTTAACAACCCTAAATATTCAGTACCCATGTGTTTAGACAAAAATAATTGTTAACAACCCTAAATATTGAGTACCCATGTGTTAAGACAAAGTTAGATGTTAACAACCCTAAATATTCAGTACCCATGTGTTTAGACAAAAATAGTTGTTAACAACCCTAAATATTGAGTACCCATGTGTTAAGACAAAGTTAGTTGTTAACAACCCTAAATATTCAGTACCCATGTGTTTAGACAAAAATAGTTGTTAACAACCCTAAATATTGAGTACCCATGTGTTAAGACAAAGTTAGTTGTTAACAACCCTAAATATTCAGTACCCATGTGTTTAGACAAAAATAATTGTTAACAACCCTAAATATTGAGTACCCATGTGTTAAGACAAAGTTAGATGTTAACAACCCTAAATATTCAGTACCCATGTGTTTAGACAAAAATAGTTGTTAACAACCCTAAATATTCAGTACCCATGTGTTAAGACAAAGTTAGTTGTTAACAACCCTAAATATTCAGTACCCATGTGTTTAGACAAAAATAGTTGTTAACAACCCTAAATATTCAGTACCCATGTGTTTAGACAAAAATAGTTGTTAACAACCCTAAATATTGAGTACCCATGTGTTAAGACAAAAAATAGTTGTTAACAACCCTAAATATTGAGTACCCATGTGTTAAGACAAAGTTAGTTGTTAACAACCCTAAATATTCAGTACCCATGTGTTTAGACAAAAATAGTTGTTAACAACCCTAAATATTGAGTACCCATGTGTTAAGACAAAAAATAGTTGTTAACAACCCTAAATATTGAGTACCCATGTGTTAAGACAAAGTTAGTTGTTAACAACCCTAAATATTCAGTACCCATGTGTTTAGACAAAAATAGTTGTTAACAACCCTAAATATTCAGTACCCATGTGTTTAGACAAAAATAGTTGTTAACAACCCTAAATATTCAGTACCCATGTGTTTAGACAAAAATAGTTGTCAACAACCCTAAATATTCAGTACCCATGTGTTTAGACAAAAATAGTTGTTAACAACCCTAAATATTCAGTACCCATGTGTTTAGACAAAAATAGTTGTTAACAACCCTAAATATTCAGTACCCATGTATTAAGACAAAGTTAGTTGTTAACAACCCTAAATATTCAGTACCCATGTGTTTAGACAAAAATAGTTGTTAACAACCCTAGATATTCAGTACCCATGTGTTTAGACAAAGTTAGTTGTTAACAACCCTAAATATTCAGTACCCATGTGTTTAGACAAAGTTAGTTGTTAACAACCCTAAATATTCAGTACCCATGTGTTTAGACAAAAATAGTTGTTAACAACCCTAAATATTCAGTACCCATGTGTTTAGACAAAAATAGTTGTTAACAACCCTAAATATTCAGTACCCATGTGTTTAGACAAAAATAGTTGTTAACAACCCTAAATATTCAGTACCCATGTGTTTAGACAAAAATAGTTGTTAACAACCCTAAATATTCAGTACCCATGTGTTTAGACAAAGTTAGTTGTTAACAACCCTAAATATTCAGTACCCATGTATTAAGACAAAGTTAGTTGTTAACAACCCTAAATATTCAGTACCCATGTGTTTAGACAAAAATAGTTGTTAACAACCCTAAATATTCAGTACCCATGTATTAAGACAAAGTTAGTTGTTATCAACCCTAAATATGCAGTACCCATGTGTTTAGACAAAAATAGTTGTTAACAACCCTAAATATTCAGTACCCATGTGTTTAGACAAAGTTAGTTGTTAACAACCCTAAATATTCAGTACCCATGTGTTTAGACAAAAATAGTTGTTAACAACCCTAAATATTCAGTACCCATGTGTTTAGACAAAAATAGTTGTTAACAACCCTAAATATTCAGTACCCATGTGTTTAGACAAAGTTAGTTGTTAACAACCCTAAATATTCAGTACCCATGTGTTTAGACAAAAATAGTTGTTAACAACCCTAAATATTCAGTACCCATGTGTTTAGACAAA
>JBAIZL010000010.1:46519472-46534472 GCA_036971475.1 Prosapia bicincta
AAGCATGTCCTAGCCCCAGCGTTTCTGCATGATCTAGCGTTTTCCTGGCAGAGTGTCTTTCTTGCCAGGTGTTTTCATCCCGCTCTTAGCGCGACATTTACTGTTTCATTTCACTATCCCCTGAATCTCCATTGAAGAAGCTTATCAGCTTAGTACATGAGCAATAAATCCCGTTCCCATCACGGTAGTTAGATACACTAACTGCATGAGCATTGAGACGGAAGGAGCTCGCTAAATGTTGGCTGCCACGTGGGCGGGTTGTGGAGGCCTAGACTTGAGTAGAAAAAAGCTTTGTAGCCGGTTTATTTCAACACATTCTTGCTTTTAAAGTTTTTATCCTAAACATATATACAGCCCACAGAGTCTACGCTTCAGAAATAACAAAATTCAAACATAGTAAATTATTAACACTTATTCCTTGAACTGATGTCATGGAACCTATCATTGAAAGCACACAGTACAGATTCTAATAGGTTTGTTTGTATGTTTGACCATCATCATCACCTGTATGGCCATCATAGCCTACGGAAAGAAAATTATTGTGAATACTACCCTTTATAGACGTTACAGAGAAGTGTTCCCTCTTTATCTTGAATCTGTGGTCACTCTTATCTGAATCAGGTTTGACTTAACAACCGCGAAAAGAGTTGGAGTTATTCGCGGTGTATATAATCAGTGGTGATATTGCGTTGCCCGATTAAAACGTAACCAACGTCTGTAAATGCTTCTGCATTTTATATTGTTTGGATTCATTGTCAGTTACGTTGTTTTCAAATAAAACCAATTTTCCCCTCACAAACATCAAATAACACCCAGGTAATAATAATATATTACATCCGTTATAAATAGTTTACGAATTGGAGAAAAGAAGAATTTACAAGGAAAGTTAAGAACTAATTAAAAAGACTAGATAAAATATATCAATATATCTTCATAAAATACGATGTGTAATGTTGTAATGATAGATACATAAATATATACTCACATTAAAACGCCTACCATATGTATGAGTATAATGAAACATTCAAACCACCAACCTGTAACAAATAAAAAAAAGCTGTATTAGCCATTGAAACTGATGCATTAAAAATAATAGAATAATTACGTAAACAATAATGTAACACATCATACTTTGATATTAAGGGTGAAAGGGATGTTATATTAGTAAATGTATATCTTCATCTACGCAATAATGGTTCATTCAATTAATTTATTTCCATTATACTCTAATATCTACCATTTATATTTTTTATTGTAAAACTTTGAGAATACTTTAAAATAAAAGCGATGTAACTTTTATCTGGACTAATTCATTAAACAGAATATTCTGAAAAAAAAGATTAAACTTTTAAATGAGTATTATATATAAATTGCGAGTTGTATAATTAATCTTGTATGATTATACATCAGATGTCTACTGGGTAAGATTAAATTTTGTAGATAACTAAAATGAAAACAATGTATTACTCTATTGAATTGGGCACATTGCGTTGTTTATTATGAACTACAACTTTAAGGTTAAACTTTATAAACGATATCTGACAGAAGGTTTAATTGCCATTAATATCTTCTGGGACAATGTCGATTATAAATAAAAATAAATATCTAAATACTTGTATTTGTGCAATAGCATTTTTGTTTATTAAATCTTGTATATCGCCTTTATTCCACCAGTATCGACATTATCAATAAAGTTACACCTAATATTCTAAAAGCAGTGGTTATCAGGAAGCAATCAGATAAACATAGTAATTGCATATTCTATAACAACAATAAAACCAACGACACAGCACAAAACATTAATCAATTATAAAAATATATTTATCCATACATTTTGTAAACTAGTAATTATTTGATAAATAGAAGTCCTAAGCTTTAAAACAATCTATATAAAATTTTGCTCTTTAAAGTAAATTCTTACTTAAATCAACACGGAAAAATTGTTTTTGTTTCTTATTATTTTATAAATACAATTTATATAAATGTGTATATACAAATATCAGAATAACCATACTAAGTAGCAAAATAGAAAGTGAATTAACTTGCAATTTTCCATTTTCCTTTTTATGTATAGTGTTGAACTATTACTTTTTTGTGTTACTATTTATGCGTTTTCTTTTTTTCGTCGCTTGCATTGTGTTGTAGTTTCTTTTCGCTTTCCTTTCCCATTGTCCGTTTGTGAAGCAAGGTTCGATCTAGTTAAACCACTAATCCTGTTTGTTTTTTTAAATTATTCTTTTTATTCATTTAGAATCCTAGAGCAATATTTATGATATCGTGTGGTAACTATGGCAACAATTTTAGGTTTCGACGTGAACCAGATGGGGGCGAAGGCAAAATGTATATACATGTTTGAGAAGTAGCTATAGGAATGTTGGGGCAGTGTCAAAGCGCACTAGACTTTGCACACGAAGATACTCAGTTCGAATCTTCCCCTAAACTCCCCAAACTTTTATAATTTAATTATGGAATAAATATTTTTGTAGAAACTATATTAACATCAATTGCCATCCTCTATAAGTTGAAAAAAATGTGATTGAACCTGACTGAATTAATAAAAATGTTTTATTAACTATTGAAAATTTCTATATATATATATATATATATATATATATATATATATATATATATATATATATATATATTTAATAAATTTAAAATATTTCAAACACAAGAATACTTTTAATGAATATATTTATTTGAATAAATATATTCATTAAAAGTATTCTTGTGTTTGAAATATTTTAAATTTATTAACTATATATACAAGAAAACATATCACCACATTTAATATATATATATATATATATATATATATATATATATATATATATTAATATATTAAATATGGTGATATGTTTTCTTGTATATATAGTTAATAAATTTAAAATATTTCAAACACAAGAATACTTTTAATGAATATATTTATTCAAAGCTTTTCGCCGATAAAAAAGTATCAGCATCTTCAGGAAAAATAATTATCTAATAAAATACTTTTACAAAATTCAATTTTGTAAAAGTATTTTATTAGATAATTATTTTTCCTGAAGATGCTGATACTCTTTTATCGGCGAAAAGTTTTGAATAAATATATTCATTAAAAGTATTCTTGTGTTTGAAATATTTTAAATTTATTAAATATATATATATATATATATATATATATATATATATATATATATATATATATATATATATATATATTAGGAGAGTGTGAGCTAACAGAAGGAATTTAATAAAGGCAACTCTGTTAACTACCTCTTTTTAATTAGGTTCATATCAACGAATATTCTATATTACCCCCGCATAAAATAAAGCCTTATCAATGATTCCCGACAAACGTTGTTGCCAAAAGCAGCTTAAAACCAGCCTGTATCTATATTTAATCATTACGGATAATGCCAACGTTTAATACATGGGAATAAATACCTGAAAGTTTATAACTGTTCATTAGTATTTTGCTACTAATTCTACGCCTATTTCCATGACTTAGAATTACGTGATTAGCAAATTAGCTCTGTTAACTCACTTTAAGGGCGCAAAACGCAATTAGCACTGTGCTATGCATAGTGAGATATCAATAAGTAGCATACTACAGTACAAGATATAAATGAAATAATATAATAGTATATAACACAGTAAAGGTTAAAGATATTGTTTCAAAATAGAGTTTTTAAAGTAAAAAAAAAAGAAAAAGTCTAGTTTAGTTAGTTTTTATTAAGTAACTACAAATGACATAAATAAAGTAACATAACCTATGCGTTAAAACAGCTGTTCCACCACATAACCTTTAACATAAATTCAGCTCTTTTATGAAATTATGTCATCACTTATTTTAAATAAAATGGGACGAAATATCTATATTGAATAATGCCCCTTTTTGTGAAAGGTTTTTTCTTCCCTTTTAAACTAAAACTATTTCAATAAATTTATTTAATGAAATAGTATTTTAAAAATCCGTGCCATCCACTACAAGTTTGAGAAAACATTAAAACCTGAGTAGCTGAATGAAAAGTATTTTTAAAAGTATTGAAATTTTGAACAAGATATACATTAGGGGAGTGTGAACTAAGAAACGGAATTGAAAAAAAAACAGAAAGAGAAATAGAATGTAAATGTAATGTTTAACAAGTTACAGAACCAAAATAACTAGAAATGTATATGAATCACAATTAATAAAAATTACACCATAGTAATGTTTTCTGTTTGAGTACACAGTTAAGGGAAAAGACATGTATGTGAACTTTACGAAACAATCCAACAAGTTCCAATGTGTAGACATACTTTACATTTCAGGAAAAAGATAACCACTTTTACCTTGTCCACGGAGCCGACCTTCCGGAACTTTCAAAGCTGGAGCTCCTCATGTCGAGCTTGTTGGCTTTATTTAGCAACGGAGGCATCGCCAACTTGCCGCCTCTTCTGCCCCTGATACTAGCACTCCCAATTGTACCCGACCTCTGCCTCGGGTTCTCCGTATTCATTGTGCTGTCTATGTTTAACCGTTTGTTTCTTAAACGTTTTCACACTGATATTAAAAACTTTTCACTTCAAGAAATATATATTTAATGCCATCACTGTAAAGTATTAATGTCAAATTAAATGGCGATAAACACGAAAATAATTGAATTAGTTTTGTTTAATTCTTTAGAAACGTTTTTGTACAAATAAATAGAGAAAATTACAGAAATAAAAAAAATTTGATTGTGGCGCTCAAGGCAGTGTCAACAGAAGTGGAAACTTTTACAGCCTCTCCTACAGAAGTTTGTAATTAAGAAAAACATTTAATCTTACATACTGAGAAATTACCAAGATATTAATTTGTAATAATATAAAAAAACAATAATACTGAATTTTTTAATTTAACTGCAACCTTTGTACTACAAATAACCATAATAAATACACAAAAACCTCTTAACCAAAAACGTTCTTTATTTAAGGACCTTTCAGTTACCCAGTAACCATCCTCAGAGGGATAACATACAAAGACTTTCTGTCTTGTACTGTACAGTCTTTGTATGTTATCCCTCTGAGGATGGTTACTTGGTAACTGAAATGTGCATAAGGGTAAAATAAAAAAGTTTGTGCTTAAAAGATGTTTGTGTATTTATTATTAAATTCAACCACGGTATATTCCTAGTAAATAGTTACAAATAACAAATTACAGTAATTTGTTCTGCAAACTTTCCAACTAAGAAAATTACATATAAGAATATAAACACTACTTCATAATAAAATAAAATGGACTTTTGCGTTTGAAACTCTGTATTACGTTCAAAGTTTGAACACCGAAAGTTAAACTACAAACAACTAATTACAACTAATAATTTTGAAAAATTTTGATCAAAAATTACCCGAGAACATTAAGTCAAGCGTTTTTCATTTAATATAAATATATATTTTTATTTTAATAATGTGTTTAATAAGGACTAGTAATATGTGCATTTATTAATAAAATAATATAGGTAAAATAAAACACTAATTAGATGTTTGATGAATATATTTTTTAACAAATGTATTTGAAATCAGTTCTTAAACAGCATCAGACGCGTCTAAGAATTTTATATTTTTTTAAAAAAAAAGGATTTAAAATACATAACCTATTATTATCGTTATACTGAATTATTTGTATTGAAATTATTTAAAACTTTTAATAAACTATTACATGTACTAACTAATCAAAACCATTTAATAACCTTTTTAACTAACAATGCTCAATAAATAAAGTAACATAACCTGTACGTAAAACAGCTGTTCTTAAACATAACCTGTAACAGAAAATCAGCTGTTGCATCAAATCATTTAATTCACTTTGAAGTGAGTCACAGAGTAACCTGAGGGAAATTATACTGTCGCGGAATTGTATGTCCATCCAATACGTTTTTTGTAGGCGTCGCTATAGACGTTTTCACCTCAAAATAAATTAATAAAAAGCTGAAATATGCTAGAAACGTAAATAAATCATTTTATATAAAAAATATTTCATAAAACAATATAAAATAAATGTTTCAATTAAAGCAAATAATTTTTTAATGTTCGCTTAAATAATTTATTTTTTTGAAACTTCTTGTACTACATTTAAATATAGAAAAGTTAAAATTTTTTTGTTTCTTTTACTTGACACAAATATAACCTAAAGTATTAGGAAAACGTTTTTCTTGAATGTTAAATTTTAAATATAGCTAGAAATTAATATTTACTAAAATATAAATTCCAGTTCACTGTTTGGCACACCCGTAAACATTATAAATACACTTCATACAACCACATGATTTCGCTCTATGAGAATGAGGCATATTCCTCGTGTTACCGGAAGTTGCGTCTCGCTGATAATCCACGAGCAGACTAACAGGAGCATTGCTTCCGTGAGTCAGAATCCGCCCGCGCAGGCGCACGTGTTCTTAACTTGGTGAATGGAACAGTTCAGTGCTTCGTTCATAACTCGCAGGAAAATACAGGTCTGCCAACCTTTCATTGAAGTAAGGTAGAACATGCTGCGAAGAAATATTCACTGAACGGAAATGAAGTACTCTTTTATCTTATAAAGAACATTCGTATCTCCTACTTTTACGGATTTTATTTTCTTTCAAAAGGCAAACTAAGCCCTTGAATAAGAAATGCCAGCATTATTTTAAAATTAAACGCTTCTAAAATACGTAATAATATATACTAACTTTATCTTTACACACAATAAATAACATTTCCTAGTAAAAAGACTAATGTAAAAAAAATTTTCATGCTATTTATGCAATATGGATAGTAAATTATGTAAAAAAATAATGAAAATAAAATGAGGAGAAACATCATATATCAAATAGTAATAGAAAATGGGTGTAAAAAGAAAACAGTATATAATTTTTATTTTAATATTAAAAAAAGAAGCCTAATAGTTCTAATTAGCAAAATAAATATATTAAAACTATATAGGCTTCATTTATTATTACAAGTAATAAAATAGAAAAATATCACCAAACTATTTAAAATTACAAGTGTTAAAATTGCATATAAAACTTATGAGTATAATGTATAACAAAAGTAAAATTAGTAACATGCATGAAAAAAATGGTGTGTATAAACTAAAATGCGAAAGCAGTAATGAAGAGTAAATAGACAAAACAAAGAAAAAAATCATCAAAGATATAAAGAACATTTAATGCATATAAAAACCCACTAATTTACAAATCGAATTTCACAAATTATTGTAACAATTAATACCACAAAATTCCAAATATAGATAATACGAAATATATAAAAGAAATTTAATAAAAGTTTAAGAATGAATATATATGAAGCTTTCAAAATACATAAATGTAATATTACAAAAAATATTATAAGTTAATAAATGAACAGATACAAATGAGGTCAGGTATGGTACTATATTCAGTGTGTATAATGTTACGGGAGCAAGTTAGTGAATTTGACAATATTGTCATAAATTTGGCAACACTGATGTTGCATCTAACCTAACAAATGTTTGTATGATAGCCTTTATTATTCTTGATGATGGTGGTACTGTTTGCCAAAGAAAAGCTTTGAATTCTATGAAACAATAAACAATTTCTGTATTTGTATTGTCTCTCTTGTTTTTTGATTGTTACACAAGCAAATATATGTTATTGTTTATATATTATAAGGAAAACATAACCAATGCAAATCTATCTGGTAAGAATATTGCTTTGTTTTAGAGCTGTAGGCTCAATGGTTGCTGTGATTGAAATGATACCGTTACTATTAAAAGATAAAAGGTATTAAAAAGTGTAGACACTAAACTGGAAATTAGACAAATGGACGTACAGTCAGATATATTGAGAGGAGGTAAACATATAAACCCTTACTTACCAATGTAGAGATTCTTCATGCACGACAGTCAGATATATTGAGAGAGGGGAAACATATAAACCCTTACTTACCAATGTAGAGATTCTTCATGCACGACAGTCAGATATATTGAGAGGAGGTAAACATATAAACCCTTACTTACCAATGTAGAGATTCTTCATGCACGACAGTCAGATATATTGAGAGGAGGTAAACATATAAACCCTTACTTACCAATGTAGAGATTCTTCATGCACGACAGTCAGATATATTGCGAGGAGGTAAACATATAAACCCTTACTTACCAATGTAGAGATTCTTCATGCACGACAGTCAGATATATTGAGAGGAGGTAAACATATAAACCCTTACTTACCAATGTAGAGATTCTTCATGCACGACAGTCAGATATATTGAGAGGGGGAAACATATAAACCCTTACTTACCAATGTAGAGATTCTTCATGCACGACAGTCAGATATATTGAGAGGAGGTAAACATATAAACCCTTACTTACCAATGTAGAGATTCTTCATGCACGACAGTCAGATATATTGAGAGGAGGTAAACATATAAACCCTTACTTACCAATGTAGAGATTCTTCATGCACGACAGTCAGATATATTGAGAGGAGGTAAACATATAAACCCTTACTTACCAATGTAGAGATTCTTCATGCACGACAGTCAGATATATTGAGAGAGGGGAAACATATAAACCCTTACTTACCAATGTAGAGATTCTTCATGCACGACAGTCAGATATATTGAGAGGAGGTAAACATATAAACCCTTACTTACCAATGTAGAGATTCTTCATGCACGACAGTCAGATATATTGAGAGAGGGGAAACATATAAACCCTTACTTACCAATGTAGAGATTCTTCATGCACGACAGTCAGATATATTGAGAGGAGGTAAACATATAAACCCTTACTTACCAATGTAGAGATTCTTCATGCACGACAGTCAGATATATTGAGAGAGGGGAAACATATAAACCCTTACTTACCAATGTAGAGATTCTTCATGCACGACAGTCAGATATATTGAGAGGAGGTAAACATATAAACCCTTACTTACCAATGTAGAGATTCTTCATGCACGACAGTCAGATATATTGAGAGGAGGTAAACATATAAACCCTTACTTACCAATGTAGAGATTCTTCATGCACGACAGTCAGATATATTGAGAGGAGGTAAACATATAAACCCTTACTTACCAATGTAGAGATTCTTCATGCACGACAGTCAGATATATTGAGAGGAGGTAAACATATAAACCCTTACTTACCAATGTAGAGATTCTTCATGCACGACAGTCAGATATATTGAGAGGAGGTAAACATATAAACCCTTACTTACCAATGTAGAGATTCTTCATGCACGACAGTCAGATATATTGAGAGGAGGTAAACATATAAACCCTTACTTACCAATGTAGAGATTCTTCATGCACGACAGTCAGATATATTGAGAGGAGGTAAACATATAAACCCTTACTTACCAATGTAGAGATTCTTCATGCACGACAGTCAGATATATTGAGAGGAGGTAAACATATAAACCCTTACTTACCAATGTAGAGATTCTTCATGCACGACAGTCAGATATATTGAGAGGAGGTAAACATATAAACCCTTACTTACCAATGTAGAGATTCTTCATGCACGACAGTCAGATATATTGAGAGGGGGTAAACATATAAACCCTTACTTACCAATGTAGAGATTCTTCATGCACGACAGTCAGATATATTGAGAGGAGGTAAACATATAAACCCTTACTTACCAATGTAGAGATTCTTCATGCACGACAGTCAGATATATTGAGAGGGGGTAAACATATAAACCCTTACTTACCAATGTAGAGATTCTTCATGCACGAATACCGTACTTTCCCAAACAAGACGCATGCATATAAATGTAAATATCATTTTGTAATTGAACATAATGGGGAACATTTTGGACAAAACAACCTGTTTTTTCCGAGAAAAAGTACTGCTATGTAAGCAAATTGGCGGGGGAGAACAACTACCCCAGTGCAACTAGCCGTGTAATAGCTAAACTCGCGATCACTGGAGTGTCGCAACAATAAAACCCTATTGTTGTTTATTTCCAGTTGTTTATTATATATTTACCACTGTCGGTTCCAAACTAGTGGCTGCGAATATTCCATGACGAGTCGGGCGCATTAGTGAAATATTAACAAACCAGAGACGGAAATGCCGTCCAGAGACAGAATGGCAGTTGTTTGTCCCTTAAACATTTAGCGAGTTTAAGCGTAAATATCCGGAAGCGCCGTCGGAGGTAATTAATTATTGCAACTTTCACAGTAGACGCCGTCAATAAATTCTGACTCCGCGTCTAATTTATTGTGCCACCTAAAGTACTTTTGAGAGATTCAGGCACTGTGACATTACCAAGCAATTATTAATCTATGTTAGTTAAGCAAATAATGGAAGACAGTGCAATAATATTGAGATAATTTCAAAGTAATTAATATTTATAGATTAATGTTAATATTAATATTTGGTTTTATCTTCACTTTAGTTACTAGTTCTACACTAAAACACTAGAACAAATGTTATGAGAATTGAAATAAATAAAATCTCTACACCACAAATAAAATTTTCGTTAATTCAACACCATGTATACGTTTCGATTGCACAGCAATCATCCTTAGACGTTATATACTAAACAAGCTACAAAACAATTACTAAATTACCTGTGAGGCTGATTGATGTGCAATTGAAATGTACAAGGGGCGATATATAAATGAAAAAGTTATTTGTGGTATAAATGTTTTGTTTATTTATTTAAAATTAATTATCACACCAGAGTTGATTTATGTAGTTATATATTAGTATGTTACACCTCGCTATAGCAACAATTACTCTCTTTGCTAATGCTCGCGCAACTATCTTTGAGGAAGGTGTCATTTTGACAACTCAGATCATAACTGACCTCTTGGTTAGGGAGGGGTGGGGTAGAATAGGGATATTGGTTTTTTTAATGTTAGAGAGCTGTTGTGGTTATAATGCCGAAAAGGGTAAGGAAATAAGTTATAATGTAATTGGGCGTTGGTTTTAGCTTGATATGGTTGTACATTTCATTCTGTTTCGTTGTTATTTAGTGGCTATTTTTCCTTAAGATTGTGTAGAATTAATTTTCATATGGTGTGTTATAATGTTTTTGTGTTTATTGATAGCGTCGACTACTCCAGCAAAGTCTGACATCCTGAACTCCTCTGTGAACTCAAAGACTGACTGTAGAGGAACCATAAACTGTAGAAGAAATCTAAACACTCTCATAAATGCTAGAGGGTGCTTTGTGGATCCCAAGCCATGTAAACATTACAGGCAATGAAAAAGCTGACTAAGTTGCTAAGCAGAAAGCAAACCACACAAGCCCTAGCTTGAGCATCTGAGCTTTCTGTATTTTCTAACATATTTTTAAGAAATTTAAAAATATTTGACCGTTACTCCTTCGAGTGGGGTTTCTAACGGTTTATAAGTATTAAAAAAATTATTGCAGCTATGTGTATTGTTCACTATTGGGATTTTCACAATGAATTGAACTAAAACTATGATCAGTTTATTAATTTAATATTATACAAGCAACGTTTCGGTCACATTTTAGGTGGCCATTTTCAAGCTTTCAAATCTACAAACATAAAACAATAGTCGTTATAATTTAAAAATTAAATTCACAATAAAGTTACAAGACTAGATGCACAATATTGTAACTTGCTTTGCTCGGCTCAGTATTGGCATAGGCGTGAAAGTGTAAACACGGATTGCTATTGCCTTACTGAGGTTAGTTTGCGTTTTGGGTTATCCAGAGCTTGTATGTTTGAAATTGTGTTTAAATTTGTTGAGCTTGAAATTTATTGTAAATCTAATGTTTAAATTATAACAATTATTGTTTTATGTTTGTAGATTTGAAAGCCTTGAAAAAGGCCACCAAAAGTATGATCGAAACGTTGCTTTTATAATATTAAGATAATAAACTCGACATTGATCAATTTGAGTTCAATGTAATGTTAAAATTGCATGCTGTTAGAATCTAAACCCACTTAGTATGATTTTTTTGTGATTTTATTTGTTTACTAATGCATAGTGCCTGATGACGTAGCCGCTATCGAAACGTTGCCTGCTTGAGTATATATGTGTACCTAACTCGCAAATCATCCCTATTTATTTAAATCTCTGCAACGGTAAACATTATGAATATTATTATTTTTGATAACTGCGATTATTATTATTAATGTAGTAAATATGATTGCTGATATTATTATTTTATTATTTAAACCGTTTGATTGGAAGTAATTATACTAAAAGGATATAAACCTTATCAGTAGATTGAAATATAAGCTACAAAAGTAATCACACAATATCTACAAAAAACCAGTAAAAAGCAGATCCTCATCAAATCCAAACGGACGAGTGAATAAAAATGAAACGTTTGTCGCATTAATATAATTAGGTTTAATACCTAAACTACTACTGAATATTTTTAGTATAATGATATATCACTATGGAGAAATAAAACTTTGACGTACAGTGCGTACAAGCGTTTAACACTTAGCTGTAAAATCTAGGACATTCCTCCATAAAACTAACTATTTTACCACATAATTGTACAATTGGTTTTATTCCTTAATAAATGCTAAATGCAGAGCAGGTGCATTAAACTTTTACTTCAAACCCCAAAGCTTGTTGGTTTTTCAAATACTTGACAATAGAATGTAAAACTTAACGGTGTAACTGGGTCGAAGCGGTGAATACTTCTAGACTGCTTCGTCGGGAAAATTTGTTCTTTATTTTCTTGTTTTGTGTTCATAGTTGCCACCGAGTCTGTTTCTTGCGGTTTCAAAACAATATTAACCTATATTTTTATTGCACATTCAGTAAAATCATGCCTCACTTATACACTGTATTTAAAAAAAAGGTTTTGTTTGGAATTTTGTTACATTTTCTTTAGTAAAACATTAATTACAGAGAAATTCAAACAGGTCCATTAAACTATAAAGCATTTTTGTCATAAATAAAATTCACTTTTAGTTGAAACGCTAAAGCAAATAACATTTAGTTACTTAATGCGTCCAAAGACTGTTTTAATTAGGTCTAATAGCAGCTTAGCAACAGTTAACAATATATCTAATAAATAGGTGTAGAAATTAGACTGAGGTCTACTGAATTCGCTAATAGTCTATTTACCTTAACACGCACTGTCACTGTCATCCTCTGAAGCTTTACTCTCTTCACTACATTACAAACACTCAGGTCTCTTAACAAAACCTTTATATATCCACTTGCAGCTTTTAACAATTTCTCGTACTTTCTAGCCGCTTCACTTCTTAGAAGGTTCTACACTTTACCAGAAAGATATGGCTGTTTGTTTTAAGATATTAATTTAACTATAAATTTTTCACAAAAAAACACATATGCAAAGAAATCGATTGGGGAGAGAAAGAGAGGTACATAGGGACAAAATAAAGTAGTAGGTTATTATTTGGCAATTTCTTTAACACACTGTTTTTAACGCCTAAAATTCAATTAAATATATAATTCGTATTTTTTTTTATAAAATCCGGTTCAAAACTTATACCCACTGGACAACTTTAGCTTTTAACAAAGATTGATCATTAAAAAAACACACACATAGGGTATATTATTAGGCTACTGACTTTCTAGATTTGGAAATAATTTCTAAAGTCTAACATTTTGAATTATGCATATACATGTATATATATATATATATAACAGACAGAACTAGGTGACCCAGGGCGAAGTAATGAACGAATAGGATTATTAAACAACTAACTTGTTACAAAGTAAGTATAGTGTTTCAGGAAATTAAATGCTTAGCTGCAGCGGTGGATGTTGAATCGGTCTAAACGTTTTATGTGCCAGTGAGGCGTTTTTCTTAATGTCAACACATGTAGTTGGCAAAAAGCCTAAAAAGCAAAAACACCTAAAAATAACATGAACAATCTATTAACATAATATAAACCCAATGACATAAATGTTAGATTGTAACATTTGTAAAATACTGCAGATACTAGTTGCTATTTGTGCAATATTTTATTTCAAAATCTATCGTAGGCATAAAGTTATATTCTATCGTAATATTATAATTTAGGTAATACTATATCGTTTATATGGTTAACTGAATAACTGATTTTATAACAGACTTCTGTTGAGATGTAAGTTATTCATAGGCTCTGATATTTACAAACAATGTCAGTAGAATATCTCTACAAGTTTTACATATTTAAATTTATAGGAGCCACTTTTCCGTAACAGGTTAAATCCAACTCACGTATGCTGGAGTATTTTTGTTTCAACTCTCCAAATGTTCCGGATTCGGCACGAAGCTGTTACTGCATTATTCATCTGAATATAAAAACATTTTAAAATCTTGTTTAGCTTACGGAGTTTTAAAAACGTTTTTTGCGGTTTTGGTGGAGCCTAGAACGCTGTAAAACCCGAAATTGGAAATTTTTTGTGAATCTCATTAAAAAGCAAAGGTTAATATTTGTATACCACACGACTAAATATCCACACGACACGACATAAAGTCGTCACCGATTTTCCTCAACTTTATTACGCTCTTCCTTGTCATTGAATTCTTCATCGTTCAAATGTTTTTCCTTACCTTTATGTCAATGTCCCATTTTGTGAAGGGTCTTTTCTTTTGGAGTTCTGTATTTATTCATCTGCCGCTTTATATCTTCTCCTATATACCATGTTCTTATCTTTAATATTTATTACTATTTCTTACAATATTGATTTACTTTCTATTTCATCATTTATGATCTTTTATTTCCTGAGTATGCATTATCTGTTGTCAAGCATTTCCTTCTCTATTTCGTTTAATCAGAATTGATCATTTGTACGCATTTTTATATGTGTGTATACACAAATAAATGACACATTCATACACAAGAATTTTAATTCTATTTTTCTTCATACATTTAAGCTTTTTGCTGATTGGTAGTGTCAGCATTATCAAAGTTTTCAAAGTACCTTATAGTTCTATGACTACATTTGGACTGTTCATATAATCGTACTATGCTTAAAGTATTAAATATTCTTATCTTATCTCGTTGACTAAACAATCTTCAATAATCTGTATATACTCTAGTCTTTTATTCTTAAGATTTCATTGAAT
>JBAIZL010000010.1:46539472-46599472 GCA_036971475.1 Prosapia bicincta
CAAACATACTGGGATCTACAAACTAAAGCCCTAATCAATAAACAACAACAACCCTCGCTACAAATATTTCAACCTTGATGTACATTTCGTACAAACATACTGGGATCTACAAACTAAAGCCCTAATCAATAAACAACAACAACCCACGCTACAAATATTTTAACCTTGACGTACATTTCGTACAAACATACTGGGATCTACAAACTAAAGCCCTAATCAATAAGCAACAACAACCCTCGCTACAAATATTTCAACCTTGACGTACATTTCGTACAAACATACTGGGATCTACAAACTAAAGCCCTAATCAATAAACATCAACAACCCTCGCTACAAATATTTCAACCTTGATGTACATTTCGTACAAACATACTGGGATCTACAAACTAAAGCCCTAATCAATAAACAACAACAACCCACGCTACAAATATTTCAACCTTGACGTACATTTCGTACAAACATACTGGGATCTACAAACTAAAGCCCTAATCAATAAACAACAACAACCCACGCTACAAATATTTCAACCTTGACGTACATTTCGTACAAACATACTGGGATCTACAAACTAAAGCCCTAATCAATAAACAACAACAACCCACGCTACAAATATTTCAACCTTGACGTACATTTCGTACAAACATACTGGGATCTACAAACTAAAGCCCTAATCAATAAACAACAACAACCCACGCTACAAATATTTCAACCTTGACGTACATTTCGTACAAACATACTGGGATCTACAAACTAAAGCCCTAATCAATAAACAACAACAACCCACGCTACAAATATTTCAACCTTGACGTACATTTCGTACAAACATACTGGGATCTACAAACTAAAGCCCTAATCAATAAACAACAACAACCCACGCTACAAATATTTCAACCTTTATGTACATTTCGTACAAACATACTGGGATCTACAAACTAAAGCCCTAATCAATAAACAACAACAACCCTCGCTACAAATATTTCAACCTTGATGTACATTTCGTACAAACATACTGGGATCTACAAACTAAAGCCCTAATCAATAAACAACAACAACCCACGCTACAAATATTTCAACCTTTATGTACATTTCGTACAAACATACTGGGATCTACAAACTAAAGCCCTAATCAATAAACAACAACAACCCTCGCTACAAATATTTCAACCTTGACGTACATTTCGTACAAACATACTGGGATCTACAAACTAAAGCCCTAATCAATAAAGAACAACAACCCTCGCTACAAATATTTCAACCTTGACGTACATTTCGTACAAACATACTGGGATCTACAAACTAAAGCCCTAATCAATAAAGAACAACAACCCTCGCTACAAATATTTCAACCTTGACGTACATTTCGTACAAACATACTGGGATCTACAAACTAAAGCCCTAATCAATAAACAACAACAACCCTTGCAACAAATATTTCAACCTTGATGTACATTTCGTACAAAAATACTGGGATCTACAAACTAAAGCCCTAATCAATAAACAACAACAACCCTTGCAACAAATATTTCAACCTTGATGTACATTTCGTACAACACATACTGGGATTTACTAACTAAAGCCCTAATCAATGTAGAGCCACAGACAGTGAAGGAATTTTATAAACTTGCTGGGGCTCGCCGGACACAAAATTATTTTAGAATAATGGTAATGCGATGGGAAACAGTAAGGCAGAACTTTCCATGAGTAAATTTGAAAGAGAATTAGAAAAAAGTTAAACCTATTTTCGTAGAGTTGTGTTACGATATGTCAACGTTGTAAGTGCTGTGATTGATTTAAGGAACTCTAGCATTAAAAATTTCTCAAATAAAAATGGATATTGGTCTTAGTTTTGCACTTTGTTTGTGACGTTCTGATGATCCTAACTCTGTTCGAGAAATGGTCACTAAGGCTGTCTAGATATTAGCAAGGGTTATTGTTGTGTAAGTATTATAATTACGCTACTGCGCTCTGTATTGATTTTTTAGGAACATTTTAATTTTACGTTTTTACACTTGAGTACATTTTTCTGCTTTTCTGCCTAACATTAAAATCTTTTCTTGTTCATTTCTGATTAACTCCATTCTAAAAACGTTAATGGCATAACAAAGACGTTTTGAAACTGCAATTATTCCGGACACACGCCAACAAAGAAAAATACTTTAATGTTAAGAAAGCAAGAAAAATTTATTGAAATGTATAAAAATATTCCTAACAAAAGCGAAGATGAGTATATAAATAATTTTGTAAAATAACCACAAACATTTCTTATTTAAATCTTTATGTACATTTCGATCACAAATCAATCATCTTCAAAGAAAATTACTATACGAAAGAATTACGAACTATTCTTGTAACAATTTCTTCTGATAATGACTGATTTGGAATCGAAATGTATATAAATATTTAAACAGAAAGTGTCTGTGGTCAAGTGAGTTCACTTATGAAACATTTTAATAAAATATTCATTACATTTATCCCTAGTTGTTATTATCATTTAAGGCTAAGAATGTACAATACGTAAAGTAGCTTAGCCTATGTACTCTTTATACATTTCTGTTACAAGAAACTATCTTGTGCATAACAAAATGAAGATGGCCACCTAATAACTGAAATGTATATTCAGAATTGTTTTAAAGTGAATAATTTAAAAGTCATTGGTATTTTACACATAGTATTTAAGTAGTTTATACTCCACAGTTGCTCCTAAAATAATTTAATTTGCGGAACGTGTTCTATAATATACCGTTGACATAAAATCAGCTATTGTGTGGAATCCTATTTACCAATAATTTAAGCTCGAACAGCTGTATGCAACATATATACAACTATATAGAGTGACAGAGCTTGGCTATATCAAAGATCCCAACTCGAGACCTAAGAGTACAATTTCTTGTTCAAATGCATAAAAAAAAGTATTCACACAAAAAAATACGAGAAAGTCTGAAGAACGCTGGGTACAGAATGGGAAAAGAGAGCAAAGAGAAGATGAAGCTAGTAGTTAGGTAATTTAAAAGAATGTATCTGTGTTTACACGTAAGGTGGCACTTGGCATTGGCGCGGCACTATACGCGGGGGACGGTTGGAGATTAGGTAAAGACCGTTCTGGAAACATTTCTGTGGATGTAGACATGCATAACTTACAGGGTACCGTATTTCATCTACTGGAACGCTTTCAAGAGGACTCCAAGAACAATTGACGCAATCCGCATGACGTAGACAAGTGTTTTTATCTAGGCTAGTACAGACGATCGGCCAAGTGCCAGCTTACGTGTAAATACCTATATCCTTGTTTAATGATATATAACCTGAAGTGAACTTATATATTTCATAATGATTATTATGTTTAAAGTTTACTTTTATTTATAGATAATAAATTTGTTTTCGCTTTTACTTCACTAAAGGACGCAATAGACTATCAACTCGTTGAATATTTATTATTGCTCATAAAATACTCATACCGAGAGAATAAAGCTATTTGTTTATGGATATTAGTATTTATACGATAATAACACTTTATGGCAAATATTTTATGACTGACATTAAACTCAGCTAGTGTTGTGATGGAACACTTTGTTTTACGTTATTTCAGAAACTAAACGGTTATAAATAATGTAGAGATACTTCCATTTTGTGATGTAAATTCTTACAGTCCACGATGTACAACCCTAGAGCCCACGATGAGCTATCATAGGACATGTCGCGTACAGTTATAGCGCTACCTATTTACAGTCAGTGCTCACAACATACAATCCTAGAGCCCACGATGCACAATCCTCGCAAACACGAGATATAGCCCTAGTTCACACAATTTACCTACATTCCTATCGCCCAGATAGTACAATCTAGTACTTGTGTGAACTAGTTATGTCTGTTGTTATGTGATGCACCTATAACAGTATGATATTTCTATTAAACATATAAATAGGCTGATACGAATCACTTGCAGGATTTATTTTAGAATAAATGTTAAACATCTATAAAACGGAAAGAAAAATGAAGACAGAGACAAGAATCTATCACTCCCAATAAGCAATATTTCATTTTGTCTACCTTTTAAGAACTAGGTCACCATTATATTCCAGTAGCTACCCGTGGCTGTATCCATTGACGTTACGACGCTACATTAGCACCCCTCCCTCTATGTGGTTCTCGCAATCCTTATTTCCATTCACGTATATTAAGTTGAAGATTGCGTCAATGGTAAAGACAAATATAAAGTCAATCCAAACATCAGCATGCCTCTGACATAAAACGATTCACCTGTTTCCTTAAACTAAGAAAGAGTGTAGGAAGGTTAGCGAAAATGAGTTTAAAATAAATAAAAATGGCATTGGTAACTTCGCATATACCAACAAATCCTATTGTGTGGACAGCCTGACGTACCTGACGGTATCTATACCCTTCAACCATGCCGTGAACAGGATATCTCTATGTATTCACATTTCCACTCCCTTAACATCTTAAAGTTGTGCTACGTCGGTTATGTGTGATTTTAAATTTAAAACTTCCCTATTAAAATTTAAAAATCTCTATAACCATTAAGCCATTTTTATACTTAAGTTTTAAATGTGTTTTCATCATACATTCTTACATTATGGTGATAACAAATCTAAGTTTTGCCTTATTAACACCCTTTTAAAATAAATTCAAAACTGTGTGCTGAAAAAAAACAATCAACCCTCTCTGAAAATTCATTAGGCTGTCAGATAATAATTTAATATCCTCCCTTCGCGCGTTACCTTGGCAACAACAAAGTAAATTAATTAATATGAACAAACAGAACTAAATAAATTTACAACTTTCTGTTGGGCAAAATTACTTCTCATCATATTAAAACGGTAGTTATGGAGCGGCGATGGAGCAGGGATTTATTGGAGGGTTCTTAGTGAACCTTTTTTCCTGGCGAAAAACCAACATTGGTTAACATCGCCAAATAAAAAAGGTAGACAAATACGGCAATATTTTTAATAACACATCAATAAATAAAAAAAAATACACAGAAAAAACATAACCTAAACATAACATTAATAACATAAAATGTTTGTATGTAACAATAAATATATAACAAAAAGGAGAAACAACACTAATTAATATAAAACTATAAATATCAAAATAACAACAACAAACAGTATAACAATAAATAAATAATAACAATATTTTAAACATAACAATAGCTAACAATTTACCAATAAATAAATCCTAATAACAAGAACATAAAATAAATAAAATTTTAATAAATAAAAAAACACACGGAGAAACATATGTATAATTAAAAAGAATATATTTTAAATATTAAATTTTAAAAAATATTTTCAAGTGGTTCAAGAAGGCGATCACTCGGTTAATGGCCAAGTCATAGTCCCATAGCACCACCTTTAAACTACTATTTAAATATAAATGAGTGAAAGTAACTAAAAGTTTATGAGGCGGATTAACAGATATAGAGAAAAATTTAGAAAGGGTTTCAAACTAAACCGATGTTTATTTCCCCATTGAAAATTGCCATGTTGTTGTCGTCGTGTCTATTTAAGTGCAAAGTGCAAAAGGTGCAGATTCCTCCAAAAGTCCTGATGACAAGATCTGCCAGTTCTGGGGCCCGATGTCTATGAAGTGTTTTAATTGGTGGTGCTCCAAGTTGAAGCAGGGAACGGACCATGGCCTGGTAGTCAAAAACATGATCTGATCTTAGTTGTGATTGAGGACATTGCTTGCAAATGGGATAAGATTTATATTATTTGGAGGGAGTAGACGAGAGGTTTCTTGGGCAATTTAGATCGGGGATGGTTTGCTTTGTTAAAATGCTGATTGAAGTAGGTTTTTCGCTTGGCAACAGCATTCGCATCTATATAAGTGACTGTTAGAGGTTGATCTTCGTCACGTACTTGTTTTGAAAGGGCATCTGCACAATCATTGGACCAAAGGAGAATGCAAGGTATTTTTAATGAATGGAGTAGAGTATTAATTTCTTGTATCAGGCTTGTCTCACCATTATGAATGACTTCGAGTGCTAATTTTGAGCCTGATGTAAGTACGATTTCTTCTATTGATTTGTTAAGAGGAGGAAAAATACGACAGTGGGTAAGCGCCTTTTTAACAGTAACTAGTTCACTAGTGACGGTTGTATCAATTGGGCCAGTGGGTATTTTGACGCTGACGTTATTTTCTAATGAGTAAATGATGACAAAAATTGACCTAATTCTGTTTATTATTCATTTATCTGAGCGATTTGGAATATGTCATGAATAATAAATAAACTTCATATTTATGACAAATAAATTCAGAAAACCTAACATTCTAAATATTGTGGTTAATAAATTATAGTAGCTTATTTAATGTTCTTACATTCATTTGAATTTTTCGGTATTGTAAATACTCGTTCTAAAAACATTTCCAGTTGACACATTAACTACATTAGTCAAATTATCATATGTGTGTGTGTGTGTGTGTGTGTGTGTGTGTGTGTGTGTGTGTGTGTGTGTGTGTGTGTGTGTGTGTGTGTGTGAGAGAGAGAGAGAGAGAGAGAGAGAGTGAGTGTGTGTGTGTGTGTATGTGTGTGTGTGAGAGTGTGTGTCTGTGTGTGCGTGTGTTTGTGTGTATGTGTGTGTATGAGTGTGTGTGTGTGTGTGTGTGTGTCTGTGTGTGTGTGTGTGTGTGTGTGTGTGAGTATGTGAGTGTGTGAGTCTCTGTTTGTCTGTCCTTATGTCCGTCACACACACCATTAAATTATAATATAATAGTATAGATCTTGAACCATTCCATACACGAAGCATATGCTTTTCATCCTGTATACAATAGAAATGGTCATGTGCTCAGGAAAACCACTTTATCCTTGCTTATGTTACGTCAGGTTAAACACAGCGACCGCCCCGCACATCGTGCTTTATTAAAACCCTTTCTTTCACCCTTAGTTATAAAACCGTTTTGTCCATAGCCCTGCCCACAGTGGTACCATTAATTAGTGTTTAACCCTTTATCTCACAAGATGGTGTTTTATCGGCTCGAAAACCCTTTAATGTGAAAATATTTTATTTTGCAGGACATATTTTTTTGTCTCTTGAGATTGTAACGTTTAGTTAAAACAATACAAAAGTATTTTAATTTGAGCAATAAAACAAACTATAGACGAAGGAAAAATTGAGATATTGAATTCAGAAATTTACTACTGTTTATTACCACAAAATACGCCTTGCAAAATGTGATGTCCACTAAGTACTATAACGTGGCTTATCCCGGCAGCTGAGAGACAATTTTTGTAAAAATTTATATTTTATAAATCTACACAAGTTCCTAGTTTTTATTACTTGTAAAATTTATTATTATTTAAAAATGATAAATACACAAAGTGCATCTGGGAGCTTTCATTAACGATTTTTTAGAAAAGGGTGCAAAGGTAAATATACATAATATTTTCTACAACTAGAAATCGGAAGATCTAAATCCTGTTTTATATTTATACTTTTTAAAGTAGAAATAATTTATTTCATAAAATTTGTTCCTTTTCAAAAACAATTTAAAACAATATATAAAATTAAGTGTTTTGTAATCAATTTTAGCGTTATTGGTTCTCTGTAAATTTTAAGGAATTGATGCAATTTTAAAAGATTTATTTTATTTTATTGGTTGCATTTTAACGTAACTTGATTACTGCTATTTATACTTGGGCTACTTTTAAAATTTTAACTTTTTATAATTTTATAACTGTTCATTTACATTATATTTTTTAAAGCATTTGTAGATAAATAAAATAGATTAAATCGACTCCCCGTATACTTTCCTGAAAAATATAACATTTGCACATTCACAAATTAATAGAACAGGTTTCTGGCAATATAATGTAAATACAACTTGATCTGTAAGACCTACTTGCCACTGAAGACTTTAGACACTTGTTAGGTATAGCGTTCATTTAAAAGGCCAGAACATTCTTACAACATAAATAGATAAACAAATAATAGCAAACTAAAGAATAACCAAACAAAGGTAGACATTAATTTAACACATTAAAATTAAATCACACTGAAATTAATTTATTTACTAACAGGATTATTTAACATTTCAGTTACAATATGCCCATTTTGAGAGGTACTCTTAATTTACCTGAAGAGTATATTATGTGTTTTAATAAATAAATATATATATATATAGCAGTTACGTTTTACTAATGTTTTTAATTTTACATGATTCATAGTTCATCGTTGAACTGAAAAATAAGTAAAAAGGAATCTGATTTAAAAAAACCTGAATATATTGACGGTATTCCTGTAAGTCACTAAAAATTTATGAAAACAATATTAACTGACGTCACTTCAGGAAGATATTAATGCCACAACTTCAACTTGTCTAAACTGTATTAAGAGACTCGATGTGAAATCCACAATACAATATATCATGTTGGCTTGAACGTCTTTTTGCTTGACATTGTAGAGAAAGTAGAGCAATGCTTATATTGTGTCTATTAAAAACGCATTACGTCATGATACAATTCAGTCCATGATGGATTCAATGTTTGTTTTGTTCCAAATGTGAACCAATAATATTGTATCATTATATACATCAAAGTATATTATGTTAATTACGAGAGAACAGTTTTTTAATGCACACACTCACTCACACACACACGCGCGCACTCGCGAATATATATATTTGTAGCGTAAGTGATAAGTGAATACATGAAGACAGTGTTGCAAAGTTATATATATATATATATATATATATATATATATATATATATTAAAACAACATAGGTTATTCAAATACAAGTATATTTATTAATTTACATCCAAAGCTTTTCGTTGACAAACAGTACCAACATTATCAGGAATGAAAATTACAATAATGTAATTTTTACAAAATAACATTATTGTAATTTTCATTCCTGATGATGTTGGTACTGTTTGCCAACGAAAAGCTTTGGATATAAATTAATAAATATTCTTGTATTTGAATAACCTATGTTGTTTTAAATTATTAAACAAGAAAACGTATTTTATATTTAAATATATATATATACATTACATGAACAAATATGGTGATTATTACATTAGAATCTTTCTTTCTAACTGGTTCGGTATACAGGTCTTCGTGTTTACGTTCGAGTTTTTTTTTACTTTCCTATACGATTACAACTTCATCATAAGAAACGTAGGCTATATTTCAGGTACAGGAACTGTTTTTAATTTTGTCATATTGTTCAAAGCCTTTTAATAGTTAATGTAATAGCATCTTCATGAAAAACATTTTTTGTCAAATTGTTTTATTCTTAATATGATTTAAATTGTATTAAACATTCAATATAACTCCTATTTTTCTTGAACATGGTAATACATTAGGCTATAAGCTCTGAGAAATAGATTGCATTTTAATAAAATCTTATAATTGAAATATTTTTTATTCACCTATTATAATAAAGAAAACATATACTTATTTATATAATTTATAAAAATATTCAATATTTATCTCTGGATAACCATTACGCGTGAATGATTCATATTTTACCATTATCATTATGTTTCAAATTAATTTTCTACTTGTAATAAAATTGTTTTCGTTTATAATTATTTAAAGAACACAATAAACTAAGATCTCGTTGGATAATATTATTGCTCATAAAAGTTTCATAACGAGACAATAAAGCTATTTCTTTATGGATATTTGTATTTATGACGGAAATAACACACTTAATGACAAATACTTTATGATCGTTATCAGTTTATGTTGTGGTGGAACATTTTTTGTTCTATGTTAAGCTAGAACCAACACCGTTAAAAAGAATGCAAGAGCACTCTCATGTTAGTTAGTGGTCAGCACTCTCTGTACGTTATGGCAAACCTATTGCCTACAAGTTCTCTCTACAAACAACGTATTCATATATTACGGCATCATTGTAGTTGTGTTTGGTAAGAAAACCCTTCCTATATTTGTCACTTGTATTCACATTATCTAAATCTACGCCCCTAAAGTAGCGATATTTTAGATCTTTGACAATGTTCTGGCAGTTGACTTAAACCCTTAACTAACACCATGTTAAAACATTACTTAACAAACACCATACGTCTGACAGACACCATTATGTATTTTGGAATTAGTAATCATTAAACACTTTTAAAAACATATTTTAATGACATAATCTTAATATATTAGTGATGCTTATGAATATACATTAGTTTTACAAAGTGATGCTTAAAATCGATTAAAAATAATTTAATATTACTAACAAAAACATTTTCTTTACCGGAAAATTGGTTTTTCTTTAAAATATTTATTTTGTAATCTAAACATCGTAATTTGTGATAATGTAAAGCTATTTCAATGTCGTAGAGACCTGCATTCCATCAACGCACATCTTTGGACCAGGAGAATAAAAGAGTAGGGAGTTCTCAGAAAATTTATTAAATATTTTGGAAACTGCAGCTGTAGGGCCCTCATCTTTCCTTCCCTCAAGATCAACAGGGTTGTCAAATCGTAATGCCAACAATAAAAATAAAAATCTATTTCTGGACATTGCACAACGAAATATGTCTCGATCTGTTCCATCAGTACAATAAAAACTGTCAATTGACTCGTTGCTAGATTTGAAAATAGCCGTATACATCAAAAGTCCGATGAAACCTTTCAACTCTATCATATACAATTCAGATGAGTAAGATTGAGGTTTTGAAAAATTACTCCTGATCGAAGTAATCTTTTTGTTTGTCCACATAAAAATTGCATTCAAAATGTCATTCGAAAACAAAAGTCCCCACACGTCCTCAACAGTAGGGTTAGTTTTCAATTTTTTTGCAGGAGCTTTTAGACCTGGTAACTGCACAATTATATTATGCCTTCTTGTTCTAACATTTAGAGGCTGGTGCACTTTATTCCATTTAAATTGTGTTCTGTTACGTATTTTTTTTCCATAGAAAAAAACATCTTCTAGAAGCAGGGGTTCAATACTAGAAGAATCTATCACACCTGGATGCTCGTTAGATGACTCTTAGTACACATCATCATTTTCTTCGCCCTCCTGTTCTGATTCGGAATCGTGTTCGCTATCATATTGATAATCTGGATCTCTATCGCTGTCGTATGGATCAGGTTCTGAAGGTCCTTCCAAAACATCATACACCAAATTCTCAAGATCGTTATTGAACCCATCACTATTCACAGTTACTAAGTTCATAACTGGTCTTCCATGTGATGGACCAGGTTTATCAGGGTTTTGATAATCCATATTTATTAAAAAAAGAAACGTAAAAAAGCACACACTTACACTAAAAACACTATATACAAAGTTTGGAATGAACGAATAATGTTACTTAACAGTCACGATACGTCTGAGGGACGGGAGAATGGGCGCACTACACTGAAATGGCTTTGGAAAAGGCAAACGCAGACAAAAACAAACAGGACCATCACTACACAAACTATACCACTCACCTGAAAGGTAGACGGGTTGGGGACGCACAAAACATTCGTAGGAGGAAGATACACGGGTTTTTAAATTCGCGACCGTCTCTGAGACGTATGGTGTCAGTTAAGGGTTAAAATAAAGATAAACTTCTTAGCTGGCAATAAAACTGTCTTTAATCGCAATGGCAAACGTTACAAAACAGTTGGTTTCAATGGAAACAAAAACTAAAAATGAATACATGAAATGTAGTTTACAACTTTTAAAAATCTGTATAAATATATCGAAGAAAATTTTATGTTTTTGTTTCTAAAAGGTTTTTTATAAATAACTCTTACGTCATGACGTAAACAAGGTTAAGAAAAAGCTGTACCTTATAAAAACACCTGTTTACAAAATTCATTATTTTTTACTTAATAAAATAATCAACCCCCTCGGTGGAAACTCATTAGCCTGTCAGAGATAAGAATTTAATATCCTCCCTTCGCGCGTTACCTTGGCAACAACAAAGTAATTTAATTAATCTGAACAAACAGAAATAAATAAATTTCCAACTTTCTGTTGGGAAAGATTACTTCTCATTATATTAAAGCTGGAGTTATGCAGCGGGGTTTTATTGTAGGGTTTGTTCTTAAAGTAACTATCAGTGTATGGGGAGGATTTAAAAATTCGTGAGAAGAGCCTCGGAAGGGTTTCAAACTAAATCGATGTTTATTTCCACTTAAAACATCATTGGATGTTTACTTTATCTAATCTTTTTGGGTGTTATGTTTGCTTAAAGAAATATAAATATATGGCAAATAAATACACCACCATTATCAATCTAAATATTGCCATATCTCTAAAACGTTTTATTGATTTGATATTTACTTTATGTTTAATTTTTTATATCGTCAACTCTGGTTTTAAATAACATATTAGGATTTTATCGCGTAAGAGTTGTGTACAAATTAAATTGTTGTACTTTTTTGTATGTAGGTGTTTGCCAATATTTTTGATATAATACTAAAACACTTTTATCAATATTTCAGCTACAAAGTGGACATCTTCAGAAGTATACTGAAGATACCGGTAATCTTAGAAGATTATGGGTTTTACTAAATAAATAAATACATATATTTCATTATGGTTATTAGGTTTTACTCGTATTTGTTTACATTACTTATACTCCACAGTAGCGCGAGAGAATAATTAAAGTTAAACCTAAACAATAAACAAATTGTATAAGCAAAACATTTTTTAAGTCAATTCCTTCCTAAGAAAAATATTAATCTAGTTAATTTCATTAAATAATTAATATCAATGTGAATAAAGTAACAAAAAGTAGGCGTTTAAACAGATGTTCTACAACATAACCTATAACAAAAAACCAACTGCTTATGAAATGAAATATTACTTATTTTAAGCCAAATGGGACGAGATAACGCAAATAAATTTAAAAAAGCACAATATAAATCCAAAATGAATATCAACATAATATATTTAAAGGTAATATCAGTAAAAGAATAAGAAAACCATAATGAAAATAAAAATAAATGTTTTAGTAAATAAGTTAATATAACTTATTTTTTGTCCATATATCATAAAATTAAACATCTAGCATCAAATTTTTGCAAAGATTTAAATCCATTAAAATGGTTCTAAAAGCCTTCAGATTTATGTTTCGGAGCACAATTATAAACTAAACACAAAGGCAATAGAAATAAACCTTGCATTTTACTTCTACAAATTATTATATGGACATAAAATAAAATAAATAAGTATAAATAACTTTTCCGTTGTGTTTAAATAAATACACAATATCAAGAGCACAGTGGTACAATATATTACAATAAAAATATTGAAAGGAACCCCAATACCACAAAAATAATCAAAAATAACAAATAAAACAAGTTACTTAAGATTAAACCCTTATGTACATTTCGATGACCATGTCATCATCATCAGAGGGTCTTGTTACAAAACACGATCTAGCACACAAGAAGTTACAAACTAGATGATCATTCTAGTTTGTAACTTCTTGTGTGCTAGATCGTGTTTTGTAATAAGACCCTTTGATGATGAAGACATGGTCACTCGTACATAAGGGTTTAATCTTTAGTAACTTGTTTTATTTGTTATTTTTGATTATTTTTGTGGTATTGGGGTTCCTTTCAATATTTTTATTGTTTAAATAAATATGTAAATTTAAGTGTGTAAATTCAACACTAAAAGATTCTCATAATGACTACAAACGTTAGAGACAGTTAAATAATAAATTATCCAAGTAATTGATGAACTTTGTGAAAGGATTATATGAACATTTCTGAACTTTTTAAACTATTCAATTGTATTTCATGGTTAAAGAACTGTTTATTATTATTAAAATATAGAGCTTCGATGAAGAGTTCGATGAAATTTAAACAAGAGTTGTAATATATTTGGATAAAACAAATTTTAATTTATATTCTAATTTTCATTAAATTAAAATAGGTTAAAACAAAAATTTTATTATATTTTTTGAAAATATCCTGTGTTAAATTTACTAATAAAGATTCTGAATTTATTCCAACCAACAACAAGAGTAAAATTTAAAACATTTTGGTTGGTTTTCAAACAAAGTCCAGGGATTTTTCGACTGGCAGATCACGCTCGACACACCACAGGTATGTTAGGTCGGGTGGGATCATATTTTGAACGCGGTTGAACTGACGCGTTTCGGCAATACATCGTCCATCAATACCAGGTACAGCATACGCGGAAAACGCGTAAATGTGGTCAAGCTATTATTAGGGTGTGGCACGCGAATATCGGGGAAACTCTACCTGAATGGGTGCAAAAAGGTTTGACCGCGGCAAAATTGGCATACCTTGCTCCTTTTTTGAAACGTTAATCAATTTATTAAATTTATTTATTCAATTAACATTTAAAGAAAACTGTATTAAGATCAAATGTCACCTCTACAAGTTTATAAATATTAATTTTTATTAGAATTGATGAATAACAGATATTTTATTAACGACTGGATATGAACAAAATATATACAAGGAGAGTGTGAAATAGTAGAAGGAAGTATAAAAAAATCTAAATTAAATTGGTATTCCTGTAAGTCACTCAAAATGTATGAAAACAATATTAAGTGACGTCACTTCAGGAAGATGTTAATGCCACAACTTCAACTTGTCTAAACTGTATTTAGAGACTCGATGTGAAATCCAAAGTACAATTTATCATTTTGGCTTGAACGCCTTTTGGCAATTTGTCAACCCGACATTCTAACGTAAAGTAAATAATGATTGTACTATATCGATAAAAACACAATACACAGCGATACTAAATAGTTCAGTGTTGGATATAAGTGTATAATGGATCAACGCTTTATTAGTAGTATTGAATAAATAAAATCATACTTACCACTATACAAATATTCAAATAATAAAAAAACACATAACGAACTAAAAACATTTTTTGAGCCTGACGTTATTTTCTGACGGGTAAATAATGATCAAAATTGACATAATTCTGTTTAGTATTCATTTATCTAAGCGATTTGGAATATGTCATGAGTAATGAATAAAATTCCAATTTATGACAAATAAAGTCATAAAAATTAATATTATAAATATTAGGGTTCATTATTCATTTACTAAAAGCATTATTCAACATTTCAGTTACAAAGTGGCCATCTTCAGAGGTACTGAAGATTTGTGTTTTTACATTATGTGTAACTAATGTACATCATGAGTACATTATGTGTTTTATTAAATATTATATATGTATATATATATATATATATATATATATATATATATATATATATATATATATATATATATATATAGAGAGAGAGAGAGAGAGAGAGAGAGAATGGTAATTAGGTTTTACTAATGTTTTTAATTTTACATAATACATAGTTCATCGTTGAACGGAAAATTAAGTAAAAGAGAATCTAATTAAAAAAAACTTATTATATTGACGGTATTCTTGTAAGTCATTCAAAATGTATGAAAACAATATTAAGTGACGTCACTTCAGGAAGATATTAATGCCACAACTTCAACTTGTCTAAACTGTATTTAGAGACTCGATGTGAAATCCAAAGTACAATATATCATTAACGCCTTTTGGCAATTTGTCAACCCGACATTCTAACGTAAAGTAAATAATGATTGTACTATATCGGTAAAAACACATTACACAGCGATACTGAATAGTTCAGTGTTGGATAGTTTCATATCCCTACATGACAGCATGACCAACATATTGGATAGAAGTAATGACTTTTTTAAAAAAATTTAAATTACAATTATTTACTTAGTTCACACTTACAATATAACCTTTGTAATTTTCATTTCCGTTTGTATAACTGGAGGAATTGTAACAGTTTTTCTTTGTGTTTGGTTTTGGCATCTGTGAAGCGGTGGTGGATTAGTGGCGGCCAGAGACGGGCAGAGATAGAGTTGAGCCCTTCCGAGGGAGAGGGACACAGCAGAGCGGGAAAGGCGATGACAAACGGACCAGAAATGCTTAAGGTCGTCTTTCTTAAGGGACGGGCCAATTTCTAAAATTTTTTCTTCCGATTCTTGATTCTTTTAAGTTTTATATTCATATAGCCTACATATATTTAGATACAATGACAGCATGATAAACATATCGGATAGAAGTAATGACTTTTTTTTAATTTTAAATTACAATCATTTACTTAGTTCACACTTACAGTATAACCTCTGTAATTCTCATTTCAGTTTGTATAATTGCAACTATGTTTTCCTTTGTTTTGTTTAGGTATCTGTGAAGCGGTGCTGGAGTAGTGGCGGCCAAAAAGAGGGAGAGAGAGAGAGAGAGAGAGAGGGTGCCGAGCCCACCCGATGGAGAGGGAGACAGCAGAACGATGACAAACAAAAGGACCAGAAATGCTCAGGTTACCTTTGTTATCATAAATAGTAATAATATTTTCATTATCTTAAATCGGCATTTGCGTTAATAATTCTATTCATTTAAAACCAAACAATACATAAATAAGATGTAGTGAATAGTGAAGTATTTCTCCAATAGATTACATACACCACAAACAGATTCAAACATTTATTAAAGCAATAATCGGAATCACCACTTTAATCAATGGAGTATCGAGTATCGACGATTGCTGTATAATATTAGAATCGAGAATCGCAACCGGCCCACTCCTAAATATATCCTAAGGTAAATGTATTGTGTTTCGAAATAAAACCATTTTACTAGGTAAACATTTGACACGTGAATGTATTTCTTGCAGAACTAACTTCTCCGAATGTTTTCACCACCGACACTAATTAAATCTACCTCCGTGTAAACAGACTTCGTCATTATTTGGAGAAGTGTGTCTCGCTAGCGCACTGACAAACAAATGTCTGACATATTGTCTATATGCAAGGGAACATTTCGTTATGACATTACGACGAGAAGCACTTGTTGGCGACGATATTCAATGGGTTTTGGCACAGATACAAACACACGGTGTAACTAGGACGACAGCTGAGGGCGTGTATATAACCATTCTATTGTGCCAACATTTCATAATAAAATATCAAAACTAAATATATTTGCTAATATATTTCTGATAGAACTCACATTAACTGATATAAAACGTATTATGTGATTGACGTAACGTTATGGAAAGGTAATGGTTGAATTCCACTGTAATAAATATAATCAAAATAATATTCTGTACGATGGTCGTAGAAATTAAAATAATTTGGGTTATTAATAGGGATGGGCCGATTCCTAAAATGTTCGATTCCGATTCCGATTCCGATTCTAAAATTTTCGTTTCGATTCTCGATTCTTTAGTCGATTCTCGATTCTTTCAAGTTATATTAGCTTACATGCTAGTTCTCTAATATTTAATTTAGTTAACATCTTGGTCATATGGCAAAACCTTTTAAAAGTTCTGTTTTAATGTAATAGGCTACACAAAACCTTCAACCGTGAGAGTGATATCTGTCTATAATATAATTTATTAAGGTTAAGTTTCGGAGGAATAATACAGTGTTTCTGTTATCCGTCTATTCGCTCAACCGTCATGGCCACGGTTCCGACGGTGACGGTTAATCGAGTTTTTACTGTACTTTTTTGTGTTTTGTTCTGACATTTAGTGTGTGTATGTGGGAGAGAGAGAGAGAGAGAGAGAGAGAGAGAGAGAGAGAGAGAGAGAGAGAGAGACGAGCGATGTCAAACGACCGGAAATGGTTACGATCTTGATTGCTGTTGCTTCATAAATAATAATATTTTCGTTTACTTTAATCATTTAATTCATTCAAATCAACTAATACATAAATAAGACATAGTTGGTAATTAATTATTTTTCCACACAAATATAATAAATTTTGGTAATAAAATTTGTTTGGTAATAAATTACTCCACACGCATATTTTAATAGTTAACAAAATATGAATCGGAATCGACACTTTTATGAATGAAGAATCGAGTATCGACGATTCCTCGATACCACCTAGAATCGACGATTCCTGGAATCGAGAATCGGAATCGGCCCATCCCTAGTTATTAATATGACAATATTAGAAAACCGAAGAAAGTAGGTACAGGACAAGCTGGATCAAATGCATAACACATTACTGTTACGGCGGATGTTTGTGGCACGGACATGTTGTTAAAGAGAAAGGCGTAGTTCTTAAACAAGAAGTATAACTAGGAGTGCGATAAAAACACATATATAGATAAAGTAATTCGTAATTACTCAAACCATCATAATAATAAAAAAAAATGGCAGGTTTATATAGCTTATTACATAGAACAAATAAATTCCGTTAAATGATATAAATAAGTTAAACGAATTAAATAATATTATATATCAGACACCAATAAAAAATGGATATAAAAAGGGACAATGGATAAAGTAAATAATCATATAATTAAAAATTAGAAAATAATATAAATAAAATATTACTATACAACTAATAATAAAGGAAACTTTGGTTTAAATTCATATTCAACGGATACGAAATTAAATAGATTATAAAATTATTTCAAGGCACTAATATTAGTGCATATATATATAGTACTATTATATAGTTATTGTATAACTATTGTATAATATTAGTTTATTATACAAACAATAAAATACGTAGTATAATAAATACAAATAATAATTAAATAAGTTGTTTGTACGCGGTACTTATAGTATAAAATGTACAATGTGTCAAAAATACAATGTAGGACAAACTAATAAGAAAATAGAAGGAAGGTATAAAGAACATTAAAAGGCATATAAAAAACCTAATATATATATATATATATATATATATATATATATATATATATATATATATATAAGTCAAATTTAGCAACACATAGTACAAATAATAAATATGATTTCCGAGAGATACATAGTATGAAGTTAATTAAACATGCTCAAAAAGGTTTAAGAATGAATATCATTGAGAATTTAGAGATATATAAAAATAATATTAATCATACACTTATTGAGGAGCAAGTACAAATAAAGCCTAAACATAATACTATTTTTAGCGTATTCAATGAAATCTTAAGAATAAAAGACTAGAGCATATACAGATTATTGAAGATTGTTTAGTCAAACAGATAAGATAAGAATATTTAATATTTTAAGCATAGTACGATTATATGAACAGTCCAGATGTAGTCATAGAACTAAAAGGTACTTTGAAAACTTTGATAATGCTGACACTACCAATCAGCAAAAAGCTTAAATGTATGAAGAAAAATAGAATTAAAATTCTTGTGTATGAATGTGTCATTTATTTGTATATATACACATATAAAAATGCGTACAAATGATCAACTCTGATTAAACGAAATAAAGAATGAAATGCTTGACAAGAGTTACTGCAATACCCAGGACATAACAGAACATAAATGATGAAAAAAGAAGTATATCCAGATTGTAAGAAATAGTAATAAATATTAAAAATAAGAACATGGTATATAGAAGAAGATATAAAGCGGCAGATGAATAAATACAGAACTCCAAAAGAAAAGACCCTTCACGAAATGTGACATTGACTGATAGATAAGTGAAAGCATTTGAATGATGACGAATTAAATGACAAGGACGAATGTAATAAAGTTCAGGGAAATCGGTTACGACCTTACGACGGGCCTAGTTATTTAGTCGTGTGCTTTACAAATATTAACCTTTGCATTTTAATGTACTTTAATAAAAAACAATTCCAATTTCGGGTTTTACAGCGTTCCAGGTTCAACAAAAACCGCAAAAAACGTTTTTATAACTCCGTAGGATAAACAAGATTTTAAAATGTTTTTTTTTATTCAGATGAATAATGCAATAACAGCTTCGTGCCGAATCCGGGACATTTGGAGAGTTGAAACAAAAATACTCCAGCATACGTGAGTTGGATTTAACCCGTTACAGAGAAGCCGCTCTTACAAATTTAAATATGTAAAACTTGTAGAGATATTCTACTGACATTGTTTGTAAAAGGCATAGCCCACGAATAACTTACATTTATTTTTATTTCATTCCAGCTCAACAAAAGTCTGGTATAAAAATCAATTATTTAGGTAACAATTATAAACCATTGTGATATAATAATAATTAAATTATAATATATCAATAATAATAATAATAATAATGTACTTCGCGCATACGGTAGATTTTTTAACAACATCTGTAGTCTAATACAAATTTTATAATCCAACATTTATATCATGGAGTTTATATTATGATATTTGATTATTTGTGTTATTTTGAAGAATTATTTTTCATCAACCCCATAAAATAATCCTACTGGGGAAGTTTAATCTTTATTAGGCCCCCTTACTGAAACTATATAGGAGGAACTAAAATATTTTAAAATGACATAACCTTGATTGAATTTGAAAACTGTTTTAAATATTCAAAATCCCAAACTTCTGATATACTTTAATAAAATCAATAGCCTATGAAAATAGTTTAAAAAGATAACAATTTTTGTTGTTTTCTGTTTTGAAAATTTATTGTTTTACTTTTTACAACATATTAATAAACATAGTTGAACGCAATCACTGGTTTATATCGTTAATTTTAATCATAGTATTGAAATTACCTGAAGCAGTACCATCAATACTGTACGACAATTCTTGATTCAGTATCAAACTCTCTACTACTGTCATATAAATAAAAACTTAAAATTTATTTTAATCTCCATCAACTACCAAGTGCCTACAATAAATTTTTAATTGTTTACCACATAGTACGAGTAATGAACTCATAGAAAATTTTACAACATTCAAAAATATCTTTAAAAATTAGTCTAATACTTATATGATCCATAGTAAAATGTTTATATATATATATTATTTAAAAATATATATATATATATATATATATATTATTTAAAAAAATAATAAATATTCTTGTATTAGAATAACCTGTGTTGTTTTAAATTATTAAACAAGAAAACGTATTTTATATATATATATATATATATATATATATATATATATATATATGCTGATACGTATTCCTTCACGGATGGAAAAATATGATGAATAGTTATTATCTGGAGTACATCCGTTCATTCTGCAGTCCATAAATTCGCAGTACCGACGTTTCGCTAGAATCTCATCCAGCAATGACGATGAATCTCATGCTGGATGAGATTCTAGCGAAACGTCGGAGCTGCGAATTTATGGACTGCAGAATGAACGGATGTACTCCAGATGGTAACTATATCACATATATATATATATATATATATATATATATATATATATATATATATACACACTATATATTATACAAATATATAATTTGTATTACTTGACAGGAGCGTGAAAGATTTTGAAATATAATGCCATTGAGCCTAATAATATTGTGTGCAGGTTAAAATGAAAGAAACTAAAAAATACTTTTTTAACTAAAGAACATCAAGAAATCAATCCACATGACCAAGAAATGCAGATACAGTGATAGTATCAGATGGGCCATAATTTATAAAGTATACTCTTATGCATGGCTTGAAAGCGAAATTTAGTAGAAAAAGATTCGAACTTTTGAGCTACAGAAATTTAGATTTAAATTGACTTAGAAAACCCATCTGCTATTTAATAAGTAATTTTATAAATTGTTGATGTTGACTATATTTATTTATAAACGCTTGTGGCTGTAGATTTATTCTAAGATTATAATTATTATTTTTCAAATGGTAAGGGAGACTGTTGTACCTTGATCATAGTGTACTTTGGATTACCTTCAATTTCTTGACAGGGACCGTTATCTATATAACAGCAACTGTACTATTTAAATGTGTACTCACTAGTCCTGGAGGGTGGATATCTCTGTGTTTTCGATTTATAGTAAAATATAAGTATATATTTTTAGTGCCAAAAGTAACAACTATTGGTTTTTATGTTTATTTTTTGATAAATTGAATATTGATTTTTTTGTTTTAAGTCACATTCTGCTTGGATCACTACAACGTCCTGTACCATTGATCAATGATTATAGGTACAATAAACTTGTACCAGTGAGATGGTTTAAAAATAAAAACGTTAACCAAACTACTTTTACTTCTTCCATTATACCTCAGGGGCAGATACAGGTTTACCCTAAGGTCGCTGCTAGACAAAAGGAAGGTCTTCAAAAAGGCAGCAAGCCTGGGTCTTCTAAAATAGCTACGAAGAAAGATACAATTTGAGAGAACAAAAAGTCAAAATGAGTTCCCAAAACCTAAAAAATGTCAACAAAAATAAAAACAGAAAATAGCGTTTCATTAGAAAGCTGGACATGATAGTGAATCTAAAAATTAAACACAGATTTGGTTTCAAAAGATGAAGAAGAACAGACTTAATGGAACTAAAGGACCAAGAAATAGATGAAAAACAGGAAGAAATTAATTTTGAAAGAGCAACATTTGAAAAAGGAGAATATGTTTTGGTACAGTTTAGCAAAAAGTGTGGGCCAACAGTGCAATATGTAGGAAAAATTATTTCCAAAGATTAACATGATTTTGAGTACCAGATTCAATTCTAAAAAAGAACAGGAAATGGCAGCAAATTTTTGAAAGAATCCGAAGAAATATTTGATGTTGCAGCTGGAAATATTAAGGTTAAGCTACCAAAACCAGTAGAGTTAAGTGGACCAGCTCCAGAACTGATGGAAAATTGTGGTTTCAAGTAGACTTTTCAAGTAGAATTTTAAGGTTAGATGATTTAGTTCAAGCAATATTTTATTTTTTATGTAATTTACAAACTTAATGTTTGAACTAACTATTATGTTATAAATTTAATATATTTACTTTTAGTTAGTATAAATGTAAACAAATTTAAAATAGGTTATGTGTAAACGAATCCTCATTTATTTTTATAATTGAGTAATAAAATTCAGTTTCCTGTATAAAAATATTATTTTTAATTATTATTATATCTACTTTATAGGTACAAGTTTTTAATGATCCAAGGTGCATTAGGCTGTGATCAATGGTACATGATGGTTGTGTACTATTAATAACAAATCAATTATATATATATATATATATATATATATATATATATATATATATATATATATATATTGCAAGACGGTTTATTAGTTGAAGGGTCAAAAACAAAAATTGTGTGTAGAGATAATGGTGCTTTTAGGAGAGACTATTTCCATCTTTCTGTGTTAATAAACGGCTTTAAATATATATATATATATGTGTAAATTATGATCCAAAGTACAACAGTCTCTCCTACTATTTTATATCTGAAGAATGTCTAAATCAGTACAGAATGTTAGGAAAGGGTTGTAAATGGCCCCAACCACCCACACTTGGCGAATTACCCCCTTTAGAGTGAACAGTTTCATCCCATTCGTTTGTAAACCGATTGCAACGGTCAGTGATAGATTCATCCCTGAATGATGAGTCAACAGAAGCTGTAGAAGCCACTTTCACGTAAATTGTAAAATCAGGAGAAAACGTACAATTTTATAAGTTATTAAAACCTGCTTAGGAGTGGTTTTTACACGAGTGATTAAACAAATAAATGTTTACAGTCAATTCTTACTTATCAATATTCTTTTAAAGTCATTCTAAAGGCAAGAATATGGAGAATGAAAAAAACATTTAGAAATAGGCCGAACATAACAGTAATGCTTTGTAGTAACTCAATAAAAACAAACATAAATTTTCAATTTATAAAACATTTAAAAGTATCTAAATCTTTCAAAATGTTAGCAAAATTAGTCCCTTGAAAATTGGGAGATATATCATAGGTTAGTTAAATTTCTAATAAGCCTTGTAAATAATTTGTGTATTTTCATACATTTTAAAATTCAAACCACATGTTGCATATTAAATCGATATAGTTTTATTTATTACATGTTATAACATTTTATGAAATGTTTTCAAAAATTGTAATGGCTTATATTATACTGAATATTTACCATGAGCAGCATTAAGTGACAACGGATGTTTATTGTTCTAATTTATTGTCACACAAAACTGTCACATTGCACAAAATGATTGAATGCCATTTAATTAAATAACGAAATATATACAGATCGTAAAATGAAATATCAGCATCTATTTGTTAATCTATTGTGTGATGCCTAATATTCAATGATGTGCACAACGATGTGGAATTATTCAGTAAGTCTAAGGGCACCGGATTTACATTCATCAACCCAATTCATAATAAAAAAAATAGTCAAACTATTTCCGAATAATGAAACTTAACAAGTATTATATACTAAAATGATTTAAAATCAGTTCTAACTTAGTTAAACAAACAAAATTTTATTTTATTTACTTGTTTCATATTAAATAAAATAAATTAACATAACATTTGCGTTATAACAGCTGTTCTACCGCATAACCTACTAAATAAAATCAGCTGTTTTATGAAATCATTTCCTATCACTTATTTTAAGATAAATGGGACATATAACTTTATTGCATAGCTCGCCCCTTTTGTGAAAGGTTTCGTTCGAATATAAACCATAACTAATTTATTTTTTCTTTATTTGTGAAATAATATTTCAAAAACCTGTATAAACATCAAGTGGCATCCACTACAAGTTTAAAAAATCTATTTTAACTTAGGTGGTTGAATAAAAAGTATTTTATTAACGATTGAAAATGTAAATTATACATATATATATATATATATATATATATATATATATATATATATATATATCACTTTCACTTATGTACTTAAACAAGAATCTTACTTGGTATTTATGCTAATACCAAGTATTATTAAGTAAGATTCCAAGTAAGATTCTTGTTTAAGTACATAAGTGAAAGTGATAAGTGTATACAAGAAAACAGTGTTGCATAACTACAAACATATATATATATATATATATATAAATATATATATATATATATATATATATATATATATATATATAGAGAGAGAGAGAGAGAGAGAGAGAGAGAGAGAGAGAGAGGGAGGGAGAGAATAAAAGGAATTGATACAAATAAATAATTGTAATTTAAAAGAATATATAAACAATGGATTGCCATTAAAAGTTACACCATAAAAAGGAGAACTTTTACACTTTATGGAGAATATCCAGAGAATATTTGAGTTGAAAATACATTTTGCACGTTCGTGTGGTTAAGTAGTGAATAAATCTAAAATGTGAACGTTTCTGGCAGCCATAACGTATTCATGATTCAAATTTAACTAAAAAAGTTTCTTGAATATTTTAATGATTGCAAATCAAGTTTCCCGTGTAAACAAAATTTAACTCAAGTTGGCAGTTATATTACTTTGTGACGTCTGCATTTTAAAACGTCAATAATTAAGATCCTATATCAAAATTTAACAAATTATAATTTTACTGAAAATTAATAAATTAGTCTCAAAAAAAAAAAAAAAATATATATATATATATATATATATATATATATATATATATATATATAATGTATAATAGTCATGCTACGAATAATATATAAGCTCATATTTTTATAAAAAGTTACCTACTTACAAAACCTATAATTTAAAGTAAATTTATGCAAAACGAAAGAGAGAAAACGCACTCAATAACCCAAAGTAACTCAGTAAATATTAAAGTTATTTAACTTGTTCAAAACATTTCACCGATCGCCATGAACCACGAAACGCAGGAATCAAATACAGAAAGGCTAGTTGTAGACCACGAGATGCTGATACAGTAGACAGTGTATGCTGATGGGTATTTTGAAAAAGGAGGAGAAGTTAGTAGAAGGATGACAGGAGTAGCCTCCTCCAGGACTTTATTCCTCTTCCCGAAGATACACAATTTAGAAAGATACGGAGAGTCTAACCTAGCATATGTAACGACTACACCCCCCCCCCCGAAACCTTTCCTCAATCCATGTACCCGGAGTACATAACGCGTGGTACCATTTTTGGCAATTAGGCCCGAGGCCCAGAATGGCACTCACCTCAACAGCGAATTGTGAGAACACTACAGCTTGTCTAGCTCTCCAGACGCCAGGTGGGGATTATCGCGCTTCACCGACTAGATGGGACGTCGTACCTCTCTGATACAGTAGAGTCTCGAAGTCCCGATTATTTGAGTTTCCGTTAAATTCGAGTCCGGCTTCGAATCTGTAGCTAAGCTGTGGGATTGAACAGCTAAGCCGCCGGCGTTTAAAAGTATTTCCTCATCAGCACTGGCGGTTTCATATTGGAACTAAAGTGCTGATTGGATGGAACTATTATAAGAGCGGTTTTGTAATGAGTTTGTGCCCGAAACTAAAGTGTTTTTAAAATCAAAGAATTTTACTGTTAGACAAAGCACCGCCGTATACTGATGAAATCAACTGTGCCCTATTGATCATCGTTATTTATATCATCAGAGCCTAATCCAGGAAAAGGTTTATTCGTAAATCGACAACAGGTGGTTCCAGGTGGTATTCTTTCCACGCGACGACCGATCGAGGCAGGAGTGCCTCAAGGTTCAGTTCTGGGGCCGTTATTGTATCTTGTATACACCAATGACGCCCCCCTATACCCATCTGTCCGACTGCGACTCTTTGCTGACAACTCCATGTTTCAGTATCACACTCTTAATGTTAATTTTGGAGTTCGATACATGCAGACAACTAGACTTTCTCCGACCGTGACTTCGGAATAGGAGAATCGCATTCAACACGGAGAAATTTGAAGCCGTTTGTTTCAGTAACAAACGAGCTTGTCTGTCGCACAACTCTTTTCAACAACAGTCCCATAGCATGGAAAACCACAGTAATGGTGACGCTTGACAACAAGCTCACCTTTCAGCCCCATCTCCTACGTGCCATCGGAAAGGCTATTGGCGCTCGTCAAAAGCTTTTCCCTGTCATCCACGGAGCTGGGAACCCCATTCCAAAGTCCGTCAGGCAGATGGTGTACCAAATGTACATCAGACCCATCATCATCTACGCAGCTCCCGCTTAGTACTCCCTTCTGAGCGATGCTTCAAAGAACAAGCTGCACTCTTTCCAAAACGTCACTCTCAGACTATTCACATACTCCCCGTGGTATATGAGAAACACGGTAATAGCCGCGGGATTTAACGTCCAATCCCAAGACGATTTCATCATCAAACTGATTACATCACTCAAAGATCGAGCAGAACGCTCCTCCCATCCGCATCTGTCGGCAATAGCCACAGATCCAACACCGCCTCCGATTCGCAGGAATCGACCCCTGTGCCTCGTTTATGAGCCCCCATGAAGGTCGAAAATATAAAACCCACACCTCACTAAAACCCAAGCCAAAACATATCCGTCCAATCAACAGCAAAAAATTATACAAAGCTCAAATCACCAAACAACCAGGTACCAAATTTAAATTCAAATAACCTCAGGAATGCCTATAAAGCAATCAGCCAACTTAACCAAACAGAAACACTATAAAGTCAAGACATAATATCATACTGCTGTAAATAAGATGTTTCAGAAACGGCCACAGGAGTGGCACTGAGAGCTCCGTCAAACAAACCAAGGTCTAGGAAATGGATTCGTGTGCTCTGGTATTTATGAAAAAAATAAACTTGTTACCTCTTACAATCTCTCTTGGAAGCGACTGAAGGGGAAGAAAGCAATGTAGCCTTTCAAAAAATTAACAGTTAAAGGAGTTGTGCATTGGAAGCCGAATCATGGAATAAAATAAAAGAAGAAACATCAAGTAAGTCGTGGAATAAAATCTTAAGCCATGATGAAATTGTTGACCGAGCTACTGAGCCTCAAGAAGAAGATTTTGACTTTTCTTGACAAGAAACTTCCAGGTTGTTAAAATTTCGAGGAGATAGCGGATGTCACGATTATAGAAATGGTACACAAAACTACTGAAGGCAGTGGAGACAATAATAGACATGAAGGAAAAATTAGTCACGGTGAAAAACGACCGTCTTGGAAACTGCATTACGCTATATTGAACAGACACTACATAGACAGATGTCCTTTTGCTAAGACATTTACGTGACACCGTAGCACGAAAACTATCTGTAAGCAAACGGAAGACACATAGAAATTGTTTCGAAGAATATAGCAACCGGGATGAGCAATGTATTCCAAAGCAACAATAATTTATGTAAGTACTCTGTAATCAATAAAGTTCTATAAACGTATTTTGTGAATTATTAGTTGTAGTATTAGAGTTCGTTAGAACTCTTGTCTAATGCACAGGGTCATATTCTCAGGTAATCCGAGGGTTTCTCGGTCCTACCTACCTCGAATTATCGGCTAGAGACTCTATGACCCTGACGAAGATTGCTCAGGGTGATCGAAAAAGTTTTGTTTTAGAACGTTTATCAATCCCTTCTATTAATTCACACGCTCCCTACATAGGCCTACATCATGCTAAAAGTTTCAATCGTTAATAAAATACTTTTATGCATCCATTCAAGTTCAAATATATTTTTTTAGCATGAGGTGTTTTGTGTTATTACAGTTTTTCAAATATTATTTCATTATTTAAATTAACAAATAATTAATTTTACTATAATGAGGGAGAAAAACTTTTCATCAAAGGGGCAAGTTATGCAATATGATTATTTCGTCCCGCTTGGCCTAAAATAAATGATAACATATGATTTCATAAAACAGCTAATATCATGTTATATGTTATATGGTAGAACAGCTGTTTTAATGAATGGGTTATGTTATTTAATTTATATTATTTGTAATTATTTAAAATAATTAATTGAAATCAAAACATTATAACCTATGTATGAATTCACTTTAAACATTTATTGTTATATTACTTTTTCAGTTATATTGACAGTTTTCTATAATAATAAAAACATTTTCAAAAATTCAATCAAAATGTACGAGTAAATCCAACTAAATACGTGCACCATGATGTATAATGTACATTGTTATGTACGATATATTTAAAAACTATATATTTTAACCATTTAGGTGATAATAAAAGTAATTTTAAAAGGAATTTTTCTGAAACAAATAGTTTTCTTCAAATAAATATAACGTCAATCATAGGCTAAGATTTATGTTGTTAATAGATAAAAGATATAAAAAAAAATAAAGATATCCAAAATAAATATCATGGGTATGGAAATATTTTGCCTTTGCGATGTCACTTTTGTAGATCTGATGCGTTTCATGACATCTACAATATATTAGAAAGTTTTGCTTTGATGGATGGTGGAAACAGGTTGAAGGACATCTAATATTCGTCAGATGCCTAAGAGATGACAGCGATAGGAAAGCATTGCGAAACTATATTGGTTATTTATACATATATTACAATTACAGGAGTTTGTCATTATTCCTGTATTGTTTTTCTTCAATAATGCTATATATTAATAATAATAATATATATTTGAGTACATTTGTCTACCTTTCCTAACAATACAGTATTTTCCTTAGACGCGTTTCGGAATGACTCTTTTATCTAAACTTAGCTCTTGAGAAATATCAACAGAAATGAAGATGAGTATATTGAGAGATACAACTATACTAATAAATTTAATCGTGTATTTTACATGTTATGCAAACATACCTTCAAAAGCAAAGAATGGTGAAAATAACTTTTAAATAGAAAATACCTTACGTTTTAAGGTAAACAAGTGAATTATTTTATAGAGTGACTAGTGGTTTTATTTAATACGCCTATATAAAAAAATATTTAGGTAAATAGTGTTATATTTAAAATAACCAAATTTAGAAAAATTTAGAACAAAGAAATAAAGATAACATCTACATTGAAACGAAGTAGGTACCACGAAGCTTAATAATAACTCCTAACTTAAATAAATAAACAATAAAAAGGAAACAGATGGGCTTCACAATAAATAGATGAACTAATACTTCTTGTGCCTCTGCTACAGATTATTTTAAGATTTGAGTAAATGTTACCTTGTCCAAGGGACTGGCCTTCCTGAGCTCTCGAAACTGGAACTCCTCATGTCCAACTTATTGCCTCTGTTAAGCATCGGAGGTGTTGCCAACTTTCCGCCACGTTTGCCCCTACAGCTAACACTTCCGGTTGTAGTCGACCTCTCTCTCGCGTCGGCCATATTAGTCTTTCACAAAATTATTTTAAACACATGAATTGTTTACTGATATTTCAAGTTTCTCATTTCGAAAAGCAATTCATGGTTGATTTGCAATGATGTTTTTTTTTTATTTAAAAAGTTCATGATAATTGTATATAGTTTAATTTTAATTAAAAAAAATATTTTAACGAAAAAATATATATAGCTATGAAATAATTTGCAATGCGATGTAAATGTGTTGAGTGTTTTTATTAAAAACAATGATGAACTATTTATATCACTAATAATTACTTTATCGCGCAAAAGCACTAACAATAGGTGTAATTCACCAAATGAAAAGATGTCGTAGAACTTACATATTTTCACTTTATTGTTAAACTACGATCATGTTCAGTAACTCTTCACAATGCAAACCTGCACTAATCACAATACTAAAAATGTAAACAAAAAGGTGTTAGTCAATTCCTACTTAGATCAACAAGACAAAAATTTATTTTAATTACATATTATTATATAGTTACAATTACTTTAAATTAAGTAACATAACCTATGCGTTTAATCAGCTGTTCAACAACATAACCTATAAAATAAAATCAGCTGTTTTATGAAATCATATGTTATCACTCATTAAAAGCCAAATGAGAGGAAATAGCTATAATGCGTTATTTGCCCTTTTGTGAAACGTTTTTCTTCCATATAAAACTAAATTAATTTCAATAAATTTAAACAAGGAATTAATAATTGTATTAATTTATTGTAAAAAATGCATATACAAGTAAAATGTGAACTAATAGAAAGAATTTAAAAAGGTGGTGGTTGTACCACAAACTAAGAATATACAATCTTAAAATCTCTTTGGTCGGACATTATACTAGTAAGTTAAATGAAATATTTAATAAAAACTGTAACTACTGTTGTGCAAATTGTTGTGAATAAATAAAAGATCTTAAACCACAAACACATTTTATTCTAGTCCTGGTGCATATTTTGATTTCACGGCAATCATCTTCAGATGAGAATACTACACGACTATCGTTGTAGTAATTTCTCCTGAAGAATATTGCATTCCGATCGAAATCACATCAGGTTTAATAAAATGTTGTTGTGGCTTAGGAGATTTTACTTACTTAAAATAAATACTTTGTGTTTATAATTTATCCTATATTTGTAGTTCAATATAATAAACACACTTGTAGTAAGAGTTCACTTGAAATATTTATTGAGAAATCAAGGAATATTCACGTGTTAAGTTACTATGGCGCCTACAACACGAAAACCCACTTAATACAAATACATAAACCATGTCCTCCGTGCACACGAGTTGTTCCCGCTTCAACGGACTCAGTATTGCGTTGACCAAACGCAAGGAGACTAACATGTGCAACTCCGGTTCAGGTAAGTATTCCTATGCGCAGGCGCAATTGTTCGCAACTCGGTGAATGTAACAAGTGTGTGCTTAGTTCACGACTCCCCAATCCCCGTTATTATGAGGAAGCAGAAGGTCAATATTTCTTCCATACACAGTTGTGGCAGGAAACAATACTGGTGGAACATTGACTGCATACTAACAAGTGTCCATTGCAAGGGGTTGTATTTCATTTGTAAAATTACATTGTTAGAGACTTTGTGATTTAATGTGAACACAGTGGTTGTAAAAGTAAAAACATTGTTTTACAACACTAAAAATTTATCTAAGTTTATCGAGTTTTTCAGTATCTAGTATTAGTTTGTACTCTTCCCATATATATATATATATATATATATATATATATATATATATTTAATGTTCAATTTTTCAATCTTTAATAAAAATACTTCTTATTTATACACTCAATTTCAAGTACAATTTTTAAACTTGTAGTGGATGACACGTGATGTTTATACATTTCTTTCAAGTATTAAATCATTAATTAAATTTAATGAAATAATTATTTCTTTTCATTGGAGAAAATTTTTTACAAAAAGAGTAAGGTATGCAGTATAGTTATTTCGTCCCACTTGGCTCAAAATAAGTCATAACATATGATTTCATAAAACAGCTGATTTTATGTTTTAAGGTTTGTAGGTAGAACAGGTGTTTCAAGGCGTAGATTATGTTAGTTTATTTATAATAATTAGTTTCGCTTTCTATTTTGCTACTTACTGTACTAATTTTATATGGTCATATTTTTATTCATAATGTTAATTGTAATTCTTTAATAAATAGTATATAATATAAATTTTCTTTATAGTTCTAAGTAAGAATTGACCTAATTTTTGTTTCATATTACTTGTTTTTAATTAATATTTAATTAAAGTAGATATGTTTATAGAATAAAGAAACAAAATTGGTTATAAACTTTTCCTCTATAGAAAATTTTACCATTAGATATATTTATTGTATTTTCAAAAATCTAGAAATATATAAAAGATTAAACTTGCGACCCCTTACATCAAATGTAAAAATATTTCTACCACACACGCTGAAAGGTGATATTAAAACCTCAAACGTATTCGAATTATTTATATAAATAAGGTAAAATTTATAAAAATACAACAATGAGTTAAAATCTCTGAATAATACTGAAAAACTTTCGAGTAAAATAGTCAATTGATCATAATAAAGAATGTGTCAAAAATTAGTTATGTATTTGGCATGTATTTAAAACAAAATTTCAATTTTATAAATACATTTTATTTTATTTATAAAACGTTTTCCAATCGAAACTTTGTACAAAATACAACCGTAACACTTGTTTAAAAATAACCCAACAATGCTCTTGAAATATTGAATGAAAAAGCTCAAGTTATTGGGTTTTCTCGACAGTAATTCCCCCCCCCCCATTGGGCAATACTCTCACAACCCTCCATAGAGTGTGGTCAGTCATTTTCGAACTACCTCCGTTTAACTGGCATATAATGATAGTACCTTCACTGCAATTGAAACATTTAGGACTGATTTCCCATTAAATCGCATTTTATAGAGCAGTTAAAAAAAAGATTATTCAATTGCTCAGATCGGTTAATGAAAGAGGCAATCTTGAATATGTCCCCAAATACCAGGTGTAAAGAGAACGTTACAGATTATGGAAAGTCTGAGGTAAGATTATGCTGTCGAGTGTTTTTCAATAAAATAAATCAAGAAAAAATACTTTCATTTTTTTTAAAAAAATCCTGAAGTTTAAATTTGCTATTCAGCGTCTAGTTAGAAACTTCTCAAACGAAGAAACGTTTTTAAGCTTTACTTAATCATGAGTAATTATTGAGTAAGTGATTGAAAGTTATTAACTTACTTCCTGATGCGTCTCAAAACAATAGTTTCATTCACGAAGCCAACCCGTTACTGGCAGTGATCGCTCAAGGTTAAATGCGTATTATTTATGACTGTGGAGGGAAAGTAGGCAAGGCGGGCTGTTTACTACAGTGGAATAGGGTATTAGTTTCGAAGTGTGTGTGGTCTATTGAGATATGTTGTTTTGTGTTGAGTGATGTTTGGGTATTTCAATTTTTTCTGTAATAGTAAGTTTTTTACTATAGTTAAGATTTGGCAAAATTACAATTGGGCTTGATGTTTGTGCAAGTGTGTTAGGCATTTTGTATATGTGTTGCGTAGCTAAATTTCTGATTTATGAATTTAATGTCGTCTATACTTTCTTTGAATCTTTGTATGCCTCCTTTGAACCTTATGGTAAATGAACAACCGGTTTGGCCAATGTAGAATCTGGAGCAGTCGTTACCTGTTATCTTGTATACAATGGATATATAGTATTTTTCTAATGTTGTTGAAAGGGTTGTTGTGTGTTGTTTTAGTGTTCGTTGTTTTGTATATTTCTTAATTAAGTTTTCTGAAGGCGAAAACAATATTGTGTGTGTGTGTGTGTGTGTGTGTGTGTGTGTGTGTGTGTGTGTGTCAGTGTGTGTGTGTGTGTGTGTGTCAGTGTGTGTGTGTGTGTGTGTGTGTGTGTGTGTGTGTGTGTGTGTGTGTGTGTGTGTGTGTGTGTGTGTGTCAGTGTGTGTGTGTGTGTGTGTGTGTGTGTGTGTGTGTGTGTGTGTGTGTGTGTGTGTGTGTGTGTCTGTGTGTGTGTGTGTGTCAGTGTGTGTGTGTGTGTGTGTGTGTGTGTGTGTGTGTGTGTGTGTGTGTCAGTGTGTGTGTGTGTGTGTGTGTGTGTGTGTGTGTGTGTGTCAGTGTGTGTGTGTGTGTGTGTGTGTGTGTGTGTGTGTGTGTGTGTGTGTGTGTGTGTGTGTGTGTGTGTGTCTGTGTGTGTGTGTGTGTGTCAGTGTGTGTGTGTGTGTGTGTGTGTGTGTGTGTGTGTGTGTGTGTGTGTGTGTGTGTGTGTGTGTGTGTGTGTGTGTGTGTGTCAGTGTGTGTGTGTCAGTGTGTGTGTGTGTGTGTGTGTGTGTGTGTGTGTGTGTGTGTGTGTGTGTGTGTGTGTGTGTGTTGTGGTAAGTGATGGATATACATTTATTGTTTTTTGTCTGACTGTTTCATGGTGTTGTTTATTTTTAATTTTCGTTAGCATGGCGTCTATAAGTCTATATTGACAGCCATTTGGTTTAGAGTTGTATTTTATTGTATTACGTTCTTCCTCGAATTATTTTTTGCATCGGTTTTTTTTATCAAATTGCGATTCGGTAATGATTTTTTTCTATAATAAACAAAAAAAAGGATTATCCTAATTGTATAAAGTTAAATGGGTATGAAATGGTTTAGGCGATGTTTTATGATGCTATGACTAAACGCTAGCCTTACAAAATTGGATAAATTCCTTTTAGATCAGTTGGACACCTTTCTAAGCCCTGACAGAAAGCCCCAAGTCTATTATATCCTCCTATACTCTGCACCAGTGGATCATTAAATTCTCTTATACAATGCAGGGGTTATTATTTGATAGGACATTTCTGCAACTAATTTGTAATTAAAACGTATGGCCTAAAGAGAGAACATCAATACTGTTAATGACAGGAACATTGTCGATGATGTTCATTCTAATGATAAATTCAATAAGGGCTTGGAAAGGATGAAAATGTATTTGTATAAACGTCTTAACACATATCACTCTTGACTCAGTAAAACAACAGTTTCATTATTCTAAACAATTTCATACGAGTGACAAAATGGTAAATTATTTTCTCAGTCCTTCTCAATTCTACCTAAACGTCCTTACCCTGCTTCATTGAAGAGTTATACTGTTATACTGTTTTCATATCCCCTAGAGAATGTAGGCCTACGTAAGTTACGCAAACACATACACGTGATGCCCAACATCTCCCTACATCCTCTCTCAGAAGAGGTATTCTCTTAAACCTTAACCGGCCCACGTTTACAGTCTTTTGTAGTATTCGTAGAAACTATTTATACTGCCTTATTGTTTAAACAAGTAATGTAAGGAAACATTTTTTAAAGTCGATTCCTACGTAGGTCACAAAGAACAATTTTAATTTAGTTACTTTTTATTAAATAAATATAAATAAAGTAACATAACCTATGCGTTAAAACAGCTGTTCTACCACATAACCTATAGCATAAATTCAGCTGTTTTATGAAATCATATGTTATCATTTATTTCAAGACAAATGCGGCGAAATAACTATATTGCATACCTTTGTCTCTTATGAAAAGCTTTTGACCCATATATAGCTAAAATTATTTAATTAAATTTAATTATTCAATTAATATTTGAAAGCAACTGTAATATGATCAATTGTCTTCCACTACATAATTTGAAAAAAATGTTTTGAATTTGAGTTGACGATTAAAATTTATTATATTAACGATTGAAAATTTGAACAAGATATATATAAGTAGAGCGTGAAGTAATAGAAGGAATTGAAAATGACATAAATACAAGAAAACGATTTTACATAGAAACTGAAATATTGATTAAGAAGTTTGTTGGAAGCACGACAATCTATTGCCCTGTTTATAAACTCTACATAAAACAACAGGGAAAATTACAGAGCACAAAACAAATTAGACGTCCTCTGTGACTGTGAAGTTTAGCAAGTTCTAAAGTTATTAAGGCCCTCAGAAGCCGCTTGGTTCTTCACAGCTGATTAATTATTTAAGCTCCCGATCTGGAAGTCATCAATAAGTTCTGCACCAACTAGAAACTTACACCGTGACTTGAGTCATAGTTTTAGTCACAGATCCGTCTGAAATTCTCAGTGTAAATGGTGCTCTATTATTAATGTAAGTCAATGGATGGAACGAGGCTAACAACGTGTATAAATGAATCATTTCTATATAACCATATATATATATATATATATATATATATATATATATATATATATATATATATATATATATATATTTCTCAACCTTCGGACAGGAATAAATTTATATTCGTTTATTTAGTTGTACATTTACTTTATTGAGAAAACTTTACAATTTTAAAGGGAAAAAATGTGAGTTACTTATTTATCTATTTTTGCATATTTAAAGCTTTCAGCCAAAATGACTATCTTTAACTACAAAGGATATTAAAGACTGATGACCATAGGTAGTCTTAAAATAGTTAAATAAAATCCAGGTTACAAGATATAAGGTACTTCTTATTAGGGATGGGGCAATTCCGATTCTGGATTCCAGGAATCGTCAATTCTAATGGTATCGAGGAATAGTCGATACAAGATTCTCCACTAAAGTGCCGATACGGATTCTTGTTTTTAAAAATGTTAAAATACGTATGTGGTGTAATTTATAGAAAATATAATGAACTAATAACTATGTTTTATTCAAGTATTAGTTGCTTTGAATTAATTAAACGATTAAAGCAAATGTCTATTTGAGATCAAGAAAATATTATTATAATTTGTGATGTAACAACAATCGGAAGCATTTTTGGTCCGTTTATAACTGCTCTTCTCGCTCCGCTGTCTCACTCTCACTCGGGAGGGCTAGACTCAAACTCTCCCTCCCTCTCTCCCTCCCTCTCTCTCCTCCCGTCTCTGCCCGTCATCACTTCATACATGTCGAAACAAAATACAAAGAAAAGGTAGTTCCGATTTCTCCAGTTATACAAACTGAAATGGCTGTTACTGAAGTTATATTGTATCTGCGACTTAAAAGTTTATATTTGTAATTTTAAATAAATCATTATTTCTATCCGATAAGTTTGTCATGCTTTCAGAAATTCCTATTCTTAAACCAAGGTTGGACGTTTTATGTAGACTACTACATTAAAACAAATCTTTTGATAGGCTTCACACTATGACCAAGATGTTAACTAAATTCATTATTAGAGAATATCATGCAGGATTATATAAATTAAAACAATCGAGAATCGAAAGAAAACTTCAACTATCGGCCCGTCTCTACTTATTGTGTAATCAAGTATACAGGGTTACGTACTTAAAGTTTACCTTCTCTCTATGGGAGTCATGCAGGGGTGTCTGCCCGTTACACAACATGTAAGAAAAAGTATAAGTGGGTAGAATTATTAGATCTATAAAACTGTATAAATATCCCATATTACTTAGTGTAAGGGGATGTTAGGCAAAAAAACGTGGGCAGTGTTGCATATCTGAAGGGGTAGAGAGTAAGCTACTATAACAATCTAAAAATGTAACAAAAAATACTAATCTTCGAAAATCATACTTATAAGGTTGAATAATAGCTATATTAGTTATTCTTCTTTCAGTGGCAATGGAAAAAAAGACCAAACTTTTTAAATATATTTCTACATACTTTAAAACGATAACTACACACAACAGTACCAAATTCGTCATCAAAGGCTGACATTTCTTCGATATTTTATTTAGAGACTTGAACGAACGTTCGCACAGCATTCGTAAAGTGCTGATGTGTTTAAACTTTAGCGAACATGTTATTAAAAAATATTATCAGCCTTTTATGAAACGAAAACAGTTTAAAAATTTCTGAATTACAATAATAAACATATAATCAAAGTAAATATAAATAATATTCGAGTTAAATACTCTCTTTTTTAAATTTTTTAATTTATTTAAATAATTTTGTTATTATTATGTTTTACCAGCTATATAGGCTCATCAAAATTAAATATTTATAATTAACATATGTTATTTTAATGTAATTATATTAGTAGCTGTGGCTATAAATTTGACAATGCCCAGATCTGATTTTCACTTTTGTTTTTACCTTTGCTAAAACTTTATAGGTTATGTTTAATATATATATATATATTTTTTAGTTAATTTCATTTGTGTATTTTCACTGAAGATGACGACAAAATAGTCGTCGAAACGCGTTTGAAATAAAAAATTGTATATTTGTGAGTTGTATATATATAATTTTATTATTTAATTATAATCAAAGGTTTAAATCTTAAAAACGAATAAATATCTCACTTTAAAAATATTTTAGTATAAGCATAAAGAGAACAAGTTATTACTGCATAACGCTCAGAAACCAGGTACATCACAATAATATTAGAGAAGCTGTATCTCTATTATATAATTGTCTCATATTCGTAAAATAGTCACAGGTTTGGAAGTGAACAATTGTCCAACTTGTATAGAGAATAATTTTAAAAAAATCAAACATGTCGGCGAATGGAGATATAGGGAAAGTGACTGGGTATTGGGAAACTAATCAGAAGGAATTACAGACCAGGGAAGGACTTCTGGCTAGTTCGATAAATAACAATTTATTCACTATCTATATAACTACTTTCAGAAATAATTTTGTATAGATAATCTATAAAAGGAATTTTAATTTCCATAGTTGGCAGTTCTGATTAATCCTAATCAATGATAGCTACACTGGTGATATAAGTGAAAAGTTAATTCAAAAACATAATTTTTCAATAAATACACTAAACAAGTTTATACACAAATTTTGTTAATGCAAATCATGCTTAGGGCAACTAAGAAATATAAAATTTTCGTAACTTTTTATTAAATAATTACAATAATATAAATAAAGTAACATAACCTATGCGTTAAAACAGATGTTCTACCACATAACCTATAACATAAAATCAGTTTTTTTTATGAAATCATATGTTGTCACTTATTTTAAGCCTTATGGGAAGAAATAACTATATTGTCAACCCTGCCCCTTATGTGAGAAGTATTTTCCCATATAAAAACTAACAATAGTACAATAAATTTAATTCATGGATTATTATTTGAAAAAAAACGTTAATTAACGTCGTAACATTCACTACAAGTTCAAATATATATAATAAATTAAAAATATTTCAAAATCAAGTATACTTTTAATGAATATATTTATTCAAAACTTTTTGCCGATAAAATAGTATCAGCATCTTCAGGAAAATAATTATCTAATAAAACATTTTTACAAAAATAAATCATCTCATATAAATATATATATATATATATATATATATATATATATATATGTGTATATATATATATATATATATATATATATATATATATATATATTAAATATGGTGATATGTTTTCTTGTATATATAGTTAATAAATTTAAAATATTTCAAACACAAGAATACAAGATCCTGGTACTATTTTATCGGCGAAAAGCTTTGAATAAATATATTCATTAAAAGTATTCTTGTGTTTGAAATATTTTAAATTTATTAAATATATATATATATATATATATATATATATATATATATATATATATATGTATATATATATATATATATATATATATATATATATATATATATATATATATATATATATATATATATATATATATTAAATATGGTGATATGTTTTCTTGTGATATAGTTAAAAAATATTTCAAAAACAAGAATACTTTTAATGAATATATTTATTCAAAGCTTTTCGCCGATAAAATAGTACCAGGATCTTCAGGAAAATAATTATCTAATCCAGTTAGAAAATCCAAGTTTAGATAATTATTTTACTGAAGATGCTGGTACTTTTTTATCGGCGAAAAGCTTTGAAAAATATATTCATTAAAAGTATTCTTGTTTTTGAAATATTTTTAATTTATTATATATATATATATATAGGGGGGAGAGAGAGAGGGAAACTGATCTAATAAAAGGGATTGGAAAAGCACACGTTTGAACAGAAACACGCATTCACACAAAGACACTTCAATACAGCTTAGATGTAATTAAACGAAGCATAGTGTACACAAAAGGATTTATCCCGAGCACTTAATCCTCCTCTAACGCCTGCTGTATCTCAGCGGGTCTGAGCAAAGGATTCATCCTTCAAATCCGTATCAAGACGTGACAGGATTTAACAGCAACATTACCTCGGGATATTACGTATCCCATTCTGAAAGAAATAAATTTCCCGTCATTATAATGGAAAACTGTTTGAATTTACATGACCCTCTGCAGAAAGGTAATAGCACAATAGGTAGCATTTTAGCTGACTTGTGAATTAAAGTGATTTACAAACAACCATACATATACTAACATCTATAAACACTTTACTTTCGTACTCGTTTCAGTAACTCATGTCGCCATCATCATTGAGATTACTACAAAATCACAACTGCAATTAGGCTTTAATTATTATCACGTTATGAAAATAATGTGTATTAAAACTGTGATTTTGTGTACAGGTACTTACTAATGTAAACAAAGATGGCCATACACTGCAAGAAATGGTTCTTACCGACCTTTTACCCTGCCTTACCATGGCCCTTTCTCTTCCTCAATTGCTAAGTCAGTAAGAAAGTAATGGTTTATCCATTGACTACGAACCTAGTTTCATAGACCTGTGCCTCAAGGAATAAACCTCTCAGAGGAACCAACCTCTGAATTTTTGATAAAACCAATTAGCCTCCGATAAGCCCTGTTCAAGCTCCTTTTCGGGTAGTGGAATCTTTGAGAGACACTTGTGATTTAAAGACTATATCTGGATACCTAGTGAACTTATCGTATTTAGAATGAAAACACAGCTAATTGGAAAATATACCTTTTTATTTATTTGTTTCCAGGTTCAAATTAATTATTATTGTTTTTATTTAATTTAACAGGATTTTCTTGACTAATTACTTTTTCAAAATTTCATACAACTTGCCATTTAATGAAACATTATTATCTCATTCTATGTTTTTAAATTTTCTTATTATCATTAGTTTTGTATATAATTTAAATTATCCAAGTTACCATAATTAATTTTGTATATAGTTTTGATTGTTACAGTTAAATTTAACATATTTTAAAATCTGATTCTTTTTCAAACACTTAATATTACTATTTAATGCCTCTAGGCTAAGCCTTGAACAATTAACTTCTTTAGAAATTATTCATTAGAAATTTACTTAGAAAAAGCCATATAAGATATACACCTTTATACTTAATCCATACATTCCCACAGCGATGGGAATGGAAAGTCAATTTTGAATCTTTGTTACTTAAATTTGGGTAACCTAAGAGAGTTGACTAATCAGTCCCTTAGGTTATTCCCATCTTATTTAATTTTGAATTTAAGTTAATATAATTTGAAGTAAAATGTTATTTAAAAAGAATACTTAAATTGATTATATAACCTTGTACTGTAGAAATCTTTTTATCTTCATTAATTTTGTCATCTGTCGGTCCCGTTACAGCTTCAAGGGTCTTGGTAGGTAGGCGTCTCTCCATAATTTCGGTTAATCTTCTTATTTTCTTTAATTTTGCATTTTGGTGGTCGAAATTTTGTTCTGGGTATATATGAGCCCTTGCTCATATATATCTTCCTTCCCCTGATCACATCGTAGCACTTTTTACTCTGTTTCTAGCACATTTTTTCTTGTCCTGGTCGCATGGTACTAAAACACGTCTGCTCGCCTTGAGAGCCTAATGCATTCTAATTCTGGATAGCGTCTCTTTTGTGAGGCCCGTCTTCTCCAATTTCAAACTTCCCACGCCCTAGTATCCATTTTTCAACTTTTGCCCAATCAGAAAGCCGTTGCCATGGCAATTGACTTTGTTTGTTCGGAAATTCTGAACTAAGATTAGTTTTACTTTTTGTAAAAGGCGTTTCTGTATTCTGATGTGTCCTTTCCATTTTTACCTTTTATTTAATAACGTATTTGACTTTATTTCTTCTTATTTAATTTAATTTTCTTTTTAAAATTCCTAATCCAAAGTTCGACTGTAGCGCTTTCGTTTCGTAGTGACAAGATTTATAATCAATACCCTAGGCGGATTTTTCCGGAATCAAATATGACTGCTTCTAGTATAACCTAATTTCTAGGCTATTACATTTTAACATTTAATCTTTACTTTTACATAAATACTATTTTCCCTAGCTAGGCCTAATTTACTTTCCTCACATCTTATAAATTTACATTCTTTATTCCTGATTATATTTAAGTACAATTATTTTAATAGCCGGCATCTAGGCCGAGTTTGTTATACTACACAATTACCGTCTTTTTTGTATACATAATTCAGGCTATCCACTTTGAAGTGATAATTTTTCTTATTGATTATAATTTATGTTTTTTAAGTCTAAAGTTATTTCTAATTTTCTTCATTTTACTATTATTTACCCTGGTTTTAATATTATTATTATTATAATGCTTTAAAATTTTTACATATAAATTTAGCCAATTATTTAACCAGGTTAGGTTTGATTCTGGTATTCTGTACAATTACTCTGATTCTTTGCATCGGACATTCTGGCCGCTGCAAGGTACTTACTAATGTAAACAAAGAAGGCCATACACTGCAAGAAATGAAAAAGTTAATAAAAATTATAGACCTCATTTTTTTAGGAAAGAAAAACGTTTGAATATTTTTAACAAATTTGAAAATATATAGAGCGAAGCTAGAGAGAAAAATGTAATAAACGAACAAATAAATACACAGTCGCACATTATTAAAAAAAAATTAAAATTAATTATTAACTACAGGTGTTGCGAGTAATAATGGGAAGCAGGGTCTGGTAGTAGTAGAAGGAGCGGCTAACCTTATATAAATAGGAACTCAGGATTTGGGTGACACTAAAATTTAAGTTTTGAAAATGGAGTCCATTCTCAAACGCGTCAGAAAAGGAAATTATTGCTAGGAATACTCGAATAGACATCATACCTAAGCCCCATACCTTTAAATGTTCTATCTTAAATTTGTTGACGAAGCAGCTAAAATATATTTCATATCCTTTAAAGATATTGTTTAAAACATGATGTCCAAAGTCTACATTTTTATGCTAGGTCATATTTTCCTATAATTGGATATAATATTTTAATATTTTTAATTTACTAAATAATTATTTTGTATAGGTTTTATGACTATATAAATCCTAAAATACTCTATGTCCAAATAAAAATGCTAGCTTGCTATAATTGATTGTGTGCCTCTGGCAAGTTGATTCTACACCAATATATCCAGTTGACAAGTTTGACAGCCACACATTATGGAGTACACAAACATGGTTTCCGTCATGTCTGCACTAATTGGCATCACATGTTCACAGAGTTATGTTTATGTTACTAAATAAACCTTTGACTACGATACGAAACCTTTCAAATAAATATTTAAACTCCTGTTCTACTGCACTTTACAAATCACCGACCTACTGTTGTATGACAGGGACGATGATGACGATGCTGAAAGATATAAATGATTAACTTTTTTATGCTCCTGTTACACAACTTGAACCATTATTTTTTTATTAACAATAACCTCATTAATATAATTTTAAATGGCCGCTTTAGCAAATATATTTATGTTTGCAAAGAATAATAACCTTTTGGAGAATAGCTCACGTGTTTATTATTAATTAACTGGTTTTTCTGTTGTAACTTAAAGTGTTTCAATTCAAAATCAAGATTATTATATCAATCAAATAATCTAACAGACCACAATAACAAAAAGGAAGCAACTTTGCTAACAACTATTTGATTCGCAACAAACAGAGAATGAGTAAGGTTTGCCAACAGTTCTTATACTGAAATATGCTTTATTAATATTTTTATAGAGCAAGAAGTATAAGGTGAACAGGCTCAGGTGGAATCTACTCGACTGAGGGCCCACTGAATTACATCCATCTGTTATCAGCAAACAACAAAGAGCAGTCCAGGACTGGAGAACTGGCTATGGAGGGTTAAAGCACTTTTCGTGGCCATAGCTCACCCCTCACTGCACGACAGCCATTGGCTAGATCTACGAGCCACAGACTGTAAGATGCCTCAAAGGCAGGCTTGCAGATGAGCCTCAAATATTCATTAATTTTAATCATACCAATTCTCAACACCTTCAGCAAGAAATGGTCAGATATATACAGGTACGATACAGGGAAAGTATTGACAGGAGAACCGTTCCTGGCAAATAGGGAAACAAGATTCATACTTATTGGCCTTGTACGGATGTTGCTTCGAGATATTAGACTCCCATGGGACCGGCAATTCCACCATCACCACTGAACGAAGTGTCAAAGACTATGCCAGAAGATCCGGCCATAAAGATGTAATGCCCAAAACAAGAGGGCAAATCATGTCTGTTGATAGGATCCATACATATAATCCAATCCATAGCCTTCCCTCTAACAGACGGAAGAACCCTCCTGCTCCCTATCTCACCTTCCCTAACAAAGCGACAGGGACCGCCTTTAACCTCTTCCTCGGCGGAAACAATGACATAACTCACGATCTCCCTCAAAATCACCAAAAAATAAAGGCAATATGTTTGCAAAGTAAATAGTTATCAAATTTTATGCCTACTACATCTGGATATGTTTGTGTTTAAACATCCTCGTTCAAATGAACTATATTGACGCAAATATCGTTGCAACGAACGTAAATAAATAGCGAATTGAGTCCCTGACATAAATTATTAACACTGTTATTTCACGGGAATTTTTAATTACATATTTCTGATGAATTCCATACAAATTCATAACTGACTTTGCAATATATTGGAAATATTCAATATTCTCTTAAATTTACAATTGATGTTTGATTTACTGATAACTTGTATTTGGGTCGATTTACCCTTATTTTTATGGATCAATTAAATATTATTATAGACTTTTGTACACTATTATCTTTACCACTAACAAATGAATTTTAAACACTGTTGCATAAGTTTAGTGTTTATTTACATGTTTAGGACACATTAGCACCAATTTCATCGTTTAATAAATATTAGAACATACACGAAATATTTTTATGTAATTTAAATTTATAATTTTTCAAGTTATATGATGAATAATGTTTTTATTCTTAAAGACTTTTTAAATTTGTTTTATAGCCATTTGACTTGTCGAATTACATTTCAATTATATAAAAAGATATTCTTCTTATTTCTATTGATATCACTTGAAAAAATCCTTTACTGATAATTTTCACCAGACGCGTTTCGCACTTGGTCAGTGCATTGTTCAATGCTGTGGGTCACGGATAAGAATGTTGCTCAGGTGTTGTGTTGGTGTGGGTGTGTGACTTATTGTATTCTGTGGTGTGTCATCGTTCATTCAATAGTTGTTAATTATGTGTACGTAGTTTTCTGTTGTGTTTAGTTTTTTGCTTTTTATGTAGTGTAGCATTTTTAGAATAGTGTTTATATTGTTGTGTGAGTGTAGTGTGTTTTGTGTGTATGGCGAAATTTGTTTGCGTTGTGTCTTTTTATATCTTTTATGTGTTTTTTTGTATCTTGTGGTAAAGTTTCGCCTTGTTTGTCCTATGTAAAAACTAGGACAGTCGTTCCATATATTCTTGTATAATCCTGCCCTGGAGTGTTTTTCTGGAGTGTTTTTTGTACTGTATAGGTGGATTTTTTAGTTGTATTAGTTATTTTAAAGGCTACTTTGTATTTACGTATGCGGAATGAGGAAGGTATTTTTTGTGATGTGTTGTCATGATATGTTAATATTATTAATTTTTGTACTTGTGTGTTATTGTTGCGTTATATGTGTGTTCTTTTTGCGCACTATGTTGTCTATCAATGTGTGTTTGTATCCGTTTCAATACACGACTGCCCCAGCTTCCACACAAGCCAAACAAGGAGAAACTCTACCCCACTATAAAAAGATCACATAAAAGACATAAAAAACACAAAACACAAAGACAATTTCACCATTCACATATAGAACACACTACATACTTACACAAACACAGACACTAACTAATTCGTCATTAGATCAAACAAATCAACAAACTAAACACTACAGAAAATTAAAAGATATACAAATATACAAAAACCATTCACAACACATACCTCAGCTGGGATAAACTATTATAATCGTGTATTTATTTCATATTACTGTATTAAAGTTTCACATATCATCTTTTTAAAACGTACGATTGTCTGAAAGAATTTCCAGTTATTTACTACGCTGTATTTTATTTCATTTGTTCAGTCTTCGAATCTCCGTAAAATGTATCTGACGTCACCTCTCTTTCTATGGTAAAGCTGTCCGTGACAGCGCTTCATCGGAGTGGCATATCCGTTAAGGGGGTCGGAATAACTTCTCGACGAGCACGAGTTGCTGGAACGTCAGCAAATACGTTTTATCTGAGATCGTTGATACTCTATTTATCACTTATGTTTACTTACAATTATTTCTCTTCCGAATAATGTCAATTTAATGTTGATAATACTTCAGTGTAACTACTTTTGACACGCTCGTCTCCATTATATCTATTTTCCACTGGTTAGTTAATTTTTTTTTTCAATGCATTATATTTGAGTAAACATTTTTAACGATAATAAAATCGCAATTGTTAGGATTATGTTTATAAATAAACTATTCAAAGCCCGAAGACGTTTTTAACACTATCATAGATTATCGAAACGTTTCTGATAGGTAACTGAAACGTTGCTTTACTTAAACTTTAATGTCTGTTGATAGCTATTTAATATATTTAAGCTTAATAACAGATGACAGATAGTTAATGTTAACACAAATACCATCTATATTTCGTTCTCGTATCAGAAAATCATTTTCCAGAGCTGAAAGTTTAATTATTTAATATTAGGCTGTAATTTAAAGTTTTTATATTCATAGACAAGTCTTTAAATACCATTAAAATCAAATATTTACCTTATTCTTAATAAAATTTAAAACTTACAAGTGAGAGTGCACTTACAGCTACGTCAAGTTTTGATCGAAGCTAACGTCTACAAAAACACAGAAACATACGCAAACTCTTACATACTTGTTAATAACAGATGAAGCTTTAGAATATCATATAACTACAATCTATATAATACATAAGTAACGCCATAAACATATACATTCATAATAAGAGATTTAATTAATTTTCCTTCTGAAATTGAATCGTTAATAGGGAAAATAATTGAAATTGAACTGGTATCTATATGTTCATGGTTCTACTTATGTATTACAAGGATTGTAGTTATATGATATTTTAAAGTTGCATCTGTTATTAACAAGTATGAAAGAGTTTGCATATGTCTCTGTGTTTTTGTATACATTAATGTCGATCAAAACTTGACGTAGCTGTAAGTGGACTCTCACTTGTAAGTTTTAATATTTATTTAGAATAAGGTAAATATTTGATTTTAATGATATTTAAAGAGTTTTTATGAATATAAAAACTGTAAATTATGGCTTCGTATTAAATCAATAAACTTTTAGCTTTTAAAAAGGATTTTCGGATATGAAATTGAAGCGTAGAGTGTATTTGTGTTAGCATAAACTAATCTGTGATCTGTCACTAAAATTAAATACATTAAATCGTTGCCTATAAGTGACTGGATCTTTCCTTTTAGAATAATAATTCTTTTTTTATAAGTTAGTAAATCTCTACATGTATATTACCCTACTTAAAATCTAAATGTTTGATTTTAGAATAATACATTTTCGCATATAAATTACTAAATTGTTGCCTATATTTCTAAATACTTGCTTATAGAATACGAAATAAATCTCCCCTTATAAATCCTTGAATCTTTTCTTTTTAGAATCTAATAAATGTTACCGAAAATGTAACAAGAGGAAACTACAAAGATATATTTTTAATTACAGAAATATTTCAAACAGTTTTCGCTCTATACAAACATTTTTTTAGATTTTTGCTTATGTGAGATAAGTTTTTAAAGTAAACAAGTAATGAAAACAAATTTTTAAAAAAAATGAATTTTTACTTAAGTCAACAAAAGCAGAACTTATGTTACTTACTCTTTATTAAATAATTACTATTATAAATAATTACTATTAAATAAACAAAGTAACACAGCCTATGCTTTAAAACAGCTGTTCCATAATATAACCTTTAAAAATCAGCTGTATTGTGACATCATATCTTGTTCTAATTTTAACCCAAATGGGACGATATAACTATATTATATACTTCCCCCATTTTTGAAAAGGATTTCTTACATATAAATCCAAAATTAAATCATTATACTTTATTAGTATTAACATCAAGTGTCATGCACTACAGGCCTACGTTTCAAAATATGAATTTCAATCTTTGCTAACGAGTTATTGACAAAAAAAGCGACAACAACGTAAAAATATGTAATTGGTAATAAGTCTGTTATAGCTGGAAATATTTTAAGACTTTAGGCCTATATGGTTCATAATGCACTCATCGTTTTCTTTCCCATGCATCCTCGGTATAATTTACAATTGCTAACAATCGAGCCTACGCTGCCTTCTATATTACACAAATATAAAAAAATAAATCATTGTAGCAACACATGTAAATATTTGCAATCAAGTGAGTTGAGTCGGAGCAGGAGGTAATATAGGTGGCCGTGGGTTTGGAAGTGGTGACATTGAAGCTTGGCGCTTTGGGCTTATAGAAATGAGCAGTTTGGAAATGTGGTCAAATTTCTGAACAAACGCACTGGGTAAGCATGGGTGTTAAGTAGATGTGGTTGGGATTTGAAATGTAAATAATTTTAACAGATTCCTTCTTTGGCTTGGGTTCTCAGCCAACTCTGCTGGTCATTTAGCACTACCCATTGGACAAGTACAGCTTTAAGTATGCTGTGGACGCGACCAACTTTATCCCCCACATCTTCTGATTTGCAGAGCGTTGTCATTATTGTCTGTACTGGGAGGCTAGGAGGAGAATGGCAGAAATGCCAAGATCAGACATTGGATAAAATAAAGTAAATAGTATGTTAACAGATTCCAAGTCCAAATCATTCTTTCAGGTTATGGAGGTCACGTAAAACCGATTTATATTCTCAGCACTTAGTCATACTTGAGCCTAATGCTTTAGACCCGTTCTTCAGAAAAAAAGTCTTAGAGCTAAATGGATGAGAAAGCAGTTGATCATCGATTCAAAGGTATTTACTCTAATAATACCACGTTTCGGCAACTAGTTCGTTGCACTTACGAAGGCATTGGGCTGAACGGAAGTTGGGGAGTTACCTCAAAGAAAGTTCTTAGTGAATGAAGTGCAGGGTTTTGATATTTTGCCTCCTCAGATTACACGTTCAATGTAAGGACTTTGTTTTTCATAGTACAACAGGCTTGATAAGGGCAACGAACTAGCCGAAACGTGCATTATTAAAATAAATACGTTTGCCACGATTGTCAACCTCTCATTCATTTAATACTAATATTGAGGCTGTAATAAAGATGATTTAGAGTTTGCCTTTATAATCAGGTCCAACTATAAAGTTAGACATAATGACAAGTTTTCCAACAGCATCGGTATTCCTGATACTGAACGTAGATCTGAACTGGATCCAACTAAAGTTCCGCTTACAACTTGATAAAGAACTTTCATTTTCCTTCTCCACATCCATAGTATTACATTTTATGAATCCCAGCTAAAACCGTTAATTATTAGTTCTGAAGAAAATAGTAAAATTTAAATACTAAAATATTTATCCTCCATAAGTCTACATTTCTGGAGAGTTTTCTGTCTGATTATGACTTTTCAATAGTACTTTCACTTTTATATGCCAACAACCATCCCAAAGTACAACTTTTCACAAACAGCAGTTTTAACTAACCTCACTAAAATCAGCATTCGCAATAACAACAAAAAAGGCAGCTGATGCGCAGTAGACCACATCAGATGTGCGTTTTGAAACTCATTTTACGACAGGAGTCTGCACTTGGATTGCTTAGAGAGCCAAATATTTTGCATAATGTTTTCCTCAGGGCCGCAAGCACAGGTGTCATTAAATAACTTACAAACAGTATGATTGTAACATAAGATTGTTACAACACTAAAATAAATCAACTGTTTTGCATATTAAAAGTAGGAAATGTATTTTACTTAACTCCAGGAGCAATTGAATTTGTAGTTTCTTTGAAGCCATTGGGCGAAATCTTTCACAGCTCTCTAAAATGGGATCTATGTCAACAGATTGGGAATAAACTAAAATTCTCAAAATGTTTCAACGTTCTTACTCGTTAACCTAGATATGTACTTGTTTCCAGATATGTACCTAGATATGTACTTGTTTCTAGATATGTACCTAGATATGTTTTATGAACTTCAGCTTACAGAATGTAGATTAAAAGACATTTTAAAATACTAAAACACATATTTTCTGAGCGCAATCAGTTAAGTAAGAAAATTTGCCCTTTTCAGCTACTTTCCAAAACTTATAGGGGCCTTTATCCTTCTTTTCCCTTCAAAAGTACCACTACACCGATCTGCCTTTTCGATTCCTATCACTCTGAGAACCCCATAAAACGTTCTAATGCGGCCAGCGGGCTGTGAAGCGAAGATATCTGTTCTATGACTTTCATTTTGACACTAATCCCGTACTTTACGGTAAGAAACCAGCACTGGGTAGCTCGTTTTGAATGTTAGATTTTTTGCCTTCTAAAGGTCTCTTTTTACTTAACAAATCTGTAAACTAAAATTTGGCAAAAATGGGACATGGGTGAATTTAAAACTAGAAGATTCAATTATTTGTGTATTACTTAAAACTATCTTTCATAAAATTAATTGTGACTTTTTTAAATGATCAATATTTCCGAGGAGAGACAGGGCAGAATTGGTTTACTTATGGCATACGGTATTCACGGAAAGTAATTCGCTTTAACCACTCGTTCATGTTTTTAGTCTTGGTACTTGTTTTCAGAGACTGAATCGCCTGGCACTCATAAAGTACACATAATTTTTTTTACACTACTGGGAATCGAACCCAGGTTTACCTTGATAAGCACTCGAATTAAGAATTAAATAAATGATAAACATCGAGTCAACGATATTCATTCTAGTAATGAAACGTTTCGACAGGTACGTTGCCATTATCAAGTTTTATGGTTTTTTGTAAATATTTTTAGAACTTATATCGGTCAAAAGAAGGAATAAGACATCTGTAATAACGAAGATTTATTTAAACGCTAAATTATAAGAATAAGTTTAATATTTAAATTACAACTGAAATCTAAAATAAATCTGATCGAGGTTCTGAAAGAAGATTTAAAGAATTATTTTTAAACAAATATTTACAAGAGAATGCTAAAGCTTAATAAGGCCAACGAACTAGTTTCCGAAACTTTGCTTTATTAAAGGAACTATCATTGGCTCGATGATGAACCGTTTCTCATTTAAATTTCTATATATTAAAAGTATATTTTTTTAAATAAAAAAAATAATTACAAGTCCATGCCATTAATTATTGTAGTCTCATTTTTATTAAGGATAGATCATAGATATTTACAAATAAATAAAGGTATTTTACCATAATTTAAATACGTGATTGTGAATAAATGACATGTCTCACAGCTACATTTTAATACATTTATAACAGAATATTATTAAATAAAACCTTGCTGATCGGGATACACTCCCACCCCTTGTATATACATACTCCACAAATATTTCGACCATGTATTATATAAACATAACGAATTAAAAGCATTTCTCCACAAAAACATTTCTTTAGACATTGTACAAGTTAAGGTACTATAGAGTAACTATAGAGCCCTATTCATCTCTCACAATACTGGATAAGGGGGATTTTCTGCCTCCGAATTTCTCAAGTAGAGCGCACAAGAATCGAGGCGGATTTATTCGAGTAAGTTTAATAAAGAGATTTTTCCTCACAAGTGATTCTTTACAAAATGTATTCATTGTCAATCTATCCATTCAATAGCCTATAACTCTAAAATATCGAAACTAAGTTCATAATACGTAGTAAGAAATGTAACAATGAAACAAAAAATATACCCGTGCTCCTGAAACTTATTCAAATACTCTTTATTCCAAGATTCGTCCTTGATTTAGACAAATTCGACTTAAACAAATATACAATATTCAAGCTGGCTTGAGAGTTAAAGTTATAAACACAAGAAATATACACAACTCATAGTTATAAAACTAATTTCATACGGGTTTCGATGACTTATGCCATCATCATGAGTGATGCTACCACAAACATTTAATTTTAATTGAAAAAATTTAACCAAACTTATAGGAGTTATATTTGTAAACTATACAAATATTATAGATTATGTTTCATTTCTTGAAATAAATTTACATGTTTTTGGTAGAATCAGTGGTGATGAAAACACGTAACTAATTGAAACGCGTATTAAATTAAAGTTTTAAGACTGTGAGTTGTGTATATTACTTGTGTTTAGACCAATAACCTAACCTATTCCTGCTATTAGGTCACATTCTCTCTATATAAACCATGTGGGCCAAAATAAACAGTATTCAAACTGAATCAGCTGTAGTTGCCTTCTCGATCAGCTGTGCCGACTTTTGCTTGTTGCCGCGTATTCGTGTTGACGTATTACATTTGAGGTTAGGTTTTTCTGACACTGTGCTAACTACTGCAGAGAAAATTTTTATCGTAGAGCATTATTTTCGCTCATTTGGAATTGCACGTGCGGGTGGGCAAAGTTTGTCACACACTGCGTTATGTTTTCAGGAACAATTTCACAAAAGCCCGCCTAGTAGCGCTTTAATTGCTAGTGTTGTTGAAACATTTCGTACATCAAATAGTGTTTTGTTACAGCTGTGGACAGAGTTAAGGGGGGGGAGGCAAGGAGGGGCATTGCGCCCTCAACTTTCAGGACAGCTGTATTACTTTTTAAAAATCAAAATATGACAACGAACTTATTAAAACACTACAAAAATAATATCAGTGCTGACAAGAAATATACTCGGCAGTATCAGTTGTTATTTTGATTGTATGCAATTTATTTTAGGTTGAGGTTCAAAATAAAATTTTAGAAATTGTTCAGACCAAGTTTAGTATTTATCGTTATGTTTGTTATACAAAAATAGGCTTATTTTTGGACTTATGACTTTGTAAAATTTGAAAAAAACATTTTAATTATAAATTTTGCAAAGCTATAAGTCTAAACGCTCTCGATTTGCGTTCTGTGAGAATATCGTTGAATTCTATACCAAAACGTGCCAGTAGAAATACCAGTTTAAAACAAATACCTTATAATGTAGGTGTATGGCTTAGTGTCTTTTTAAATGTTCTCTATTTTTTGGCGAAAGTGCCGCCGGCCTCCATTTGATACCCTCAGGGCAATCTTGTGCCCCTCCCCAGAACAAAACTTGTAACTCCGCCCAAGTCACAGTATAAAGGCTTTTCAGGTCGCCCAACTGTCTGTACAAATGAAAGGCACGAAAGAATGTTGCAGCAAACTTTAGTCACCGAAAAGAAGCCGAAATCGGAACTGAATCGAAGCAATACGCCGGTGAGAAGAATGTTCAAAAACATTGGTGTTTTCCCTACAAGATACAAACTGTGTAATCTTTGAACTATATAAACAAAACGGCCAGAGTTCAGTACTGCGCCTCGATGCTAGCAATGTGCTGTGGAACACCTGAGTTTCTCAGTGACGTATGGTTTTCGGATGAATGTACATGACCAGAGAAGACGGTATTTTATTTTTCTGAAAGTTTGTTACAAGAAGTCAACAACCTGAGACACCGCGAGCGAAAACAGATAAAATATTTTGTGGGAGTCGTTTAGGCAGTAAAAGTCGTAGGTTTATTTTATCCTGACGTCATGTATTAAACGAATAAATCTCTTGTCAGTGGTTATAATTGTATGCATAACAGCGAAATTCTGGATTGAATTACTTTGAAACTGAAATCATCTTTGTGTAAAGATAAGAGTATTCATTCGATTGAAGGATAAAAGGAAATGCTGAGCAGTAATTGGACAAAGGAAAACTTTCGTTTTAAAGGAATATCCATTTAATAGAACGTTTTTGTATCAGTAGATGCCTTAAGCAAAAGAAATGCTTTTAAACAATTAATTTCTTGTAATAAATGATGAATATCTAAAAAGACTTCCTCGTTTGTAGGACTTGTTTCCTTCAGATAAATTGGATGAGAGAGAGAGAGAGAGAAGGGGAAAGAAAGAGAGAGGAAAGAGGAGAGAATGAGCGAGAGAGAGAGTAGAAATAGAAAGAGACGGATAGAGAGAGAGAGCGAGAGAGAGTAGAAATAGAGAGAGACTTATAGAAAGAGAGAGAGATTAGAAATAGAGATGGGAGAAGAGAGTGAAAGAATGAAGGAGAAAGAGCGGTAGAGGGAGAGAGATGATGAAAAGAGCGAGAGAAAGAAAGATGGAAATGAACAGAAAAAGTGAGGTAGGAAGAGGAGAGAGAGACTATACGAGATATGAAGAGAATTAAACAGGAAGATATAGCGAGAGGGAGGGAAACGGAGGGGTAGAGAGAGAAAGAGGGAGAAAAAAAGAGGAGAAAAGAAAGAGGGAGAGTCGCAGATATCCCATTTTATTTTTTTCACAACTATTAACACTTCAAACTTTTCTCCATTTTTTAAAAATTACATCAATGTTTGATCTTACCGATTATGATTTTCTTATAGTATCGCATTCACCAAAATAAACAGTACTGAGACTAAATCAGCTGTAGTTGCCTTCTCGATCAGCTGTGCCGACCTTTGATCGATGTCTTCATAGGGGAGAGGAGGTTTTGCAGTGCCAGAATCCGGCCTTTTCGTTCCCAGTGGCTCCAGCAAGATGGCGGAACCAGTCACACAGCTTTAGACAAGATTGCTTCCTTCAAGAAACTTTTACCAACCGTCTCATCTCAAGGAGAAGATTTTCCTTGATGATCAACCCCATCGTCGAACTACGGGAAAAATATCCATGTGCATAACGACCATGAAAAAGCCAGTCTTCGCTAAAATGAAGCAAAACCTTCAAGAACGACGTGAGTGTTGTCTCAAATTGAACGGAGGATATATAGAACATGTTTATACTCGATTCTAACTCATTTAGCTTCTTTTTACTTGTATGTGTTTGTACAGTACGATTGTTTTAGTAATGTTTATTTTGGCCCATACGGTAGCCTTAAAAACATAACTAAAATGTATTATGAACATTCAAGAAGAGGGAGATTGCTGGTTTATTAGTAAATAAATTCGAAAAACAAATTCAAAAAGATTTGCTAACCCCGTGTTGATCATGAACGGTATATATTTTACAATATATTACATTTCAGATAATGATTCCAAATACCAGACAAGCACAGTGAATGTCAGGTTCCGTATGCGTCAAAATAAACAGTACAAAACAGTTGTAATATTTCATATTACACTATTGCTATTACTTGCGACCAGACTTTTTTTTAACTAAAAGTTGTTAAATTGTTAACTTACACTTGGAGGAAACGTTTTTGTCTTACGACTTCTTCAGCCTCGTCAGGGTGCCTAATCAGCCTCATCAGCCTACGAGGCTGAAGAAGTCGTAAGACGAAAACGTTTCCTCCAAGTGTAAGTTAAAAATTTAACACTTTTAGTTAACAAAAAGTTTGGTCGCAAGTAATAGCAAAAGTGTAATAAGAATTAACAACCAGCTCGTCATGAACAGCAACAAGATTTCGTAATATTTCATATTATTTCGTTTTATTTTGTTTACATAGTTTCAAGCACATACAAGTAAATCGGTTATACTAGAGTACAAACATGTTCTATATGGCCTCCGTTCAATTTGAGGTAACTCTAGCACTGTTCTTGAAGGTTTTGATTCGTTGAAACAACAGTTGATTCAGTTTCGTTATTGTTTGTTTTAGCGCCAAATTTTTAAACTTTTGTGACAAAACTCTGCGAGTAATCACGACAGAAAACAATTATATAATACAAATTCTGCGAGATATAAACATTGAAGAAGTCGCTGAGACCCTGCCTTACAATACTGGATGTCATCTTTACGAACAACAGATATAATCTCTGATGGGAGTGAGATAATGGGCGACAAGTTATTTTGGGAAGACTTTAATAATGGCACTTTAGACGAAAAGAAATAATCACTAACTTTCTTGCACAATCATATATTTACACTTTCCTTTCAGTTCGAATCCTAATGATATAAACCCTTGAATATCGATCCAAGTTGTAGTTGCAGATTGAATGATATACTTGGCAATAAAATAGTGTTTCAACTGCATCTAAGAGGAAATAGATTTTATAGTTAAATACAGAGGTAAATCTACAAAATTACTCTCAAAATCTTACTAAACACGAGTTTGCTATTGACACTAGCTTAGGCGAACATAATAAATAAAAAAAGATAAATAAAAACATGTTTCATGTAAAACAACCACAAAAGTTGTCTTGTAAATATATTTAATTACAAGGACAAAAATATCTGAAAACATACCCCCTCAAGATCAGTTGACATACGTATAACCTTCTTTTAATGACAAGTAAGGTTAGGTCTATATTAAATTACATTAAAATACGTCCTAAATATTAAAATATATTAGGAAGTAGTATTTTATTTCTACCCTTTTTTTATTTATCTTTAAAAAGTCATTGTTTTAAAATTTAAAATTTAGAAATTAGTTATATTAGAAAGTGAATGGAAATATGTTTGATTTCATTTTTAACTTCATCCATGACTTAACACTTGCGCCCATACATTTTTATTATTATTAGACTAATCTGTGTACACTGGACCCAAATAGCACTTCCTTTTTTGCTTAAGTGATAAAGCATTTATGGAAGATTTGTCCCAATATCGTCAACACGGACACGGACCATAACTCATTATAGGTTACAGAGAAGTTACAGTCAGAGTCGATAATGGTCCACAACTCCCGAAACTGCGTGCCTAATTCAAACAAGAAGTAAGTGCTACTATATGCCAGTGTTTACGTGTTACTTTATTTTGCAGCTTGCAATTAAATAATACACGTACTTAGGTATATTATTAACACTATATATATATTTTCAATTGTCTTCGATTTCTAAATTTTCTGTTATTCGCAAAATTAAAACATTACTTTGTTGACACGTTTCGGGCTACCTCCATTATCAAAACTACAACTGCATTCTTGCATTATCAAAACTTTCAAATGTATAGGCAAAAAATTCCACTCAAATGTATATAAATATTGCTAATGGTAGCAAAGATGCTATAAAAGCATACAGCTTGCATGTTATGGAAAACTACAGCCTGTTTAAACAATCTATATTATAATACTTTGAAAATTTTAAGAAAACAATGTAATTTCAACAACTACTAGACAGAATTTTCAATACTTTTACTTTTACCACAAACTAAAATGTAACAATGTTTTCACATTCAGAAGTGCCTCCGATTCTAGATCCAAACTGAAAACCCAAAGAGAGTTTTCCATAGTCACCTACACTTTATTTTTAACTTAATTTTCCTTTTTTATTATAAATAAACCAAACCTCTTAAACCAAATAAGCTTTCTACTTAGATGCAGATGTACATTTCGTTTGGAAATCAACCATCTAACAAAAGGAATTACTACAAGACTAACTCAGTAATTTTGTAGTTAGTAGTTAAACTGAGTTAGTCTGAAGGTGTTTGCTTTGCAAATAGAAATGTATGTCAGGGCTTGAATAAAAAGTGATTATGGTTTAGGAGCTTTTATGGATAATACACCACAGGTGATCGGGATGACTTCTTGGTCAAAAGAGCAAAATAGATTTGAAAAATTAAATTTGCAAGTTAAATTATTACTAGTTGGTATAAACTTTCTTAAGAAGTTTAAAAAGAAAACTCCCTAATTCATTCAAAGTATAGTGATAAAAGTAAGAAATTGAAGAAATAGTTAGCCTCTGAAGATGACTGTTTTGCAATCGATACTTACATCAGGACATGAATAAAACGTTTGATACTTTGGTATTATACCGACCACACACGTGTAGGTTATTACAGAATGAAAGTTTACATAAATAAACCTTTGCATTAAACTTTTACAAAAGTACCTAAAACTATTTTCTAAAAACGGACAAAAACTATTTTAAATATCAAATCATTATTCCAGTTAAAACATACGTCGAAGGCTCAGCCTATAGAAATATAACCTGGTTTTATAAACATGGTTATTTGTAAACTGATTATTTAGGAATTATTGCACTATTTTATACAAAATTATTATATAACTGTGATAAAATATATCTTTGAAGTATCTATCTATATCCAGTTCAGATAGATTTTGTTGTAGGAAATGTATAAGTTTAATACAAAGGTTTATTTATGTATATTTTCATTTGGTATAGTCCTACATATTTTATAACTGTGCGGTCGGTAAAGTACCAAACGTTTTTTGGTTTAAGAGGTTTTATCTATGCATAATAAAAAATTAAACCAAAATTGCTTTACATTATTAATAATTTCACTCGTGTTTAAATAATTTAATCTCCGAATTTTGGGTAATTTTTATTCAAAACATTGCTCACTCACACCAGACCATACCAGGACACTTACCAATACATCTATGCCTAAATATCGTTTTCAGGTCTAATCATTTTTTACGGATTTTTAAAACCTAATTTGTAGCCTATTACTGTAAAATTCTAACAGTGTTTGAAGAAAACTTGAAGGTTTTAGTCGCCCAATTTTTTACAAATTAGTTACTCAAAAATATTTGGTAAGCCAACTATTTCTAATTCAAATACATTTAGCCTAAAATAATTAATTTATCACCAACTAAATTATGGTTAATTTTTTTTAAATCTAAAACATATCCATCCTAATTTAGGTCTATATTTAACATACACACAAAATTGTAAATAAATATTGTTTTTAAGCAAAGAACTAGCCTATATAAAATTACAATATAACGCAGATATTTCACAAGATTCCTACAAAGTAAACCGGTAAAGATAGGCTTGGTTGTAAAAACCAATTATAAGTATAGCTTAAGACATAGTTGAGTCTTAGACTACCAGTAATACATTTTAGGTATTATTTGAGTGTTTGAGTGTGTAGAAATTTTTCTTATGTATTATATATCACTGCAATTTTAGAACGGTAAACATGTCCTAAACTATTTGGACCAAAATCACCTCAGATATTCATACTAGCTTAGTTTCGTTAGGTTAGACTAATCTCATTTGTGTTGGTTCTCAATAATCACACATATATTTGCATGGTACAGAACTAAAATGCACAGTATTTACAGGCCAACAGAGTAGCCTATATGTGAGACCTGCATAGGCTCAAGGGTTTCAAATTATTTTCAAATATCTACTCAACAAAAATTTAGGTGTAAATAAACATGCATATTGGGATATGTTTTGTTGTTGTCTTCTATAAATTAGAACTTTCTCGGCGAAAAATAGTTCCAACGGAAAACATTTATTTCAATCTACATACTACTACAAAGATTTAATGATTAGGTCAAAACAACTGTAGGCCTATACAATTTATTTTTTTAATACAGAGAACTTGGACAAAACCATTTCACTTGATTTCACGTATTTGTAGAATCAATGTGTTATCTATTTTGATTAGTTTCTAAAAACTAAAAAAAGTCACTTCCAAACTAGGCTCTTTTTAAAGAATTTTTATGTAGGCCTACGTAGGCTTAAATATATACTAGCCGTTATAAAGTTTGTTAGGCCTGTTACTAAGCTGTTCTTTTAGGCTAATATTGGCCTACGTTTTCATTAGGCCAAAGTTTTTAAGACAGGTTATACCTATTTAGATTGTATTATATACATATTGATTTAACACACACGAATTTTTTGATGAAATTATAACAATGGATGTTATGATTGGCAATTTGTGATGTCGCTAATTACATATAACCTCATTCCTCTAAATCTATTTGTACAAATTAAAAATGTAGTTAAATATAAACAAACGTTGATACTGTTACCTTATTTGTTGAATCCTGATTCAGATATGTAAAAGAAATAACACTCGTTTTATTAAAACACCATCACTTTCACTTTAGTCTTTAATATATTAAACACACTAAACTTTAAACAACTAACTCCCTTGCATAAGATGTGCGAACTATCGAGTACTTCTGCGCAAGTGTGTCGCGCATCACCCGAAGTAAGCGCGACTGCTGATTGGTTCTTCGCTTTGCAAGTTTGAACTGGTTCTGCACATCCGGTCACAGTTGACAAAGTTTAATGTTTTCA